>CM074952.1:8364640-8386569 GCA_037577455.1 Pangasius macronema | reverse complement strand
CAGTGCGAAGTGTGAATACTTGTAATATTTTCCCTGGTCTTAAGATTTTGTTCAGGAGTATATATATATATATATATTTTTTATATTTTTTTTTACACTGAGCAAAAAGACAAACTGCTATGTTTATGCTTCTGTTTTTTTTATTCAAAATGCCTTGGCGACTCTTGGCCAGAAATCCTTTGAACCCTCCCTGATGCCATATTAGAAAAGCAATAGGGCATTTGTCCACAGGAAGCAAATGGTCTGCAGCACACGAGGGAGTATACAGCACATTGCAGCTTGAGAGATACCAAATCGGTCACTTATTGGTCACTTAGTGTCTGCTCTTATAAATTCTTGCATTGCAAAGGATTAAAAAAAGATGCTGCAGCCAACTGAACTGACTTGCACACTATCTGGGCCTGTCTTCCTTTTACAGAGCGACATTCTTAATTGAACAGCATAATCTGTATATAAAAGTGCAGTAACCCATCGCAAATTATATAACATAAAGCCGATCAGTCGAAGTTTACATTAGTTAATCTTCTTATGAGCAAATTTACACACACTCAGGAGTATGAGCAGGATATGAACATTTTTCTGAAATTACAAGATTTTCTTGAATTCCAAATTTCTTGTTTAAATGCTCATATGAACAATTTATCAACCAATCTGTTCATATCCAGCTTGATAAATGACTTTGATTTTTCTGTTATAAAAATGCATCTGAGAATCGCAAATCTTCAGCGAAATGACATTTTACTCAAACTTTCAAAGATGTAAAAGGCTCCTTTAATTGGGAAAGGTCTATTTTGATGTGCTAATTTATCAGAAAAACTTCCTTAGATGAAGATAAATGATTATGCCTACTCATTAGTCATCTCTCACTGTAACGCATAAATAAAACAAAAAGTGCAGTCCTGCGAATTCACAGATCATTTAGAGCTTACCTGAGCAAATGAGCATGACTGTAACCATGGAGATAGAATTGAAAGATTTGTTTAAAAAAATACTGAAATAAATTTCAGCAGACGAGTGAGAGAATCTGAGACACTTAATCCTCAGCCGTTTGACAGTTAAAAGCAGATCAGATAAAAACAGAGTAAACCTACATGAAGTGTCTTTGTTGTAAGAGGTAACTTGTGCTGCATTAGCTGACCTATATTTCAGTTTCTCATCATAAGGGTTAGCTGCAGCAGGTGTATTTTGGGACAAAGGTGTCTGAACTGTAAAAAGCCATACAAGAATTTGCAATTTGGCCTGAAAAAAAAAAATTCCAACCATATTGTAGTGCTGCACTTTTAAATAGTGGTCAGTCATTTGCATATGTGAGCCCCTGTGGTGATGTTTAAAAACGGTTTACCCTGTTTAAAAAACATCTTAGACAAGCCTGGGAATCCAGCTTTCCCAGTGTGGAAGTGTTGGCTCAGTGGTTAAGGCTGTGGGCTACTGATAGAAAGGTCATTAGTTCAAATCCCAGCACTGCTAAGCCCTTGAGCAAGATCCTTAACCTTCAACTACTCAGCTGTATCCTGTCTCAGTTGTAAGTCACTTTGGATAAAATCCATGATGCATCAGCCAAATGATGTAAATCATCTGGGTCGACCATTTACATCATTTGGCCAGTTTGCCTCCCAGCCTGGTCTAGGTCAGTTAAATGGGCTGGTCAAACAACTTGAGCCAGCCTGACAGGCTAGACCCAGACTCTGCAACTGATCAGTTCAATTTAACCAGATAGAACCAGTAAGATCAGCTGGAACCAGATGACTTTCTAGAACCAACCTGTCAGTGTCAACCTCTAAACCATCAACCCTGACCAGCTAGAACCAGCTGGGGTGGTTCAAAACCCCTCTAAAACCATTAAACCAGATCAATTAAACAGCTGACGCTAGTGACAAGCTAAAACTAGCTTGCAAGGGATTTTTTTATCAGAAATATTTTTGTGATAAATCTTTAATTTTTTGTTTTAAGAAATATGTTGTCTTTATGTCTGCCATCCAGTGGAAGTCTTGTGGTTTATTACCCACTCTAGTTCCCCTGGCCAGTTCAGTTCTGCAGCTAACCACAAAGGCTAATGTTGTCTACTGTAAATGTTTATGCTTGCCAATAAAATACTTTATTTTAGCAATGCTACCTGGACAAGCTTCTACCTCTCAGATGCCACAATATCTACTGTGTAGTTTTTTTTTCATTTTAGACCAAAAGAGATCACATTTTTTCCCTGTTCAGAAGGCTGATGTGAACATTGCTCAAAGCTGGCCAGTACCTGCATGATTTTATGCATTGCACTGCTGCCATATGACTGGCTGGTTAGATAATTGCATGAATGTGTAGGTGTACAGGTGTTCCTAATAAAGTGCTCAGTGAGTGTATATGAACAAGCATGAATTTACAGTCAGTTCTCAAAGTTGATGTGTTGGAATTGGCAAGTGTAAGGATCTGAGTGACTTTGACAAGGGCCAGGTTGTGATGGATAGATGACTGGGTCAGAGCATCTCTAAAAAGGCAGGTCTTGTAGGGTGTTTCCGGTATGCAGTGGTTAGTATCTACCAAAAACAGTCCACCTTCAGAGGTCTTGTGGAGTCCATGTCTGGAAGGTCCGAGCTGTTTTGATGGCACAAGGGGACCTACACAATATTGGGCAGGTGGTTTTAATGTTATGGCTGATCAGTGTGTATTTATGAATATGTGTTGCTAACATTGTGTTGAGTTTAATGACAACACAGTTAATAACAGATCTTACTGTGTTGCCATTTGCTGAATGAAGCAGTATGAATGGAAGTAGCAGGCGCGAGGGGACTGCAACAGAAACATCTCACAGAAGTAGGGATCATAGACAGCGCTTTCTCGCCACCGTCTGGTAATCCGCTATAAAAGCCTATTCCTGAAGATGTTTTCATCCCTACATTATCAAGTGCATTCATGGATGTTATGACGACGCGAATATTTCAGTGTCATTTGATCATTTCTGCTTTACAACAGTTAAATCGCAGATTAGCTCCTGTACAGTTCAAGAGGTCGTTTTGAGACGCGCCCACAGTTTGACGCATGCGCAGTAAAAAAAAAAAAAAAACTTCCGGGTTTCTAGTTTATAAGTGAAGTGTTAATAGTGATGCTGCAAATCTCGACGTTTATTTACAGTAGATTTACAGTTCATTTTCTACGACAGTTTGGGCTCAGCAGTCAGCACAGAATGGGAAGTTTAAAGAATGAAAACCGGTCAATTCATTCTGACAATGTTGAGGAAGTTCATAACATCCCAATGGATGTGATTATTCGACCCATTCCTCCAGTTTTAGATGAAGAGAAAGTTCAGAGCCTCATGGACACTATAAAGGTAGGTTTACTGACTTAATTGTCACCCCAGTGGTTGTGTTTCAACAATGAAATATACTGTTTTTACTACTAAATTCACATATATGTCCTGATATGACTTAATCTCATGTCTTGATGTAACATTTGCTTTAGTGGTTCATTCAAAACAAAAGTGAGCAGGGCATGTGGTTGATGTGGAAAAAATAAAACACTGATAGGTAATATAATAGTTGAATCTTGGATTGTGATGGACAGTTCATCTGAAATTAAATCTATCTCTATGTTTTCACAGCAGACCTCAGACATCAGAGTTGTCCCACCAATAGATGTGTTGTGGATCACCGGAGAAAAGGGAGGTAATTATTACTACTCATTTGGGGGCTGCCATAGATTTGCTGCTTACCAGAGACTACAGATGAAATCCATCCCAGCTAAGATCATCAAATCCAACATTTCGGACCTGCGCACCTATTTGGGAGCTTCAACGCCAAATCTACAGTGACTGAAAGAGCCAGGGTGTAGAGGACATGAGTACCATATGCTCGGTAATGAGTCATGAGGGTTAGACTTAGTCGATGGCTGTATCCATATATCCAGGAAGATGCACATGCAAATAGGTGTAAGAATGAAGGAACAAGGAATTTACCAAAGCTACACATACCTGTACGTGTGTTTTCTTTCAAATCTATTTGTTTCTACACCATGATTTACATTGTGAGAAAAATTTTACTGAAACAATTTCAGTGGGCGTATGTGTGAGAATATGCAAAAGGGTCAAAACCATGGTCAAAAAGCAATACTCAAGCATTTTTCAACTTAAGCTCAATCCACTGCAGTTAGATAGTGCAGATATTACTGATAAGAAGCACTACATTATTCACTTTATTATATCACTACGTTATTTATGCTTTCCAGTTTCGTGCTACGCTTGAGCAATCAGGTGAAATTTACATATTGATAACCTCAACTTATTTACTCTGGGGGAGAAAAAAGAAATCCCAACTCTGGAAGGACTTAATTTACAAACATGAGTGAATAATTCTACTGGGTTTTATTTTTATTTTATTTTATTTAAATATGGGCAATCACACATAATTACTACCCATGCAGTGGAGCACCCTGTAGTTGTAGTACCGATATTCACCACGAGATGGTACTGTTGCTCTGTTTAGCATAGATTCATCTCGTTATAGATTATTGGCTGTATTGGTTAAAATGTTTGCATTAGAGTAAAATATAAATCATATTCATATGTGTAAATATAATTCAAAAAGCCCTAAAAATATTTTGTCACTTATGCCGATATATGTGAAATGACTGAAAGACCCATTTTCTTGTTTCTGATGTTCCTCACACTGTTTGTATTTTTCTACATATATTCAGTACAGCTGTGTCCCCTGGAGATTTTGTCCCATCATGACCTGTTTTTCAAACTACAGTATGTTTAAAATGTTTAAAAAAATGTTGACGTGTGTGTATATATATATCAGCAGTCCTTCGACTTCTGGCTTCCGTATCCTGCTACATTCACAAATCACTTCAGACATCTCAAGGTATGAATGCTCACACTAAACTCTGGACTGTTTCCACCAAATTGAGCAGGGATGCGGATAATTTTTCAGTGACATAAAACTGGACCCAGTCCTGTATTGTACAGCCTTGAGCTTTTCATGTAATGGATTTATTTATTTATTTTTCTTAGTGACAGACTTCACTGAAGGCATTGGCCAAAAATGTGCAGCCTACTACAGCTTTACCTTAGTTACTGCATACTTTTTATTTGTGTAGTGGTTTTAATAATAGACATTTCACAAAGCAGCTTTACAGAAATCATGTAGATTTAGATCCTTAATATGTAAGCCAGAGAAGACATGAGGAAGAAATCTAGAGAGGAGCAAGACTCAAAACCTTCTGGGTGACAACAGATAGTGGGATTATAAATCATTCCTCTTCTACAGCTGCATATTATAACATTTTGAATGGATGTGCAGTATGAGCATATTGTGAATAGGAGTTCTGGGATGAACACAGGGCAGTCCTTATGATCACAGCAGCAGTTCTTATGTACAAATCTACAGTATTCAGTTGAGATTGTCCACTGAAACAAGGGGCTAGACGTGGGCATATATAGTTTTTGAGAAGTGCAGTCTTTAGCTTGACCATCTGGAGCAGCAGAAGGTGAGTCACAAGTACAGATGCTCCATGCAGAAGAAGTATTCAGAAGAATCCGGCATGTGTGGAGGGCAAGAGGAGCCACAGCAGCATATGCACCAAGTTTGTATATTGGAGCAGGATATGTCCGAGGTCATGTGTCATGAGAACTCTGCTATGTACTTTTCTGTTCCAGACCTTACGCTGGACTGGAAAGCGAAAGAAAAAAAGCACAGTGTAGCTCAGATGATGTTAAACTACTATATATAGACAGATTTGGAGGCTGGACCCCAGATTCCCAGCCTGCTCTTAGTTTGCAGAAGAAATGGTCTGTAGATGGGGGTTATTTTTTTTTGTAGCTTTATATTAGGTGTGTGAAGGAATAGTGATATGAATGGTTATGGTATGCTGTGAATAGGATATCTGATATCATTACATGTTTATTGGTATGCTCTTACTGATCAGTACAGACATCATCAGAAAAAAGAGCATTTCCCCAGCCGTGTCACAACGCTTAAAATATGTGTCAAGATACAAAACTGATACAAAAAAACTAAACAAAACACAGAATGCTAAGAGCAACGTGGTATTGAACATTTCTCCCCATTTTCCCAAACAAGTAATTTAATACTTGTTGAATTATGTATAGTTACCACAATTTATACTTTAATAAGAATAATACTATAATTTTGCTGATTACAAGCTTATCAGTCATTAATTTCATTCTGCAATTTTGACCATTATTTGACCGTCCATGATTATAAGGCATTTTACAAAAATATAACATACTACAAAACTGATGCTCTTAATCTTTGAAAAAATTTTAAAAGTGCTTTTTCTGTTCCATTGAATGAGACTGTCATTGGAAGACATTTGACCTTTTCACCTGGGTGGTACATGTGTTCCTAATGTCAGGGTGTATCCAATAAACTCTCAGGTGTGTGTATGTGTGTGTTTGTATGTGTGTGTTTGTGTGTGTGTTTGTGTGTGTGTTTGTGTGTGTGTGTGTGTGTGTGTGTGTGTGTGTGTGTGAGTGAGACGTGGGGTGGAGAGCACAGTGGACATGAGCACATGCAAAAGGAATCTTTCCACAACTCAAGGTTCTTCGTTTGGCCCTTTTGGCCTTAGGTTACCTCTGTGTGTGTGTGTGTGTGTGTGTGTGTGTGTGTGTGTGGAGGGGGGGTGGTCGAAGGAAAAAGCGCCGATCCTACAGTTGCAATTTTATGCAGAATAATTAGTGAAGCAGGAAAATATGGCCATAACAGTTTATGATCAATGTATTTATATAGTTTCTACCCCAGTTATATCAACCTAATTGTTTTAAGCTTTGATAAAATCCTCATAAAAATATTATTTGATTTTTGGGTTTGTTTAGGCAATAATTTGTTTGTATAACAGCCCTAATTATTTAATCAAATTAATTAAGATTTAATCAAATATCATATATGCTCAACAAATGACTAAATTCTAAATTCAGATGTCCTTGATCTATTTCCCAGTATAACCTTCTGATTATTCTACAGACAAATTATGTATAATTCAAGCAGAAGTTGAGTGTTTTTGCAGGCAGATTTGGCTTGGCCTTTCTGCTCTGTTGTTGCTGGCAGTCTGTGTTATGGAATATTCAGCTTTAAACATTTAGCAGAAAATGTGAACTAGCCACAAATCGGAAAGTAAGTCAGTGGGAGATGGGGGAGACTTGTAGAAATAATAATAACAACAAAATACCTGCTGTTTCTTACACAGAGAACCTTCACTCTTCTCTCATTACTAATCACAAGCAGACCAGAAGACCATACTGGCCATACTAGTTCACTAATTCACTGATCTACCAGTTCATTATGTAACTGACACTTTTACAAAAATTGTACACTTCAAGTCAAGTTAAATATAACATGATTGTGGTGTGTGTGTGGTATGAATCAGGTTTATCAGTGTTTCTGCATCAGTGTTCAATTAGCATTAGAATGGGCAAAAAGAGTGACCTAAGTGACTCTGAATGTAGTTTCAGACTCGGGCTACAAGCCACAGTGCGTCTGATATCTTTTGTACATTTTTTTGGCCATGAGCATAAGAATCTTGAAGATTGCAGTTTGACTGGATCGCTGCACTTCACTTTCCAGAGAGGAAGCCAACTTTTGAACACTGTAACACAATGAAATTTTTTTGAAGATAAATCAGTCACTGAACTAAAATGGAAGGTCAAATCTTTAAAAATTACTTTGATTGAAGTAGCTAGTGATGAGTAAACATAATCTTTTTGGCCACAGGAAAATGTCTGAGGTTGGTCAACTGCCATGTCAGTCAAATTCCCTCTTTCAGTTCTTGGCCAGTGGCAAAATTGCCAAGCATTGGCAAATGCTAGAAGACTGGCTTACAGGACTTTGTACATGACATTATAGTAAGTAAAATCGTCCAAACTGCTGACATGCTGAACTTTGCATGAATACCCTGTGGAGGACAACAGCTTGTGGATTATCCAAATAAATAGATGGGCTATAAACCTCTCACATTCAACACTGGAGTGCAGAATGTCCTCTCAGAGTGCACCACTTCTCTCATATTAGCCAAAGACTATGCTGGGCACCAAGGATGGTAGTAAAAACAAGGAAGCACATCTCCAGTGGCCACAGTAACATTAATACTGGAATGTTGGGATGGAGAAAAATGGAACCATGGTGGTCGTGGCAGTATGTTTGTGTGGGGAATGTTTTCCTGGAAGATTTTAGGGCCCCAATACAAATTGAAGAAGGTTTAAATGGTGTATTTTCAGCATCAATCGTTCATGGCTACTTCCAGCATTAACATGTGCCATGTCAGAAGAAGAAGAAGCCTTTATTTGTTACACATATGTTATAGTACAATGAAATTCTTTAAAAAAAAAAAAAAAGATTGGCAGCCCTGAAGCAGATAGGGTTAAGGACCCAACAGCATGGTAGTGCTGGGGCTTGAACCCCTAACATTCAGATCATTACTGCAGCGCCTTTACCCACTGAACTACTACTGCATTTATCATTGAGTACTTTCAAGTGTCTTTGGGATGTTTGCAGCAAGCCTGTATAGCTGTGCAAGAACATTCCTGCACAATGCATCCAGCATTATGTAGAATCCTTGCCCTAGTGAATTCTTATCCTTCTAATATACCTAATAAACTGACAACTTGTGGTACACTGCTATTCAGTTAAACTGCTTAAATGTGTTTAAAGCCCGAATCACATCAGTAAATGGCCCTTGTTTTACAGATATTAATCCCTTGATGGACAATGTTTGTGCAGAACAGTGGTCTTGTAAAATACAGCTCGGAGCCCAGTTTACATTACACAACTTTAGCAAACAGACAAGTTCTCGAAGCATTATAGCTGAAAAAGGAGAGATTTTTCCTTCTGATTTAACGAGCAATAACCCACAGCCTGCCGCAAATAAAAAAAATGTGTTTGCTCTGGGTAAATTCCCTTGGCTGCATTTTCTGTTTCCAAGCAACTGAACCAAGAATGCATGCCCAAATGTGACTGTCCCCATAAATGTAGTTATATACAGTCCACCAGCAGGAACTGTTTTTATATTTTATAATTTATCAAAAAATAGTAACATTTATTACTGTTATTTAAAACTAAGACAAATCCTTCTTGAGCACAGAGATGAAGCTACAGCACAGGCAAGGCAAGCAATTGCTTTGGGCCCCCATGAAGCCTGACACTAAGTCCATGAAAACATCAAATCTCAAAGTGCAGAACTTCCACAAAACCTCTGCTGGGCAAATGTGTAATGCTATACCTAAAGTGGGCTCTATTTTGCTAGCAAGTGGAACTTGTACAAGTTTATTTTAAATTGTGGCACTTTTCAAAATGAAGAGAACATACTTGTCTGGAAGCCAATAAGATAAAACAAGAAGAAGAAGAAAAAAGAGGAAGCAAAACTAAGATGGAGATAATCTAACACTGAAATTATTAAAAATGACAGCTATAGGCTAAGTAAAGTAAAGCTAGTCCATCATCGTTTTGGCAAGCGAGTAGTTAGCTAGGAGCTGGTGCTCAGCTTGGAGCACCTAACATTAATTATTTAGCTAACTTTCTCAGTAGAATTCATCATATAGCTCAAATTATCTTGATAGCTTGGTCTTTTAAACAGAGTATAAAATCCAACATTTTACCAGAAGTGTCCTATTGTAGCTTATGTGATTTAATGATAGTATAACTAATTGGGAAGCTTGAGCTAGCACTACTTCTATCAGCAGAACATAACAGTAACGCAACACTTTCTGACAGTTATCTTTTATAAAGGCATTTGGTTAACATACTGACAATAAAGACAAAAAAAAAAAAAAAAAAAAACGCCAGGGGCACCCTTGCATATTCCTGGAGCCACTACAATTCCTAAAATTGCCTCTGTTTGGAAACCATTTGCTGTTTGGCTAACTCCTGATATTGACTTAATGCCTCGTGCTGATTACCGCTGCCTTTAGGAAATTAAAACATTTTTGACCTAATGATTAATAGTGACGTGTATAATCAGAGGTGGTTTACACTTAATCACTAATCATTACCCAAACTCTTTACTCATCTAAATAAGTACTCTGGTAAAAGTTAAAGTACAGCTTCAAATTCTTCAATCAAATTAAAATAAAAAAGTAAAAAAAGATAGGAAAGAAAATTTACAAGAAAGATTCAAAAAGAAAAGAACATCTGCCTCAAACCCACACGTTGGTTTTAGTTAGATGGTAAGTCAGTGCCCCTTTCACCAAGGAACCTGGGTAAACATTAGCTTAGGCTAAATAACAGCAGTTTTTATTCCTAATCTCTCAGATGTTAGCTAGCTGATGCAGACTAGCTGAATGCCAATACAATGCTGTCACAATACAAACTGCCTTAAATACAACGTGCACAAAGGAACAGATAAATTACAGTGAGGCCTCATTCTTGCAGTCACATCTGTTAAAGTTCAGATTTGTTAGGAATTTAGATCTTCTGGAAGCTTTGTGATGCTAATAAGTCACCTTATGACTTTGCAAATATATTATTATTGAGAAATATATTGATATAGTGTCTGAAAATGTGAGTAGAAAGGAAAGATTCTTCATTTGAAATGTAGTAAGTAAAAGTCAGAAGTATTAGGTGAAAGGATATCTCAAGTAAGGTACAGATTCATAAAAACACTTAATTACAGTAATAAAGTATTTGTGCTCTGTGTATAATAATGTAGTACCCTACTGGTTCTTACAGAACTACAGGAAACATGTTTTATGTAACCTAATTTAAATCTGCCCTTACATGGTCTAGCGCTGTTATCAGTACTCTAAGTTCAATATAGCTCTGACACAAAGTTCCTAATTGTGACAGCCTGTACATCAGGGAAGAAGGTGCAGACCTGCAAGTGGAGATCTCGTAGGTTGGCTCAGGAAGATAACAAAGCCTTTCCGCCACAACAAATAGGCCCCTGGGGTCCAGACCCGGTTATGTGTCTCCCCATGAGGGACTTCAGGAAGTGGAAAGGGGGCCCAGGCCCCCAGCATACCGCAGCTGATCAACTGTAAATTTCTGGCCAAAGAATCGTCGCGTGTAAGAAGACTTCCTTTGGCTCGTTGACTGTCTGGAAGTAACCCTATCCTCAATGGATTCTTGACACGCGAAACCTTTACTTTATCCACAGACAGGGAGAAAGGAGAGTGAAAGAGAGAGACACTAAAGTGGGGGGCTTTGGGCTGCACCTGCTACTTTTTTGGAGAATTGAAATGAACTTCAGCAATAGTGCTGTCTCATATGATTTGGTCTTTATAGTCCACAAATGAGTCCCTCAACCCAACAGAACACCTAGGCGTGATTTAACACCACCACCACTAAAACACTAATTGAGGGGATATCCTTTGGAAGAATAATGTTCATCAATCTAGTACAGTTCCAGAGACTTGTAGAATCTGTGCCAAAATGCACGTAATCTGTGTTTGTGGTGGCCAACACCTTAAACCTTGAAGGTTTTTCTTTTAACTTGTCACTCATTTGTATGTGAGCTCTTTGTTCATCTGGGCCCCAAAGAAGACACCTGTTATTGTCTGTGAACATGCCAGTCTGTGGCATAACTCTACCCTTCTGATCTTTACGGGGGTCAGACGTGTCATACTGCCGTGCTTTCTGTGTACGAGACCTGTGTGTGTGGTTGTGTGAAGGGGAGAGTAAGAGAGAGTTCAGATATAGCCTGCCTGTTCTTTCTTGTTGTGATCCCCATTCCCAAATGACTAGTCAATATAAGACCCTGTAATTCCCTCTTAAATGGGACCCCAGATCACGTTACAATGCCAAACTGCCATCACTGGATTCCCAAAGTCTTCCACTCTGAAGTGTGTTGGCTAAATGAATGTTGGCTGAAACACTCCATCATACTTGTACAACTGTGTCTCTAACACACAGCAGCTCCTCAGTGCAGAGGGGAGCATTTAATAATGTTACTCCTAATGAGTACATTTATTACATACATATGATAGAAATTTGATACATATGATAGAAATCTAACCTTTGATTGAAGTGTGTAGACACATTACTTATAATGAAAACACACAATATATTTTATAACAAAGTAACTTGTCACAATTATTGGCACCCCTCTCTTTAGCAGTAGTGAGTCTTCTGTAATGGTTGATGAGAGTGGAGAATATAGAGCAAGGAATTTGAGGCAATCCTTAATACATAATCATTTAAGAATCATTCCAGCATCTTAGGTCCTCTCAACTGGACTCTCTGCTTCATCTGTTCTCACTGGTTTTAATGGGATTTTAGTTAGGGGAATTGAGTGTCCATGTCAAAAGCTTGATTATTTTTGATCTACTTTGGTGTGAATTTGGATGTATGTTCTGGATCATTGTCCTGCTGGAAAAACCTTGACCCAGTTGCAGCTTAGGCAACTTTTCATTTAAAATCTCCTGGTATTTTATGGAGTCCATGATGCCATGCCCAGGGGCTTTGGTGGAAAATACTTAAAATACTTAACAGTGTGGATTAGGGCCTTATCTGTATAACCATCCTTCTTTTTACTCCAGACACCTGAGTGTTTGTTGCAAACACGCTGTCTCATCTTCCCAAAGAACACTGTTCCAGTGAAAGTTTCTTCTAGCATGCTTTCCAAACAGTTTGTTGGCATGGAAGTGGGTCTGATTGTAGATTTGGAAACTGACCCCTAAAAAAATGCTACCATCTACTACAAATCTCTAACCGCATTCTTGGAGAATTTTTTGGCCTCCTCACTGTGGGGCTAAATACACTTGCATCCTCTTCCAAGCAGGTTCAGCGCTGGTTGTTTTAAAGTTAACTAGCTAACAAGCTAATACATCTAAGAGAGAGAGTGAATAACATTGCTTGATTTGTGCCTCTTGTAAGTGGACGGAATATGTACAAACAAATTATTAAGAGACCGATCTACTGTATGCCCATTTTTTTTATTTCTGAAAATTCATGACAGATATTTTGGGGCCATGAGACCATATTAACTATACCTCCGTAGTAATTACTTCCCATCCATATGTCTCTACTGACACCCTGGTGGTTGTAATAGGTGAACTTTACCCATGCAAGTTTGTAAGGCGTGAAAGTGTGAATCTGTAAAAAATAAAAGGTTGTACTGTGGTCCCTTTGTATTTGTTCCATAGAAAAAAACTGCAAGGAACTGCTAAGTATTACTGCATTAGTACTTTATGATTACTTGTTTAATATGCGTGAAACGATAGTTACCTAGCTAGTGATATGACATCATCTCCAAAATCACATGACTGCAGGACACACTGTAATCACCAGATAATCAGCAGATCTTAATCTCAGCAAAGAAAATAATGAGGCAGAAATCTAAGCTTCTTAAGTATTTACTAGTCTACTTCAGAGTCCATAATACATGATTCCAATTCTGTACAATCACCCTTCAGTGTGACCTAGTCAGGCTTGTAAATGCTTTACTAGTAGCCGTACAGCCTTTTCTTTCTCTGTGTGCTTTTTACAGTACGTTGGTTTTCCTCTATTAAATTCACACAGCATGGACAGTAACACCAACTTCCTGCTTTGCAGCTTATCCATTGGTTCCACTTAATAATCCGGCTTCCCAAATTTGAGAATGCCCCCTGAGCCCCCAAACACACACACACACACACACACACACACACACACACACACACACACACACACACACACACACACACTTGAGCCGTGTAATGTGCACCAGACATACTCTTACCATGTGTCTTAGTTGAATTATGATTCTGCTGCTTTATTCAGAGTTCTTATTTTAAAGTTTATTTATGTATCGGGTTGAATAATAGATCTCAGTATGCGGTGATGGGTCAGATAGATATGAGGGCAAGAGATCATAAATGGGTTTCCTTTTCCTGTCCAGTTTCCGGAAGGATCCTTTCACTGGCCCTTACCTGCTGAGGTCAGTGACCTGTTAATACACAACCTGCCTCTGACAGCTCCAGCCTTTGTGCTCATACACTGCACTTCTGTGCACGGACCAAACTGCCTGCTGATGGTACCATCCACAAGGAATTGCTTTGCATCATAGCTAACTAACCGCATACACACACACATACATGGTTAACTGCCTGTACTTCCTCTCAACATGCAAAAAATATGCAAGGGGCCCTCTGCTAATGCTGTGAAAAATGAGTTGTCCCGAACACACATTATGTTTTTACTCACACACACATGGCCACAGCATGCACCGTGAGAGTGATTAATCACAGACTGTTTGACCCAGGTCATCCAGAGCGTGGTTTAACTTAAAGCAGATTTGCTATGAAACACTTTCATGCACATCCGTTAGATATGCCATTACTGATAATTCTTTTATAGTACTTATTTTTCACTTTATTCATATGTTAATCATAAAAAATGAATTGTCTTGTATTATATGATCCTGACATATTGTATGAGAGACATGTGAAAGGCAAGTTTTAAAATAGTTCATTACAAATCCAACTAAAGCATAACAGGATGCTATTTGCATGACAGGATGATCATTACTGAGCTGTGAAGAATGTTAGTGGCTGTTCAGCTTCCCCTCCCCGTCAGGAGCCACTATCACACTCCTGGAAGTGACTGAGGCTAGGTGAGGTGTTGGCTTTACGAGTCAAGCCTGGAAAGGTGTGTGTTTAGTGAGGTGTGTTTCCAGGGGTGGTGAGGGGGTCATATATGGTGATGGGGGTAAATTTGGGAAATTCCCACAGTCTACTTCTGTGATCCGTCTGCATACAGAAATACACACAGCAGCACCTGTTCCTCTCACTCAGACGCATTGCACTCTCCCCTAATGTGGTGTTATCTCGAATGATCAAACTTGTTCTCTCTCTCTCTCTCTCTCTCTCTCTCTCTCTCTCTCTCTCTCTCTTCAGTCACTCTGCCTCTAAAGCAGTAAGGCTGGTAGTAGTTCGGCTCCCTGCTGAGCTCAATAAATAACTGAATGGCACTAATGACACTTAAAGCTGATAGTATGTTTACACAGCTTCACACTTTCTTTACTACAAAGACCTGACACATTTTAGTCATAGTAAACATCTTTTGACTTTTTCCTGCTTATTTCATTCCATAGTTCTTTAAAACTTGGCATAGAAAAATCATCATTATTAAATATTTAATGTCTCCAATCTGAAAGGCCTAACATATTTATTTATTCTGGGTTTAGATCTAAGGCTGTACCTTTTCAGACAATATATAGAAAGACACCTGGTCTTTCTTTCTTTTTTGAACTTCACTAAATTTACTTTTTATGCACTTCTTCTGTTTGGTTTGTAAGTAAGTTTAATTTGTAAACTGATGTAAATCAGCTTGCATAAGAGCTAACTGAATAAATATAAATGCTATTATGTTATACTGCTTATAGTATAGGCTCTTGTGTTATATATTATACCACAGTGCTGCTGAATTCTCAATTCTGATTGGTCAGAAGGTGTTGATTAACAGTATATAACAGCACTGCTAATAGACAGGCCGTCTGCAATTCAAACCATTTATATTAATGCACTTGTTCTAATACTTTATCATTACTATAGTAACATCCAATTCACAGGGACTTGTATGGTGTATGCACCACATAATCTAAGAGAAATAATAAACAGACTTAATATGTGTTTAATATAAGAATTATATAAAGTGTATAATTGTGGAAATATGGTGAAGTTTTCTGTACAGAGATGTTTATTTAGGGAAGAGGTCTCGGGTGACAGCACATTGTATCCGTCAGTAAGAATTCCACCATGAAAGAGTCTTCAGGACAGAGGACTTTGAGCTTTCAGATTTCTTGGGTAACACGACAAGTTACGTTTTTTTTTTTTGCCTTAACTTCAAAAGACAGAAGTAAAGAGGCTGGTGAGGGAACGATTGTTTATAGCTAGTAATGTAAGCAATAACAGGAACTAACCTGTTTCTTGGATGTTCTACAATTACAAGGTGGTGTTCATTAATACATTTCAATTGTAGTCATTGGCAAATTGCTTCATGTTGGGACACATTGTTGATTATTTTCCTATAACAGCATGCACCGCTGTGTTTTATGTCTTAAATATTATATCAGAATAGCAACAGATGATTGAGTAGAATTTTGATAGAAATTATGTTAAAAAAAATTGCATACTACAGAGTTTAATAAACAAAAATTATTAGATCAGTGAATTAGATCAGCCTATTACATGTTAGAATAATGTGGATTTTCCCCCCAATATAACAAGAAGATCAGAGAACAATAATGTTCTTCAGTTTTTGCTGATCATGATCATCAGTATCTTCCGAAAGACAGTCTAGTAAATTCAAAGAACATCATAAAGCACGTATAATGTAGCTGTACGAGTAAAAGAATAACAGTAATTAATCAACGAGTAAGAGAAAACCTCTTCTGCACACCCACAGACTTATATTGTCTTGAATAGAAAATACAGAAATAATAACTAAGGAAACTCCTATATTCGCTGTCTCTCAGCTTGTCAGTAAAGCAGAGCTGAACATAGCTCCTGGCTGCTCTACTGTGATTAATGTGGTATTTATGATCACTGATGATCACTAGGATCACTGTACCCACAATGCCCTTTGACTCCTGTTGCTCGTATAAACGCTTGGGTAGATGGTGAGTATTGGACGTCTGAGGGTTTGTGTTTGTGTAGTGGCGAGGGGGGGGTTTGTTGGTGCAGCTGAGGGGACAGAGTGCTGTGGTTTGAAGTGACACTGTGGCATGTTTCTCAAAGCACCCCATTAGTGACATCTTACGAGAGAGAGAGAGAGAGAGAGAGAGAGAGAGAGATAGCCTGGAAGCCATTTGCGCCCCCAACCACCCCCCCCCACCCCCCCTTCCCCCAATGCTCCTGCCATCCTGATTCCCTCTCTTTGGTTTAGGATAGCTATAACTTTCAGTGTGTGTGATTCAGCTCAAGAATTGACTGCTTGCATGCACGCCAGCTCACACTTACATATACATAAATTTTACATTTACTGTCTTTTTCATGCATTTTCTCTGTTTCTGTTTCTTTCCACATATGTAAGCTTTAACATCTGCCCCATATTTATTTACCCAACACTTAACTTTCCCCAGTTCTGCAAACAAACCTGCACTCCAGGGGATCTGCGTGGACTCTGGCTGCTCCTACTGCTGCAGACTCAGAGAAATCCTAGTGTTTCAACACCATGCTGACTGGCCACACAAGAACTGTCGAGCGTGAAGCTTCTATAATACTAAAGCAACAACCAGCGTGAAACTGTGGCTCTGCAGTGAATTACTGTTAGTCCTTGGGTCAATCATGTAGGTGACTTTCAGTCTAAACAAGTTTTTTTTCTGATTTTTTTCTAAGCCTGTAAACCTGTGGGAATTCTGGGAATATTTTAAACTCATAGTAAATGGCACCATGTTTTGTGGCTGTGGTTAATGTCACTCTTTCTGACAAAACTACTGACTTTCGCTTGTGTTAGGCAAATTAAAGGAACAGATTTAATGATGCAATTGTCATTTATGCTCAGTATATTAGTGTGTGCCAGCCAGAGAAAACCAGGCTAACAATTTTACCCAGCATAATATGTCCCAAAAAAACCCCAAAACAAAAAACAACAACCATAGAACATATGCATCCATGAACAAATATTATTTTGTTATTATTATTACTACTACTTTAACTGAGAATTAAATATTGAGCTAGCAATTTTGAAAGCAAACCCCACTAACTAATAGAGAAGCATCATTCATAACAGCTTACAACATGTACTGGAAGCAGCTGAATTAACACTTTTAAAAGTCCTTAGTCTTGTGTTTTCTTTCATGTTATACTAACATCCTCCTGCAAAGTTTTAGCTTGTTGGTATTATTAATCCCTGACTTAGTAAATTAGCATGAGGAAGTGTTTTTGATAGAGACTACAAAGCACTTTTGTAAGTTGTTCTGGATAAGGGTGTCCACTACATGCTGTAAATGGTAACGTAGCTATCTACTTAGAGCACTCTTGCATTAATTATAGGAAACATTAACATACCAAAAACCTACTTCATTTTACCTTTGTAACATTAGCTAACCTACCAGTTCAACAAGCTCTATTAGCTATCGTGAGCAGTATCACTTGTAGCAGCTTAAAGCAAGTGGTAAGTGCTAATGCTTAGTTAGTTATCTAGGGTGCTCTCACGATACTAATGTTAAAGTGCAGAAACTTCAGTTTAATCTACCGTTGTAACAGGGATTGATAAAGTACACCTTTCAGCAATTAGGAGAGCATTTTGAGAAAAAAATTCATTCAACGGTTGAATCATTTTCCGTACCCGTTTTATCCTGGTTAGGGTCATGATGAATCCAGAGAATATCCCAGGAATATGGTGCAGGAGGCAGGAATAGACCCTGTATGGCATGTATGTCAGTCAAAAGTCACCATGCACACACATTCCCCATTATGCGCACCTATGGGCAAGTTAGCTTATCCAGTCCACCTACCTACATGTGTTTGGGAGGTGGGAGGAAACCGGAGAACCCAGAGGAAATGGGCATGGACACGGGGAGAATATGTGAAACTCCACACAGACAGTAAACCAAGCCCAGGATCAAAGCAAGGTCACTACCCACTGCATCGCCATGCTGCCCTAAGATGACCTAACGGTAGAATTTCGATTGCAGAATGTCTTAAAATAGTGAAGAATAAAAACTAAAAATAAGGCATTACATTTATGGCATTTGGCAGAAACCCTTATCCAGGGAGACTTACAATTATCTCATTTTTATACAACTGAGGGTTATGGGCCTTGCTCAAGGGCTGAGCAGTGGCAGCTTGGCAGTGCTGGGATTTGAACTCTCAACCTGAAGGCTAAAGGCTTAACCACTGAGCTACCACTTCCCCACCATCACCCTAGGCCTAATGGACAAGCTGTCCTCAATAAGAGTCCTAATAACATATCTAACCCTCTGTCTCTACATATATTATTATGTAGGCAGACAGGATGATTGACATCTTCTCTTTACCATTTTGGGGCCCATCTTGCAAATAGCGAAAAATGACTACATTATCACTTACGGAATGTGGCGAGCTTGTGGATCAGAGGCTAGTTGAGGACTAGATGCTACAGACCTCATGGAATAACTCTTTGACCTTGTCTCAGTCTGGAAGTCATCTGCTCACAAAATGACAACATGAATAAAAAAGCAGGAAAAATTTATTAAATGGCTGAATGCAGAATGGCTGAATGTTTCCAGCGGAAATGGCCAGAGCCTCAGATGTGTAGTATCTCCAAGATCATCACAAGCCACTGGAGAGAGCATCACTTTGAACTATGAGCTTACGAGCTTCCACTGCGGTGCTTTAGGGAGAAAAGGCCCAGAGCAGTGACTCTGGAGCAAGTGCATGTGTGCGTGTGTGTTTTAGCTTTGCAGAATTGGACCCTTGATGCTTTGAGAGAATGCAAATTATATTTGCAGTAGCACTTTATCAATCCAAAGCCAAGGCAGACATAATGGCACTCGTCTGATGGATTTTGCACACAGCCTTCTCTCGGTTATGATAAATGCTGGCAGTCAAATCAAATTCTCCTTGAGCAATGTCAAAGCTTTTCATAAGGTTTCATAATGCTATCAGCACAATTTTAAACATTCGCTCAAAAGTCCATAGTAAATTACTTAAGTGATAAAAGTGGTGTATTATAAAGTTATCATTTTATACTCATTCCCAGTCTACTGCTTGTAGATCTTATGTATAGACTGCTACATTTATAGTACAATTAAAATTACCCAGTTAAATAGATCAAGTATTTTTATAGCTCTTAATATGTCTTAATACTTATAACTGCAAAATTATATTTGAATTTGAACTGCAAAATTACATATCGGTTAGACCATGTCAATGTTTATAAAATTTAAGTGATGTGACCCTGGAAAAATTGTAAGGATATTTCAAATACTCTTTTAAATGGATAATAAGGCTCCTTTTTTGACATTAACACTGTAAAACTGTGAAAAGGTCGTATAACGACACTGCAGTTTTTTAAAGCCACCATTATAATTGCTTTAGTAACTACTAATTAGTACAACAGTTAAATCCATTAAAATTAGTTCAACAACTTAAACAATATATATTGCGTTTGCAATATATAACTTTTCCCAGATGCCTCACCTCGGCTAGTGTAGTTGCTTTGTTTGTTTTATGGTAAACAATGACTTTGACTGTTAATATCTTTCACTACATATTATAGTGTTTTTTAACACCCTGTATAATAGCATTTTATTTAAATGACCTCATTTTAAATATTTCAAAATTTCATATGTATATGTGAATCAGTAAATGTTTATTATGTTAGAAATGACTTTATTGGTACAATCTAGACCTAATGTAATAGGAAAAGGTTCAAATCTTTATCAATCTAATTAGGTACTTTTAACACATCACACATTTATTTTTATATGATTTTTAAAAAACATATCTATAAGCAAATGTGCTTACGTTTAATAGACCATTCATTTAGAGAGCAACTGTATAATAAGTGACACAAAGATTTAGCATTTCAGTATTTAATATTCTGTCAGATACCGTTGTTATTATTGATTGGACATTATTTTGTATTCGTAGTTAATTTTGTAAAAAAATTGACCGTCACATTTTTTCAGTGTGTTGCATTTGACAATTTAATTAACTAGGAACACCTTAAATAAGGCAATAATTTAATAGCTTAAAAATTAAATCCACTACTTACAAATGTTCGCTAAGGAAAGGGTAGAAATGGATTCATGGAATCTGATTAATTTGATTACCATGATTTATTTTATTCACTGTAACACAATGTTGTGTACTGGGATATTAATTGAAGGAATGTCAGTAAAAATGTAATACATTAAATATAAAAACACACTAATTTAGCTTAAAATGTGACCTGAAGAAATGACCTCACAACCAGTGCACACAAGCTGAGAGAGGGCAAAGTTGAGAAGGCATAGGTCAGGGCTTTTAGTCATTCATTTCCATTGAGAAACAGCATGTGAGCCTACAATCACGTCACATAGCCTAGTCATACCAGCACATTCATTCCTCACGGGGATTCAGACAGCTTATAGACGTACCCTCATCCTCTCTCTCTCTCTCTCTCTCTCTCTCTCTCTCTCTCTCTCTCACACACACACACACACACACACACGCACACGCACACACAGACTTTCTCTCACTCTCATATGAATCTACAGTGGCAAGGGGGAGAACTGTATGAGTGGATCATACAGCAGGCCTGTAACTCAGCTGAGTTCGAGGACCCCCAGGGGTCTGTGAAGCAAATCCTATCTGTGATTTTTTTTCTTAATTTTGTTACAGTGGTGTAAATCTCAATCTATCATTATTAAAGTTATTATATTTATTATAGAGATTTTATAGTTATTAGTCTGTTTAGCTGGTACCTTTAACTGATTTTAATCCAAAACCTTAATAATTTCCTATAAATGTCACTTTGGATCTGATATTATGGAAAGTTCAGGAATAGAAAGTTCTATGGCTCCAACAAATAGCCAAAATATTCTTGTACAAATTTAAATAATGTTCGTGAGATAGATCTGTACTGTGGGGACCCATGGAATGTACTTTAAAGGGATCCCTGGCAAAAAAAAAAAAAAAAAAAAAAAAAAGTTTGAGAATCCTTACTGACCGGAAATTTCTATATTACAGTGCAGGAAAAAAAGACACTGAAAGGTAAGAGGTCTGACTATAACACACAATCGTGTCTGTGTGGGTGAAAGACTTGTGATGTTCTGGGTTAATAGAGAGAGAGAGAGAGAGAGAGAGAGAGACAGAGACAGATGCCCTCCTGCAGGTCTCTCCACGTTGCTGTCACTGAGAGAAAGCAAACCGCGCGGCGGGACTGCAGAGGCAGAGGCTAGGTAAAAAAGAGAGAGAGAATGTTTTGTGAATATAAAATACAAAAATAAATGTGAAAAATTGCGGATCACGTCGGACAGTGTGTCTTTTCCTGTGAGTAAATCAGACAGGCAGATAGAGAGGAGCGCGAGCTGGAAATGTGGTGCAT
>CM074952.1:8322093-8363653 GCA_037577455.1 Pangasius macronema | reverse complement strand
AACAACAACAACAACAACAACAACAATAATAATAATAATAATAATAATAATAATAATAATAATAATAATAATAATGCCTATAACACAGCAGAAGCAGCAGCAGCAGCAACAACAATTCTACTACTACTAATAATAATCATCATCATCATCATCATCATCATCATCATCATCATCATCATCATCATCATCTCGTCTCCGTAATTCAGCCAAAGCTTAATTGTAAATAATGCTCTGTAAATAAACCTCTGGGAATGATGATTGTGATTGTGATTGTGTGTTAACTCATTTGCATGCTGGGTCCCGGCTCCTCCCCGCTGTCTATAAGACTCTGCGCTGTGACACACTGACAGCAGCTGCGCGTTACGCGGAATGTCCTAGAGGAAGTTGATAAACGGTTAAATGTTCATGACTAGCTGAGAACACACCGAGCTCCGACTCTGCACAATGTTCGTGTAGCTAGTGCATGAAAGGCAGCCTGCGGCTTTTATTTATTGGACACCCTGGATACTTTTCATTAGATTGTATAATAGGAGAGACTCTGCATTGATGATGGCGTTTGCCATGCTGCGGCCGATGGCGACTCACCTCGCGTACCCGGACCACAGCATGCTGTCTGAGGACGAGGAGACGCGCAGCGAGAGCGACGGCAGCTCGGAGCAGAGTTACGGCTGCTGCGCGGAGAAGCGGCGGCGCGTGGCGCGCAAACCGGCCGTGGGCAGCGTGCTCATCGTCAAACAGAGGAACGCGGCTAACGCGCGGGAACGCGACCGCACGCAGAGCGTCAACACCGCCTTCACGGCATTACGGACTCTCATACCCACGGAGCCGGTGGACAGGAAGCTCTCCAAGATCGAGACCCTGCGCCTTGCGTCCAGCTACATCTCCCACCTGGCCAACGTGCTGCTCATAGGAGACGGCGGCGAGGACGCGCAGCCGTGTTTAAGCGCCGTGTGCAGCGCGCAGGGAGAAACCGGAGGCAAACAACCTCGAACCATCTGCACCTTCTGCCTCAGCAACCAGAGAAAAGGGGTAAGGAAACAGGATGTTTAAGAGCACCCAACGTGTTTATTCATAGTGCTCACAGAAGAGCTGGGAAAGAAATCAGCCTCTGTTTATTTACACCAGACTGTTGTAAATGATTCCAACCATTCTCACTAGCTCGAAGACAATCTGAGGGTATTTTTTTCACCCTTGGATCCTCTAGTGAAACTATATTTTTCATTTTAGCATGGGCATCCATATGTACACATATTTAATGTGTAATTTAGACATTTACTTTGAAAAAATTAATATGGCATTTCTACAACTTTGTAACTGACCCAAACTGCACCATAATATTTGAATCATAGCTCTGTTCTTGGTATACAATTACAATTAGACCATTATAATGCTAATGTCACGAGCATACATATTACTGAAACACAAAGTCAAGCACAGTTGTCAGTTAAAGAGAAAGCTACATGTAGTTTTGCTATAATAATAATAATAATAATAATAATAATAAGAAGAAGAAGAAGAAGAAGAATTGGCTCTTCTTCGTCGTCTTCCTCTTCTTCTTCTTCTTCTTCTTCTTCTTCTTATTATTATTATTATTATTATCCTTCATGAATACACATGTCGAGTAACGCATTCTAAAGCCATACTTGTGTTATTTGCAGGTAAAAGATGGTAAAGATTGTCTCAGGATGCGGGGAATCAGTTCCCTGCGCATGAGCCGCCGGTAGCTGGTAGAGCTGGAGGTGGCCAAACTCAGGGAGCATGAAGAAAAAAAGAGAAAGAAAAAGAGAGAGAGAGAAAATAGAGAAGAGGAGAGAGAGAGAGAGGCGCACGAGGAGAGGCACACTGAGAGCTTGCGCTGGAGCAAGCAGAGACTCAAGGACTCGTAAGAGATTCAAGACAGCTCTTTATTGATTTCTTTCATGTATTTGAACATTTGAATGCAGTGCATAAACCTTTTTTTGGTGTTCTAAAGAGAATTTATAGATTTTTCTACAAATATTGTGTGAATTCCACAATGAATAAAGTATATTTTATCAGATCTGAGCGTGCATGGTTTTATTGCATGATAAAAGCCATGCAGAGATGTGACAGTGCAACATGGCAATGACTTAAGGACTGATGAAGACATTGATTGCGCTCAGTGTTTTTAATGCAGTTATTAATAATTCATCTTGTGTGCTATTCGAACAGCTTTTGTTTTCGTATTTATTCATCCACTGCATATATTTATTCTGTTATGATATAGTTTCTGTGAACATTTCCCAATGATTACAATTCAAGTACTGTGCAGTAGTTCCTACAGTTAATGACTATAATTGTATTTACTGCCATGTGTATGTTATTGAATATACTTCAGCAGATTCCAATTTTCTGGCAACAGTTTTTTTTTTTTGGCACATTTCCCTGACATTAGAAGGTATAGCTTTTGTAAACAGTCAAATTACCCTGGGGAGTAGTATAAAATTTCTCTACCATTTTACCCATAAAAGAGCCTGTTTTTAAAAATTCAATATGTACCCTTGCTAAATATACAGTATTACTCTTTACACCTGTTTAGGAATGCATAGCATACATAAACAGAGGTATCGTGAGGTTTCATATTTCTTGCTCTCATTAAAACAACTGAAAGGATTTCCTCTGATGCCCGCTGTCTTGACAAGGAAGGGGCTTTTTAGTGCGCCAGCGGCGGCTTTGGAAGAGGCCAGACTCCTTTTATCTTTTCAATAGCAGTGGGCACAAAGGGGAAAAACAGGAAACGAACAGTTAGACTCCCTTTGTGGGGCACTAAGACTGGCAGCTCGAAAACCGCCTGCCTGATCCAGCAAAACACCCACAGGCTTTGGTGAGGAAGGCAGGCAAACAAATGGACATTGCACGTCAGTGAGCCAATGATCCGGCCCATACAAAGTAAATATTAACATATAAGAATGCTCAGGCTGCATGTAAAAGTCAATCTAAAGATNTATAATAAATATGACTTCAGTGAGTGAATTAATAAATCCGTTAATTCATTCAACTCTGGCTTTAATCCCCTCTACATTGATTTAACAATCGTTTTTGCCCTACCTTTTCTTCTTTAGTATCCCCCTCTCCCCTTTATTCATCCATGAACAGGATTGTAAAGTATATTCTATAATACAGCGGCAGTATAGGCTCCTGAGCACCAGTGTACTTTAGTACATATCTCACGCTTTGATGCTTTCCCTCTCTCCTCTCTCTTTCTTTCTGCTTTTTGAAGTCTGGGATGGATTAGTCATGGTGAATAGTACCCCTTGGTCAGTGTGAGGACCTTGACACAGCTGTGTGTCTGCAAGCTGTATAAATCACCAGTGGGGTCAGAAGGAGTGAAGGAGAGAGCAGAGAAAGCACAAAGGGGTGGAGAGACAAAGGGGGTGTGTGAGAGGGGGAATATTAGTGTACCCAAAAAGAGCGAGAGTTCTTGGTGCAGCTATGTGAACCAATCCATAAAGCATGACTGAAAATGGGAGATTTTGGATGACTGACAAGGTCATTGAACTGTTGTGTTTGATGTGAGTTTAAAAATAGTGAAATCATAAATAGATAGAACTCAATTCTAAAACATCATGGACCAAAAAACGTCAACTCAGAAAACTGATATACTCTTTCTGAACTAATAGTTTACTTTTATAGATTAACTCTCAAAAAGCTACAGAAATCTCTAGGAGGTGTAGCTGGAAATTGTCTTTTTGTAATCACTGTACAGTATCAGTATCAGTAGCAGTAATGTCCTGTGACACACACACACACACACACACACACACACACACACACACACACACACACACACACACACACACACACTATCCTTGAGGACCTTCCATTTATTAATTATTAATGCAGCTAATTAATGCTATACATACACCTAAATCTACCTTTAACCATAATAACCAAAAAGAATCTCTTTGGGTTTTTAAATGAAAAATAAATAAATAAATAAATAAATAAAATAGAAAAAAAAATGGGGACCAGCTAAATGTCCCTACAGACAAAGTCAAAACTACACACACACACACACACACACACACACACACACACACACAGTAACTCTTATCCACAGTGACCCTTTCTCTCTTCTGACTCAGACAAAAAACTTCTCAGCATCCTCTGACTCATGACATATTTACCGCATCAACTGCAGCTTCCCGAAAAAAAAAACCCTTTGCCAGAAAACTGTTGTTTAATAAGCACACCGTGATATATGCCAGTGTTGCACTTTTCACGTTACTGAATCATCCAGTTTTTGACCCCAGCACAGGAACAGGAAGTTCCCAAATTAAGCGTAGAATATAAAGAGACTTTTCCAAGAATTCTTTTTCCAATATAATAAAACTGACACATTTCTACATAAATATTTTACCAAATATTTATAGAAAATTTTACCTAGTGTAGGGTTCTAGAAATCCATAGAGATGATGTTCCTGTAATTCCTATAAAATAAAAATAAAAATAAAACGCTTTTATAAATGACATCCACAACACATGCTTTCCCTTCTTTCTCCACCCCACCTGACTGAAGTCCTTTAAAATAACAGTGTTCTTCTTCAGTCTTTATTTTAATAACAATTATATATGAATTTATTTTATTTGTTGTTTCCAGGGCCACAGCACTGTTAAATTCTCAAATCTGATTGCTCAGAAGATTAATTTTCTATCACAGCATGGCTCAGGCAGTAGCAATAATTCAGATGATAATATGTTAATGTTTCTGTATTATCAACTCATTCTCAGGGACTTGTATGATGGATGCTCCACATAATCTAAGCTTAATAATAAATGGCATAATAATAAACAACACAACATTAAATTGAACTTTAAATGGTTATAAAGCATACTGTTATAAGAAATTCATTAATAAATTAAAATTGTAGCTGTAATTCTTGACAAACTGCTGTGGTATAAGAAGAAACTATATTTAAAAATACATATTAAATATTATTGTAGGAAAATAATCAACTTCAGGCTTCACATTGGGCAATATCACACCACCCTCTCACGGATTATTTTCTTATAACATTATGTCTGATCATGTTTTAATCATTACTTAATTATTAATGTCAGGACTAGGTTACGTAGTTGAGTTAGAAATATCACACTCCGGCTTTTGCACATAAATCCTCTACCAGGAAATGTTGGTATACAATCGCTGTGCTATATGAACACAAGCCAAAACAAGAGTGCTAAAGCTCCAGTATAAATGCTTTAATAAAGCTGTACATCGTGTATATTTATTTTGTGATTGTTGCACACAGAAGCCCTGGGGTGGTCATGGCACTTTTCCAGCAATTCCTGATAGCCATGAGGTTGGTTCAGTTCAACCCAATGTCCCTTGACATATGTTTAGTGCCCATTGTCTTCAGCAATTATTCCACATTTATCAGAATCAAAGGAAGGAGGTAAAGCTCAGACAGAAGGCAGAACATGATTAAGTGCAATCTTTGATGTAATTAAAGGATGCCGAAAAGTTATGAGATGTTATTGGGGAATGTGACAGCACCTTGGCTCAACTAGAATAAACAGGGCACATGCTCTTCCCCTAAGACATGCTCTTTTGGCAATATGTCAATCCTATAGCTTTCAAGTTAAACAAAACAATTAGACAGCACAGTGCTCTTTCAACTTGAGTTATGCTTAAACTGGAAGGCAGCGGGTAGCCTCACAGTTCCAGGGTCCATGGTGTGAATGAATAAAGTGCTTACTGAAGATGAGTGAATGGAAGCCTAGAGTAAGATATTTTTCCCACAAAATGGTCCCACTCAAAAACCAAAACTTAGTTGATTCCACTTTATAATGTCACTTTATAATCATACTTATGTTTAATTAAATGTGTAAAGTCTTTCTGCACAGCTTTAAAAGTCCTAATCATTGGATGAGTGCACTTGGCTGCAACTACTGAGACAACACAGAGAAAATATTCCTGAGTGGACAATTTTCCTTCTGGTAGTTCAAGATTTTAACCATTTTCTTTCCAACATAATGAAACTACAAGAGTCAGAAAGATTATTACTACAAGAGTCAGAAAGATAAATAAGCATGTTGAGTTTAGGAAATAAAAATTAACTGAAAATTACAGCCAAAAGTTCCAGTCATCCAAAGGCCTTAGACCATCTCTGAAGGTCTAGAAGGAACCAAGAGCAAAAATTTTTTTTTATATGAACTCACTCTTGCCTGAGTGAACATGGGAGTAACACAGAGTCCACATGCCGGTAGCAGAGACAGTTACAAGTGTGGCATCAGTGGTAGCTTGGACGCATTCAGATTTGATCTCTAAACCTTCGGATCAGCAGTGCAGAGCCTTAACTGAAGAGCCACCACTGTCTCAGCTATACAAGGACTGATATACACTATATGCCCAAAAGTTTGTGGACACCTGACTATCACATCAATATGTAATTTTTGATCATCTCATTCAGATGTAGTCACCCTTTGCTGTTATAATAAGGTCCACTCTTCTGGGAAGGCTTTCCACTAGATTTTGGAGCATGGCTGTGGGGATTTGTGTTCATTCAGCTACAGAGCATTGGTGAGGAGGTCTGGGGAGCAGTCAGCGTTTCAGTTCATCCCAAAGGTGTTCAGTGGGGTTGAGGTCAGGGCTCTGTGAAGGCCACTCGAGTTCTTCCACTCCAACTTTGGCAAACCATGTTTTCATGGAGCCTGCTTTGTGCACAGGGGCACTGTTATGCTGGAACAGGTTTGGGCCTCTTAGTTCCAGTAAGGGAAATTGTAATGCTACAGCATACAGAGACATTCTGTACAGTTGTGTGCTTCCAACTTTGTGGCAACACTTTGGGGAAGAACCACATATGGGTGTGACGATCAGGTGTCCACAAACTTTTGGCCATATAGTGTACCAGGTAATAATAGTAATCAGTTAATCAATTTAGCAAAAGATGGGGAAGAATTTTGTATGCCACATCATTACTTTTGTGATAAGAGCCGAAAATCATACTTCAGAATAAGAGCCTAAATCAGGGGTATTCAACTAAAATTGGTAAAGGTCCAGTTACAAAAAAGTCCTTGCTGGCAACAAGGATTAGTTTTGAAAGCTTAATCATTAATAATTAGTTTATAGCTATAAATAAGACAATTTGAAGTGATTTGTTTTGTAGTGGAGCTTCATGTTATCACTTCTGACAAGCGGCATAGCCTCTGAACAGATGAGACATGCTGTATATGTTTTGAATTGACATGCATTCTGGTTTTGTTGTCAACTTACAAAACCCCCAAAACAATCCACACTGTCAGTTCACTAAACAGACCAGAGAGGGAAAATAATGAAACATCTAAGAAAGTGGGAAAACTCTCCCCTTTCTGACCTAATGTCTCTTGTCCTGTAGCTATTCCCTTTTTTTCATTCACTCATCTGCTTGGTTCATGTTAACAAATCTAGAGTCATTGAACTATGGGCAGTTTTTTTCATACAGTATGTTTAATGGCTGTGCTACAGTATATTTTCATGTACTCAGGTCAGTCCGCTGAAGGACCCATCCTCATCTGGATAGCAGTCTGCCAGCTGACAACACCTGGCTTAAATCATAGTTTTTGAGCAAAAATAATGCACCCTAAGTATTATATTTGTGTTATATTGTGTTTCAGAGGTGAAAACAGTCATAATTGGTAGCACATATTCCAGCTTCACCCACTTCTACTTATTTACTAACCACTGAACTGCTGTCTAATTATGTCCATTTCTGAGGAGAACTCCCTTCTGTAAGTTCCAACACACACNACACACACACACACACACACACACACACACACACACACACACACACACACACACACACACACACACACACACATTGATCCTGTTAGCCTATCAGTCCTAAGCCAGACTAAATGATTGTGGAAGAAATGAAGGGAACTCCCTGGTGCTCAAATGTGCATGGAAATTTCATTACTGTATAATGGAAAAGAATATTGAGGGTCTTCATTTTTTTGTTTCAATGGTGTGTGTGGGTGCATGAGTGTTGGTGTGTGTGTTTGTGTGTGTATATGTGTGTGTGGGTGTACTGCTGGCCCAGGCATTTGATCTGAGATGGCTCCCCGAGGTTGCTGTTCTGCAGGAAGATGTCTGAGACACACCGGAAAACAAAACAGACGTGTACGACCCCACCACGGACATCCCCCTCACCACCATCATATACATAGACACACACACACACACACACACACACACACACACACACACACCTTGCTGTGGGTCAACTCCAGTCTTGACATCATCCGGCAGACTCAGCAGATGGATAGCTCCCAGAAGCCAAAACCAGGCAAACTAGTGAATGAAAAAAAGAAGGGAAAGGGGTGAAAGAAGACAAGCATCCGCTTTTTTTGAACAACAAATTCACTAGACAGGTTGATGGCACAGGAAGAAATGAATGGAAACACTAGAGAGAGATAGAGACAGAATTCCAGACAAATTAGGCTCAGTACTTTTGGGCTTTTCACTACATTTACTCCCCCCATCCCGGTCTACGGTTTTCTGAAGTAGTGCATAGTGGGAATTGCCCTGTACAGAGGGAAACAATAGTGAATGTCTAGAAAATAACATATTACTGGATAAGGACTGCAGTTGTATTACTATAAGGCTCTCGTTTAGGATGCATGCAACTAAGACTAATAAATTCAACATCATTGGACAAGGATTTGAGGGTTATAACTGTCTAGTTGGAGCAAGAGGCTATCATTAGCCTCATATATTATCTTAATGTATGATTAGCATTGTGCAGTCTGCATACTAGAATCATCACTCACCTGTCATCACACAATTAGATTTGTCTGTCACTCTATAACATACTGTTTAATATAAAAATGAACAAATATACGTTTCTAAATGGATTCTTTAATTCTTGCTTTTAGTTTGTGAGCCGTCAAATGCACATGATGCAATGACGCTAGCTCTAGCAGAATACCCAGAGTCAGCGAAAATGAATTTCTTCATTTTACTGTTTAATGCTACCTTTTATGCCCAACATGACCTCAGTCCCCATCAGATGGAGGTGTAATCGTCTCTGTAGGCGAATTTTGCTCGCACAATCCAAAATCAACTTCCACTACATAAGCAAAGCTGAGATCACTGAATGCATGAAGTGTCCAACATTCCACAATGGCATAGAATAGTGCATATGTATGCAATTTGGGAGAAGCTCTAATCCTAAAGCTGAGAGTGCACTGATAGTAATCGGAGATTCATTACTTGAAATAATAGAGACAATTCTTAGTTTTTACAAGTGCTAGAGTGGCCTACTCAGTACATAGTGTTATCCTAATTATTTCTGAAGAGGTGGGTCTTTATACTAGAAGGAGTGGAAACACTGGGCTGTTTGGATGAAGAGGGAATCTCATTCCATAAACAAGGACATGGACACCAAAGAAGGCAATGAGTGTGGTTAGATCTCAGAGAACAGCCATGAAACTGAAAGCATGAGTTGAGTTGCTGAACCAAGCTACATGACAATGTTGTGCAGAATTCTTTGTAGTCTGAAATGTAAGGACTGTTGGAGTTGACTTGCTGCAACAGTAACAACAGGCCAGTAGAGTGACCTCAGTAAGGAAGCTATATAAGAAGAGAGACCAGTGGAGAGCCTGCATTAGCCAAGTTTAGAAATAACTTTAGTGTATATGAGAATATAAGCAGTTTCTCTAGTCAAGAAATGTTGAAGTTGTGAAAAGGAAATGTGCATGATTTAGTTGATGCAATGTGAACTTTAGCTTATCATCTAGAATCTTACCAAAATTATAAGAGCTATGTGTTGGCTGGACGAGCAACAGCTGCAGCTAAGACTGAGACTACTATCTGGGAAAAAATCCTTTAGAAACTGGGTGTTTGGATAGAGACCAATCTTCATTCTTTCATTAAAAACAGGGAACAAAATCAGAACCTCCTACTCTATGGTTTAAGCAGTTTTCATGCATCATCATTGATCTAGCGTTCATTATGAACGTTCATTTAGTCCTGGGAGAGAAAGGTAAAAGAAAAGCTTGTTAGACTTAATGTAAAAGACTTTGTTCCACATCTAATTGAGGAGCAAGGAAAGCAGAAAGAGTAAATGTACAGTACAACACACACATACTGTACATGCACAGAGCCATAACCCCTAAATGAATGTTTTCTTCAAGAGAAGACCAGCTCCATGGCTGAGTTTGCTAAAAAGATTTTGGACAAATTGCAGGAGAGGGAATAATATTTTAATCATATCCTCCCAATGCATGAAATATGCAGACACACATACACACATGCATATTTCAGACACCCAGTGACCAGGGAGATGGCCATTCAGTCAACCTGCACGTCATAGATACTAATGACTTACAGACGCGTACTGTACTTCTCTCTCTTCCAAAAAAGAGGTTTTGGATATTCCTGCTTCCGTTTATTTTTTTCCAGGATATTCTGTATTTCCTTTGAGATATAAAGAGGAGGAAGGAGATTTGAAAGAAAAAGAATTAAATTCTGTTATTACCTTCTCTCTCTCTCATGTTCTGCACACACACACACACACACACACACACACACACACACACACACACACACACATATGCACACACATATTGTTTATGCTATGTGTTGGGGTGGGGAAGTGGTAGAGGAATTCCCTGCTCTGGGAATTGCGGTACAATGCGAACTCTGCACCGTGATCAGCTCCGAAAGCCGTCGGCATGGAGACGCGACCCACCCAGACATTAAGCACCAGCAGTTGTGTCCATGAGGTGAGGAGTCAGCCATGGTGTCGTGCGGACAAAGCTTCCGAAAGAAAACAATCGAACAATTGAGACACGCAGCAAGAGGGTGGAGAAAGACGAACAGCCATCATCCTCATCACTTTTCATCCATTTAGTAAGCATCATGCCTTGCTCCAAAATATACAATAACACAAGTTCAGGCACTAGGAGCATTCTGCAGTGAAAACACACACACACACACACACACACACACACACACACACACACACACAGCGAGAGATAGGAACAAGGACAAATAGTACCTTAACTTATCATTAATAGACAACTTTTTCTATTAATATTTGTTGTGAAACCTGTGTGTGTGTGTGTGTGTGTGTGTGTGTGTGTGAACTTATGTCAGTGTGTGTTCATCCTAGTTACTATGTTTTCACATGGGAAAGTCTCCCAGCTGTGGAAGGGCTGTATTAGTATGCTGAAGGAACTGATCAGGGCGTTCCTCTGTAGTGTGTGTGTGTGTGTGTGTGTGTGTGTGTGTGTGTGTGTGTGTGTGTAGCGGGAACGATCATCCAGAGGATATCCTCAATCAAGGCCAGAGAGTGCACTCTGAACAAGCTCGCTGACAGAAACATAGACCCACACACACACACACATACACACACACAGCTGAGTCTACTAACAACCTTGGGGACCTAATGCAGGACACACACACATATCTTTGAAAACTTTCACACCACAATGAATCTCTTTTACCCTCACACACTCTTGCACCTGAGCATGTAAATTAATACCCATACTATAGGAGTGAGCAATAAGATCAATAGTATAACATTATTATACTTGTATACATTTTCATGATGCATAATATGTATCAGCATTTATAGAGCAGTCTCTAACGTAAAAAAAAACCCCAAGAAGACCCAAGAAGTATGGTACTAAACACTAATATTGATTTTTACCAAATAATTAACTACCAGTTATACAGAATAATTATATTGAAATGAGTAAAATCAAAGACTATAAATTTCTCCCTCACTGGAAAAAGGTAAAGTAGGCTATAACCATGAAGAAATTAATTTACTAGATGTTTCTGATGCTTTTTATTTAAGAATCAAAAGTACCTGGGTATCAAAAATGAAAGAAAAAAAATGTTTTAAACATACACAGACACCAGGCACATACCTGTACACCTGCTCAGTTATGCATTTATCCAATCAGCCAATCATGTGGCAGCAGCACTGAAAAACCAGCTGGTTCGAATATTTCATAAACTGCTGATCTTCTGGGATTTTCATGCTCAGCAGACTCTAGAGTTTACACAAAAAAACATCCAGTGTGGAGGCTTAAATGTCTTGTTGATGAGAGAGGTCACAGGAGAGAGAATAGCCAGACTGATTTGAGATTTGAGCTGACAGGAAGACAATAGTAATGCAAACAACCACTCTTGGCATCTGTGGTGAGCAAAAAAGCATCTCACACAGCACATAAAAAAAACAAAAAGAAAACCTTGAGGCAGATGGGCTATAGCAGCAGAAGACCACATTAGGTTTCATTCCTCTCAGCCAAGATCAGTAATCTGAGGTTACAGTGGGCGCAGACTCAACCTTCTACTGTGGAAGGTTTGACGTGTTGTGCATTCTGAGATCTGTATCTGTTACTCATAAACAGCCCATGAATGTATCATCAGCAGCACCTGGGTTTAAGGTTGGTATCAAAGAATTGCAAGCTTAAAGTAATAAACAGCAGTGCCATGACACAAGACAGCATTCATTCATCTGTTCATCTTCAGAAACCACTTTATCCTGCTCTGGGTTATGGTAGATCTGGAGCCTCTCCTAGGAACACTGGGTGCAAGATGGGAATACACCCTGGATGGAATAACAGACACAATGCAGACACATTCACACCTAAAGACAATTTGGTATATCCAATCCACATACATGTATGTTTTTGGGAGGTGGGAAGAAACCTGAGAACCTGTACATATCCCACACAGATACAGGATGAACATGTGAAACTCAGCACAGATAGGAACCTGAGCTCAGGACAGAACATTAACTGTGTTCGTGGATTGCAACACATTGCAGACTACATGCACAAGTCTTGCACCTTATTGATCTTTTTTTTTTAGTTTTGATTAGTGGTAAACAAATCCAGTACTCTTGTATATATGAACTGAAAATAGTATTTGATGTATGCATTATTATTAGATTATGTACAGCAATAGTGACCAACTAATATTGTTTATCTTATAAATATAATCACTCTTAAGAAGAACACTGGAATACTATATAGTGTGTTATTAGTGAGTATTGATTTTATTTATTTATGTCTTAAATGTGCAAACAGAAATTAAGGAGTTTTTATTGAAGTAAACGTGTCTCTCTCTTGATCTCCTCTCCCCCTTTCTGTCCTCTCTGTCTATCCCCTTCTCCTCCATTGTGTCCTGAAGTAGCTCAGGCATTGTTTTATCCAGATGGTGTGATCTTGGTGCTCTCTGTCTTCCTTTTTCCATTTGCTCAGCCTCCTATTAATAACTCTTATCCCCCGATTCTCTGTCGACAAGACTGACAAGTGCAAAACATCCAGTCCCAGCATGAGCAATCAGGGGAGAAAAGGAGATTGGGGGGAGCAGGGGATCCCCTAAACGACCAACAACAGGATGGAAGTGAGGATGTCTTGCAGTAGGTTAAACACACAGGAGGGAATTTCTTCTTCGGTGGAGGAGAGGAGAGAGTTCCGCTAGCAGAGGCTCCAACAGCAGTGTAATTTACTGCTGAGGAAACACAGGTTTACGGCTGCGTGCTTCAACCATTTGTGACCTACAAATGGGCCTCAGAGGAAACCAAGAACTTCAGAGAGAGAAGGGGGGTTTGAAATGAGATAGAAAGTCAGGGGTAAGAGATATAGAGAAAGGGAGAACAGTGCAGATGTATGGACATGTCTGTAGACTGATGCCACCTATGAATTCCTTTGGCTGTGATTTGAAAACAGAGCAAACCCAAAACCACATATTAGAAATAACAAACCAAGTACCACATTAGAAACATTCTGAATAATTTTTGTATACCTTGTATCATTCACCAAATGTTATGCAGACAAGAATATCCTTACTGACTTCTAGAAAGGAAACATATGTGTATTATTCTGTTTTATGCAGAATAATACAAACTGACAGACATGACCACTGCAGAACACTGATTTGTGTTCCTGTAACCATTTCTGTTTTGATTTAGAAGTATCTATCTATAGTCAAGTCTGAACCTCCTGGCAGAGACAACCAGGTTTGGGGCTGAAATATCCTGGTACTTAGCAGAATTCACGATGCTGTCTATCTTCCCAAGAGCTCCTGAGCTACAAGCCACAAATCAGCCCCAAAGCATCACTGATCCATCTCCATGTTGTACAGTGGGGGTGTCAGGCACTTTCTGCTTGTACGCTGTCGCCTTTTGTTGTCAAATATGCAGATGGTGTGTGCATGACCAAAAAGTCTGACTTTGGTCTCATTTGATCAAACCACACAGTTTACACAAGGCTCAAACCACTGTAGTTCAAACGACAGCTGATGGTGTTCAGGTGCTGCATTTTGTGACACGCTCTCAGGAATGATGTCAATTTAAATGCAACAAGCAGCCAGCAGAAACACTATACAACACCACCATCTAGACCAACCATATTCTTAATGAGACATACGTATAGTTACGTTCATTTTCTCTCAAGACAAAGGACAAGATTTATCCGAGGTATAAAATTTATTTCCTTTCTGTTTATATAATTTGTTTTAAAAGGTGCCACTTGAAAGCAAGCATTTCAGATGCTAACTATCACACAGCTTGGTCAACAAACATAAGACACACATTGCCATAGTGACATGCTGTGATCCAGTGTAGTACACTTCCTCTGTCTGTTCTTACTTAAACCAAACCCACGATGTGTGTCTATCTCGGGACGAATGATTAAAAAAAGTGTCTCAGGACACTAAAGAAACAGTATCAATCATGGATGATTCATTGATGTAATGAATTTGCCTGAATTTGGTAATCAGGTGAATTCCCAAATTCCCCAAAGCTTAACAATTTATATATAAAGGGTCAAAGGTTAAACTATTTATGTTTACGTCACCCAATATCTGAGCACTGTATTAGTGTTTATTACTTGTAAATATACTTGCCAACAAAAAGTAAAATGAAGTATATTCGAGTGAAGTGCGTGGGTGGGACCAAACAGCGGTGATCATTGATTGGTCATTTGAAACAATGCTGATCAGGGATTGGCCATTGGGAAAAAATGGCGATCAGTGATTGGTCCTTGGGAACATAGGCTAGCTCAAGCAAAGCTTTGGACCTAACTTCACTCATCTTGTGTAAGTAGCAGCTGTGATTTAACAAGTCACTAGGCTCATTTTTTTTCTGATAAAAACAACAACAACAACAACAACACTAAAAGGGTCTATGTAGTGTTGCCAAAATCTAGCAACAAAGTCGTTAAATTGGCAACACTATTTCAAATAATACGATTTATCATCTATTTTATTTTAATTTCCCTATTATTTTCAAATGAATCCGCCATTATTTAAGGAAAGTCAGTCAAACATTCCAGACTTTCAGCCGAGTCAACCCCCTGTGGTTACTAATCACTAATCAGCTATCCAGTTCTGTTTTTAACCTAGTTTTCAGTTTCACTTCGTCTAAAAGGTTGACGCGGTCTTCCAGGAACTGAAGAAAAACCAATCTGAAGACAGAAATGCGTCCATACTTAAGTAAGTAAAATATTCATTATAATCACTTATATTTTTTTATAAGTAATATTCATTCGATTCGATTCATCCAATGTTTGACCGTCACAGGTAAATTAGAAAAAACCTACAGACTAAATATAAAAGAGACTTCCTTATAACACCTACAGACCAAAATGACAAAGAGAAAGAGAGAGAAAGAGACAGGCTTCTAACACCTAGCCTAGTTAGTAACTAGGGCTCTTTTTTTAAACATGGAGATAAAAACATGAAGAGCAGATTGTGGATGTTGCTGCGGCTGAAGTGTGCAAACAGGAAAAAAGAGCACTATCTGGGGGAAAAAAACAAAAAAACATGGCGGAGCACTCAGAAATACACCCTTTGTCCTTTAGTACACGACTTTTACTTAGAAACTTGCATATAGTGTACAAGTTAAAGCTTAACATTTAAAGCTAAAAACAATTTATAGTTTCATAAATTTCATTGTAAATCATTGTTACACAATTGTACACAATGTCCAGTGACAGGGAAAGGTACATTTTAGTCACACCCTTTCCCTGAGCTTGTGATGTAAGGTTTCAACCAAAATGTCACAAAAAACCCCACATACATATATAATTTACCAAAATGACATGGAAATTTTTTTAGTCGGCCTACATTCTAACATGTAAGTTGCCAGTTTAACAAACAGCAGATGAGTCAGACGAATTTGTCCAGCTTTTACAGACACGATCTCGGGTGTTAAACTAGTTCGTCCTATACATGTGTGACAAATACACACAATCTAGTTAATCTAGTTTGTAATCAGTTACTGATGCTCAAAATGGCTGCTATGCTCCCGTGCTGTTCAGTATCAACAAAAAACAAAGAAGGAAGTTTACATACTCATTCCAGGTGACAGCAAAGTTTTCATAAAATGTTTAAATTGCCAAATACAAAGACATTAGTAACAAGAACTTTTAGTCAACAGAGCTGACTGAATAAATCAGCACAGATGTTACTGTGAACGGAAGTCATCTGAGTGAAGAGACGGCAATGATGTGGTAAAAGTCCGTGACTGACTTTTACCTCAGGTAGTGAGACAGATTGATCTGGTTGACTGATAATCAAAGTGTGAACTTTCATTTATAAACTTCCATCCATCCATTCTCTGTACCGCTTATCCTACACAGGGTCGTGGGGTGACCTGGAGCCTTTCCCAGGAAACCCGGGGCACAGGGCAGGGGACACCCTGGACGGGGTGCCAGCCCATCACAGGGCACAATCTCTCACACACTTGTACACCCATTCACACACTACAGACAATTTGGAAATGCCAGTCAGCCTACAGCGCATGTCTTTGGAATGAGAGAAACTGAAGTACCCGGAGGAAACCCCTGAAGCATGAGGAGAAAATGCAAACTCCATGCACACAGGGTGGAGGCAGTAATTGAACCCCTAACGCTGGAGGTGCGAGGCAACAGTGCTAATCAATAAGCCTCCATGCCCATTATAAACTTATATTTCTTTAAATTCTCTTAAAAATTGCCAGTGATTTTGTTTCTCCATAAGTAGATTAGGGCGTCTTTTACTGGAGTTGGAATTAAATTTTAATTGCACTGGGGGTAAGCAGACTTTAAAATGCTGTAACTACACTCCTGGTTGAGATTCTGTATGTGCAAAGGGGATATTTCAGTTCCTGTAGTTCTCAGAACTATATAAGCTATAGTAGAAAAGGACAGAATTTAACCTTGTAAAGTGTTTTCCTAGACTGCCACACATTTTCCCCAATATGACTGAAACTGTATCCTTGTGTATTTTCTCCTATTTTTTTACAGTACTGTTTCTCATCTTTCCAATGCCTGACGTGTCATTGTCATTACAAGTCCCATGTATAGTAAACCTGGAAGAGGGTGTCGAGTATCGTAAAATAACCTGGTATAAGGTAGGGCTAATAATTTCAACAATCAGTAATAAAATGACAACAACATACAACGTACATTAAACATCACTCCTGCTGTATCATTTTTTTGTCCAGGTGTCAATCGGGTCAGGCTCGCTGATGGGTCTTGTAATGAAAGACATCCGCACCAATACAACACAACTTTACAAGTTCGCCAATCACTCGTATCAAATCGGAAATGATCTATCACTGCTGCACGTGCCTGAGCACCGCCAGGAAGAGTGTGAGATATACCGCTGCTGTGTGTGGCCACCTGTTGGGCATCATATTCAGCAGAGTGACTACAGCCTCCCACAAGGTAATGATCCATATAGCACTGTTTCAGGTTTCACAATTTGGAATTTCTTTTTCCATGCATTTAATTTCTCTGCATTTCTTTGTCTGCAGGTTGCCAGAGCAATGCTGTTGAAATGACAGAATTTTCTTCTCAGGTACAAGGTACACTTGTGACCCTGTCCAGTCAGGGTCCATACATCATCATGGCTGTTGTTTTGCCTCTGGTTATTTTTACCACAATAGCGGTTGTGTGTGTATGCAAACAGAGAAAAACGCATACCAAAGTCCCATTACAGGTGTCCATCTGAAATATTTGTAAGGATCCATTTTTTTCTTTTAAATTTCTTGTTTATATTGAAATAATTGTATAAATAAAAAATAAATAAAAACATCTTGTACATTTTGTTTTGGAATGGATTACTTTTGCAATTGGCTTCATGGAATGGATGGGATTTAAATAGCATAAGAACTCACATACGCGCAAACACGCGCACACGCATAAGGATCTGAGTGACAAAGACTAGACGACTGGGTCAGAGCAGCTCCAAAATGGCAGGTCTTGTGGTGTGTTCCCGGTACAGAACACACAGTGCATCGCAGCTTGCTGCGTTTGGGGCTGTGTAGCTGCAGACAGGTCAGAGTGCCCATGCTGACCCCGTCCACCGCCGAAGGCACCTACAGTGGGCATGTGAGCATCAGAAGTGGACCAAGGAGCAATGGAAGAAAGTGGCCTGGTCTGATGAATCACGTTTTCTGCCAGGTGCATATGCGTCGCTGCGAGAATGTGACCGTAGAAAAGGCAGGAGACACTGCTTGCATTATGACAGGAGATTTATTGTCTCAAAATCATAGCATGAACACTCAATAAACCACCAGCTGTGACTCTCCTCACGGAGGTGTTTTAGCCAAACGACAACCTCAATCAGGCAAGAGGGTCTCTTTATAGCGAATGGTTTAAACCAATATAAACACAAAGGGGAAACAAATTATATACATAAGCATTTTAGTATTAAATGTCCATTCATGTGTTTAAATCATTTTAACATCAATATTACTCAAAAACAAACACAAAATTTATATTAACGAACCCCCACCCCCCCACCCCAGTTCACACACATTAAGTAGACTAAGCCTACATACACTACCCATAATCCTCTTAGGATAGTATAAAATGGAGAACAGGAAGGCCGCGCATCTCTTAAACCCCACCCCTAGAACCATGCTGCAGCCATGAGCCCAGAGGACAAAAAAGTGAGAGAATGAATCCATCAAAATGCTAAATAAACTTAATTAAGAAAACTCTTTTGATGTCCTGTCTCTACTCTAATGGGCACCTTAGACCAGTGAAAGTAACCAAAATATTTTCAAACCACAAAACAAAATTAAAAACACAAATATATACAAATGATATAAGGAACAAACAAAACTGATTTGAGACAGCTTTTGACATTGTCACATCTTCCGCCTCCTCCAAACTCTCACAAGGTCAGCGAAAAAGCAGGAAATCAGCAGTCACATTTTCTCACCCTGGGCGATATCTTACAGTAAAATGGAAAGGTTGCATTGCTAAACTCCACCAAGTCACACGTGCATTAACATCTTTCATTTTGTCAATCCATTGAAGTGCTCTATGGTCTGTCTCAACTACAATCAGAGCTGGGTAGTTTATTATAATTTTTCTCAGGTCACGGGTAAAGTCACGATTCGTGAGGAAAAGTTACTGTCTTCATCAGGTTTCTCAAGGGTAAAGTTTCTGACTCAAATAAGCCACAAGATGTAACTCACCTCCCTGCTCTTGCTTCAAAACTGCCCCCAATCCTACTTCCGAAGCATCTGTTCGAAGGAAAAACATTTTCTTAATATCAGGACTAAATAAAACAGAATTAGTTACCAGGGCATCTGTCAAATTCTGAAAAGCCTGCTGGGACTTTTCAGTCCACTGAATTTGGTTTGGGGCTGACTTGCGTGTTAGGTCTGTTAAAGGAGCTGCCCTAGTGGCAAAATGAAGTATAAATCTCCTATACCAACCAGCTAATCCTAAAAAGGATCGAACCTGTTTTTTTGTACTTGGAGGTGGTCAGTTCTGGAGGGCATGAATCTTCTGAATCTGGGGTTTAATTACACTATTACCTAAAACATAACCCAAATATTCAGTCTCATTTTGGCTAGTGAAGTGTCCTAACTAACAGTTTGGTCGTAGAAACTTTGCGACTTTGTGTCACCATTCTACTACTTCCACACAGAGGGTCGAATCACTGAAAATTACAATTATACAAAAATTACATCATCAAGGTAAGCCCCTGTAAATTCTCCTAAGTCCTGCAAAATAGTATTCATTAACCTTTGGAAGGTAGGGGGCGCTCCATGAAGCCCAAAAGGTAATACTCTGAAATGCATAAGGCTTGTAGGGGTACGGAAAGCAGTGAGTTCACGGGATTCAGGGTCCAAAGGCACCTGCCAGTACCCCTTACATAAGTCAATTGTGCTAATATATTTAGCTTTTCCTAACTTCTCGATAAGTTCCTCAATGTGGGGTATAGGGAATGAGTCAAACTTAGAAATGGAGTTTTAGTAACAAAAATCGAAAACGTAAGCTATCATCCTTTTTGGGTACTAGCACTACTGGGTTACACCACTCATTTTGGGATGGCTCCACAATACCCATCTCTTGCATCAACCTAACTTCCTTCATGAAAGATGAAACCATTTGTTCTCGATAACTCATTCTTTTGACTTGGGCATTGGGTTTTAACACAATACGATGTTGAATAAGAGGAGTGCAACCAGGGGTAGCTCTAAACAATTCTGACAATCCAACAGCTTCTAAATTTGCCCTCTCTGCTCTTCTGATTTGAAGTGGGACAGCAGGTTCTTGTGATGCTTCCAATTGAGGAGAATAAGCTTCTGGGCAAATGGCAGGGACATTTTTGGTTACTAAGAAATTAGGGCCTACAACATATGAAATTGCAAAGCCAGGTTGTTCACGTTCCCATCGAACTCTGCATATTAATCTTTTAAAGGAGTTTTTTCCACCACAAGAGACTGCAGTGGTAAATGTAATTAGGGTCGTTGAAGACGAAGATGAGGTAGAAGAACAGTATTTACCTGTCACTCCGAATACTTCTCCAGTTAATCTTGATCACTTCTTGATCATGTTGCCTTACTGTAAAGCAACCTTGAGTTTGCTTGAGAAAGGTGCTATATAAAATAAACTTCTTCTTCTTCTTCTTCTTCTTCTTCTTCTTCTTCTTCAGAAGGTGCAGTGACCTGAAAGCATATATCTTTGTATTCTTGATGTTTTTTTTTTGATCATTTAAATGTTTAATTCCTTACTTTGGTGAAAGAGAGCATCATGCTTTGTTTGAAAGTGTGCATTTTGTAAATAATAAGTACTGCAGTTTGATTTCAGTCCCAAATTACCCGAAATCACCCTATGTCAATATGTCACCCTATGGTTTTGAGTGATATGTTCTCAACCAAAGCACTAATCCATTGGAATGCTTGCTTTTTAAAAATGTAAGTTGAGATCATATTACTTTATTTCCTAATTTTGACTTCCTTATTGGTAAGTCCCACTTCTGTATTTATTTATTGAAACTTGGCCATAGGCATGCTATAATATGGGGCCCATTTAGGGAGTACATTGGCTTTACATTGTGGTTTGACATGTGGACCAAGTTATCAGCCATCAAAGACCTCCTCAGAGTGTCAGGTACAGGAAAATGCCTGTGTAAACTGTCTCGTAGCTTGGTTTATATCTTACGGCACTGGGCTGGTAGGCTTAAGGTTAAGTATAAACACTCCTGCTGCTGCATGAAAAGAATGATGAATAAAAACGGTTATTTTCAGTTTTTCCATTAGATGGAAAGTTTTTCAGTCAGTTCGTCTAGCTGATGAGAAGAGCTCAGGATGTATAGGGGGATTTGGGGTAAGTTAACACATGCACTAACTCATTTAAATAGACACTTTTCTGTGTACATTTATTATTTTAAGTGCATATTTATTATACTACAGAATTGCATAATACTAACTTCATCATTTGGTTATTTGATTGCTTATTAAATTATTTCAGCATTTTTTTTTATATTACTGTGTTTGCTATTTATTTTTCATTCAATTAATGAACCAGTTGTGTTTAAGAATACATTTAATCTTAACTTACATATCAATAAGGAAGGCTGAGGATCAAAAAAAAAAAACGACTCTGAGCTAATCTCAACAAACCACAGATCATTTTTAATAACAAGTCCATCTCACCTTACAGAAATAATGCTTTTTTTACAAAAAATGTTAGGAATGTTATGTAAGCTATTTGTAACATATGAGTCCCAGTGTTTGTTTTTGATTGCATAGTTTTTGCAGCTATATTACAGTGAAATGACACATTCCTCACAACTTTCTCACTGTGACACAAACCCGTCTTTCTATACCTACACCTTTTTTTACCATCAGAAAATCATCCACAAATACAATGAAGTTAAAATGAATATGCTTAAAACAGAGGATATAAATAAAACAAATATCCTAAAGGGCCATATAAATAATACGCTTTATTTCTGACCTTCTTCATCATCATCTTCATCTTCAGTAACTGCTTTCATGATCAGAGCCAAGGTAATAAATAATGTAAAAGGAGTATTTTAGTAATAAGACATTTATTTATTTCTAATCATTATTCATTCTAAAAAATTATTAATTCAGTAGCCCTTTTAACTTTTTAATTTGAAACTTTAAAATTGTTTTGTACAAATTATTTCTAGTGATGATTAACAGTTGGGTCAGTTTACCTCAGAATCAATTTGGTTGAACTTGAGATGCATTTGCAAATATTTCTACTTGACTAAAGCTAGTATCATCCAAGGAAAGGAAAAAAAAGTTAATCTGGTGGCATTTGGTGGTTGCTTTTTTTTTTTTACTGTAAGCAATAATTTCCTGATATTTAAAAAAAAAGCTTCAAATGACAGAATTCATGTTACATGACTACTGAACAGATGCAGTAGGTCTTTATTATGGAGCATAGGGAGCTTTATTCATGTTTTGGCAGCAATTTTATTGGTACTTACTAATCTCTGCAAAGTGCATAGTGTTTGATTACAACCTGCAGTTATAACTATCAGTCTGTCTACACTGAAGAGAAAACACTCATTTAGGGCGTCTTCACATTTTCTCTGTTCTACCTGAAAGCGGTGGTCTGTGGTTTTCTTCCACTGAATGTACATGTAAATGCGTAAAAGAGATGTGTGCTTGGCCCAGGGGTACAACATTTGTTCAACTTGTTATATATACTTTCTGTTTCGCATGAAGTGTGTGTACTGTGCTGCCAGTACACTTGAAAAGTTGAGTAGATCTGAAACAGGTTGTGAGCACTGAGGCATCAGGAACATTTAGTCTCTTTGCACTCTCGTTCTGTATACAGCGTTCTTAGCAATTTCTTTTTCAATTTGTTCTTAGTGTCTAATTCCAGTACTTAGATTTCTGTCTTATAGTTTCCTGAAGTAGGTCATTTCTACAATATGATGCTATTTGGGTAAAAAGAAATGATGTAATTGTTTTATAATTTTGGAACACTATGGCACAGGAGGACATGTCCAACTTTTGAGCTCTTTTGCTATTTTACATACAACCTTTATATAAGGTAGTTATAATATGGCTCAATGGGTTATTAATCAGGAGGTTGGGGGTTCCAGCCCTAGCACTGCCAAGCTGCTATGCTTGGGCCCTTGAGAAAGGTTCTTAGCTCTCTCTGCTCTAGGGCTGTTTTATCATGTCTGACCCCAACTTCCTAAAAGGCTGTGATATGTGAAGAAAAGGACTTAATGTAATGTAATGTATATGTGACAAGCAAAGACCTTTTCTTCTAATAATTACATTTTTGAGGACCTGATGTTACATAATTACCATGGCCCTGAATGAATTCCAAAATAGTGATAACATGTTTTTGCAAAGCATCTTTTTCTAAACCATGGCATAAATAAAAGCAAATAGTTACAGCAGCAGTTTCCTTGTCTCACTTCTATCATAATATATTTGTCAACTTTTTGCTGCAAAGGGACCATAACAGCGTGCACATTTTAAGCCATTTTAAACCATCAATTCATTTTAAGACGATTCCCTATGATTTTGTAATAAATGGGGTACAACCATGCATGAAGGTCAGAAATTTTTAAGTTTTTAAGATTTAAATACAAATAATTTGAAAATGTATACACTGATTACACCCCGCAAGTCCAAGGCAAACGTGCTAACCACTAAGCCACCACGCTTAGTACCATGCATATGACCTGTTCATATGCTACATAATTACAAGACCATCTTAAAGATCACATTTTGATATTCATGATGGTGGTGGAATCTAATCGGTTATTCATCAGTTAGGCTCCATATTGTTCATACGTATCATATCTGATAAATATGTCCTGATAAATAAAGGATAGTCTTAATAATTTTTTCCTGTGTTTTAAGTTTTGTTTTAAGAGTTTTAAGTTTTGTTGTTATTGCAGCCTGGATTTTGGTGCTTGTGCTGTGCTGTTGGAGCGGTTTGAGCCAGCAGGTGCCCTTCATCCCAGCAAACTGCAATGACGACATTAGATTGCCATGCAGCGTCAGTGATCCAGGTAGCAATTATCGCTATATGGTTTGGTACAGAAATGGCACTGCCATCATTAAAAGGAAGATCAATGAAGTGACATTTTATAACAAGTCCTCTCCTGCATCTCTGGGAGTTCAAGATACACTGGTGTTACAGAACGTGCAGCCGTCTGACTCTGGATATTACCAGTGCTTCTTGGCTGCAGAAGTTGGCAAAAAAGACAGACAGTCATTTGTCTCACTCACAGTTTCAGGTGTGTGTAAGTTCACTCTGACTATACTTCTATTCAGGACTCATTAATTATATAAGGAATGAAACACAACATATGCTGTCATATCTCAACATGTTCTTCCTATTGTACTACAGTTATTTNTTTTTAATTTAACAATGTCACATCATACTTTTTATACATTTATAATTACATCTTGAAAATATGCGAAACAAATTGGTTCCGTTTATCACTTACATTATAGCAGCTATAATCAGTTACTCACTCATTAGCCTGTTTTTTTCTCTTTCTTGAAATTAATAAGACAAAAAAAAATGCAGCTTATCATGTAACCAAGAAACCAAAATCTCAGAAAGCCCTCTGTCCTGACGAGTTAAATTTACAGCTATTCCTATGATTGTTACAAAGCACTGACAATGAAGACTCCTTCCATAAATGCTAAATAAATGTCTCTTCACAGAAAACTTCACCAGTTTACAGCCAGGAGTACTGTCAGAGCTGATGTTTCTGTATGACTGATCAGATCCGAGAATTCTGCAGTGCTTCGGTGCAACATATTTTAGCTCTTTGGTTCTGGATTTCGTCATAACTTCTTCACGTTGTATTTGGCATTTCTTACAAAAATGAGTTAATATCAATTACATACCACTGAATATAGTATGCAATGGGTTTTACACTAATATATTGTGTGTATATGAGTATAAAAATATACAGTTGAAAACTGTAGATCACTGTGTAAGAAGTTCCCGTGTTTGTAATACATCTCAGCTAAAGCATTCTCTCATTTCCAGAGTGTGTGACTGGCAGTCCAACCTGGACTACATCTGGAGATCTGTGCATCCTTGATGTAGTAGAAATTTCTATTCTGTGGTCTCTGACTGGTTTTAGTCTTTTCAGCCTGTCTAAAATCATCTTCTGTTTTATAATTGTCAAAGTGAGTACAGAGATCATCTAATCTCTTCTCACATACACAAAATGATAAATGTTCTATTAAATGTGAATGATTCAGTCAAAATTGAATTTATTTCTACATAAGACTGGTAATCATGCCATATATAGTGATGCCTATTTCAACATATGTACTCATAATATGAATAAATACTCTATCTAAGAATCAAATATATTTTTTCAAGCTGAAATACTTTTGTACAAAAAGGAAGCTTGCAACCTATTGCACCCGTACCCTTTACCATGTAACTTTTGTTCTGCGTGCTGATCGTATGTGTTTTTATGCTCAGGTTTGCAAGCGGCACAGAGGAAGTGAAGCGAGACACAGAAGCAGGAGACGGAGAAATGACTGTCACAACACACACAGTTTTTTTCACCAACCCACTAACCCTCCCCATAACACGACAACTGCTACCCGGGGAGGGGGGAGGGGGGTTCCTCTGAAACATGAGAAGCTAGCCAACCATAAATTTTAAACTGCTGCTTATGCTACATTACAGGGAAGTGTATCACAAACAAGAGAACGGACCATCTGCCTTATTCTGCATATACGAGCTTACAGATGCCCGCAATTGTCTAGTGTCGTTCTGATTGACAAGAGAGGTCAATTTTTGCTCTTTTGACACACAGATGGCTGTGGTATCATCAGGATTTGAACTCATGAACTCCTGATGAAAGGTTGAACACTTTTTTTTGTTCCACTCAGGAGCTAAGCGATGCTTCTTCTAACCCAAAACGAGCAGAAAGTGGCCAATCTCAGTGCTGCAATAATTGGTATCTAATATAAAGGTTAAGCAGTATTAACACCTCTCACAAATCTAGGTATAAAATGCCAAAAATATGTACATACACTCTTGAATAGTTGTTGCACAAATGAAAGCAATATAACATAATGTAATACATGAATGCATTGTAAGACTTTTGTATGTATACTCTGCAATCATGAATATGAATGTGCGACAATTTGTGTCCACAGAGCATTGGTATTCTCACTAATAACAGCTTCAAATATTTATGGCTTTCTCTAACAGAATGATCCTCTGCTATGGTGTATTTTCTATTATTTATTTGTCACTGTACCGCTGTTGTCATTCTGGTCTGATTCATTTACTACTTACTAGGCTCAAGGCTGGATTGGGACACAAAACTTTACTGAGAATTTAAAGTTTCTGCCGACCTTCAGGACTTTGTGCTTGATATTGATTTTTGATCTTCAGTAACTGCATTATCCTACTAATGATCCAGAGCCTATCCTGGGAACATCAAGCACATATCAGGAATACGAGTTGGTGACAGTCTATAGGTGATTAGTTGACTGTTTGTAAAGTGTCTAAAATGTACTAATAAAATGCTAACATTTGATTCAATCAGTCTTTTTGCAATAACATGCCTGAAGGCTTCAAGGAGGAAACCTGATTAGACAGTTTAATAAGTCTCAAACAAAAAATACCATGTAAAGTCACAGAACACTTGACAACTAAGTACTATAACTAAGTACTACCCGTATAGATTTGTGTATAGCTTTGAGGAAAATAACACAACCCTGAAGCAGAATTATCACAGCATAAAGGTCAGCCATGGAGCTAGGTTCTGTAGGGGTGTGTGTGTGTGTGTGTGTGTGAGTGCGTGTGTGCATGTGCGTGTGAGTGCACGTGTGTGCGTGTGTGTTTTACTGTCACCTATTTCAGGATGTGTGAATTTCTTTGTTATTTGGTGTAGGTTGTGTGGCCTACATGTTGTGAGGTTTCAGGCTTCTGCACCCTCTGTTTTTAGGTGTTAGGCTAAGCAGAATGTTTACCTATAACTTTATTTTTCATACCTGTGGAGCTCTGAAAGCAGAATTAATATAATAATAATAATAATATCTTTCACATCATTATATTTACTACATGGCACATATCCAACAAGTGTGGGATAAGAATATAAAACATAATTTTGCTTTACATTTATATGTTTTTTTCTCCTGTTTTGCTTTACTTTCATGTTATAGCTGTTTTATGTACTCTGTAAGGCACTTTTGTAAACTAGGGCTCTATAAATAAATTAAAATGTTTAAAATATTATAATGTATAAAATATAAAAATATTTAAAATATTAAACAAATCAATAGAATCACTTATATTTATGATTATTTACTATTAGTTAATTAATAGTTTTCTTAAATAATTGCTATGACAATAAATAAACTCAAAATTATTTCAGCCATCCTCAGAGTGCATATAGGACAATTATATGCAGTATGCCATTTTCTGTTTTCATGATCCTTTCATGCAGCTTTTTACTGATAACTGTCCATATCATGGAGAGTGAATTCAGATATATTAGGACACTTCATGAATTTCCAATTTGTCTAACATTTCTTGCCCTTATTAAAACAAATACTCCAACATATAGTACATTTCTGAAATCAGCAATGTGGTGACATAGACATATGAAGGAAAAATGATTGTTATATTTTGAAGAAGGATGGCTTACCCTTTTGTCAAGACTGATTGAAAGCCATTTTTAATGATATCTTTCATTAATTGGGCCATGTTTTAATTGGTTTAAGCTTTTACTTACATCCATCCAATTCATGGCATCAGTGAATCACATTTCAGTAAATAGCTTTTCATCAACCTATTCTAATATTGTATAAACACAGTAGATTCAGTAATATTGACTGCATATAAAGATAAGCATCAGCAACAATAACATGGTTTAGAAAATCTTCAATATTTTCAATATTTAAAACAATTGCTTTCTAAAATTCAGTATGAACAGATTAAGTAATAATCTCAGAAGAAAGCTGCAGCTAAAAGGTAAGTAACATTTTATGATTCATTTCACACAGTAGCAGCATAACCCAGGATTTTAAAATAAACTCAATCTCAACATCAATCTCTAAAATAATATGAACACTATACACTTTTTAAAAAAAATAGCACAAGTAAATAAAAATCTCTGCAGGCCTAAGCAATGTTCTCTATTTCCCAGTCTGCCTTATTCCTCTGATTATTAAGTTGCTTCATGCATCCATTATTTCCCTTCACTGAGTGATTATATCACTCAACTTATTGTACTTTTAAGACTGTCCAAATTAACCTGAATCATGATGTATCTTGAAATAATTAAATTATAAACATTTGTACAGGATTTGAAGTATCTTGCAACACCATTTCCCCACATTTCCCCCACATTGCTGGCTGTCATGACTGAACTGCTGTGAGATATTTGTGTTGTGAGCTATATATCTGCAATGATGTGAGATATATTTGATATATATATTTTTTATTTAATTTAATTTTTTTTTTAAACTGGTACTTATAATTTGCCGTGGTTGTAGTAATAGCAGGGTGCTAAGCTGTAGGCTGTTGTGTGTATCAGCAGCAGAGGCTTACTGAAAGTGTGTGCAGGAGGAACTAGTGTTGCAGATCTGCTGAAGCTGCTGAAAAAACACAAAACTGCACAAAAACACCAACCTGGGGAATAATGAGGCGACTGAGCATTGTTATGCGTGAGTGTCTGTTTCCATTTCCAGCGAATTAAAGAGATGTGTTGAGATAAAAAAGGGGAATTTCCATTTGGACAGAATGTAAACAACGAAAACGAAAGTAAAGGCAGTGTAGACGCAGTATGCAGACTGCAGAGCCATAGCAAATGCGACACTTATAATGGGTCCTGCAATGAACTTAAAGCATTGAATGACTGCATGACTCCTTTGAATTTATTAACAGTATTTCTTTTCTTTTCTTTTTTTTTGTATTCTCAGTTGCTAATCTGCTTGAACTGTCCATATCTGTACTGGATGATCAGAGCTTCATTACAATCCCATGTCAAGCAAAACGTGAATCAGAAGTTCAGTACCGGAGAATCACCTGGTACAAGGTAATAAATAATAAACATGTTAGTAGCAAAGAGACACAACAGCAGCGGAACACCATATATGGTACTGATGATTTCAAATCATAACAAAAACAAACAGCACCCGGAAGTGAGTAGCGCAGACATGTATCCTACCTACAAACTGTTTCAAAAATCATCTGCGCTACACAGAATCAGCGAGATTTAAAGTTTTATAAATAAGATATAATCTGAATGCTTGCGTTAAACACACTTATGTACAACAACAGCTTTTATACACTTAATGCGTTGGAGTACGCAGCTGCGTTTGCTCCGCTGTGTTTATATCCTAAGCCGTGAAGCTGTCCGTATTTATAGACCTATCACAGGGCGCTGCCGTGTCTCTCAACCAATCGCTACAGGCGGAGGAGGGGCTTCATGTAGCGCTTGCACTGTAGACTGAGTTTTGTTTGTAATATTCTTAAATGAAATTTTGATTCAGGTTAGTCTTGCTAATTCGGATTAACTTCCCATTTTAAATGTTATGTAAACGTTTAATAGTTAATTAGTCATTACACAACACATATACACAACTGTATATAATGCATGCCCTTCAGCCAAAATGAATGTACATGGGTTTATGTAATTTATATTCTGTTAACATGGGCACAGAATTGAGATGCATAGTTACACATGATCACATGCACTCTGTGTGAAGAAAAGCATATATACTCCTATATATTAGGAGTATAAATTCCTGCAGCACACAGATTTTTAGCTCCGTACACACATGATCCGATATTATATAATCCGATATTATATAAATGCTCCATAAACTTTAGAGCAGCTTGTTGTATTAGATTAGGATTGGGACTGAACTTTGCCACTGGATAACTCTCCAGTTTAATTTGGCTTGTGTGCACAATGCTGTTTACTGTAGTCAACAAATACTAATTTTGGGCAAATACTTTCCATTTTTTTTACTCTGTAAAATATGTTCTTATATTTTACACTGTATGATTACAATATTGTTTAGATATAAAAATGGCTCCCTCTAATGACCTACACATAATCATGCCAGTCATGACCTGTTGTTATGTGTGAACAGCTCATTCACATGATTCAGCTTGACTCTGAGCAATTGCAGTCTGGCACTTTTCAGTATAGAAAAAACATTGAAGTCTCACATTAGCTTCAGACACCAACTAAATCAACACAAAACCATTCAATTCAATTCAGTTTTGTTTATATATCATTTTTTAAACGGTAGACTTTGTTATACCCACCATGGCATTCTTTGTTCTGCGTAGACCCAGAAAATGGAGGGGAGCTCACTGAACTCCAGAGCATGAATGCTTATTTGATCCTCCAAAGTAATTCCAGTCTCATCATATTTTTAGATTCCTTTCTTTCCAACACACAGTCATACAGCAACTAGCAACAGCTCACTTTGAATGGTTTTAGATGCATCTTTGCTCAACTATGTTTGATACAGCAGATATGCTTCCTGTTGCCTGAGGGTGAGGTACACACAGAACAGCTGAGCTCATGATTCTATAATTAAGCAGGGTATGTGGTTTTTAAGCAAAACATTTCCAGCATCAATAACATCTCAAAAGTCACACTACAGACCTGAAATTTGACCAAAAAAATCAGCTGTTGGAAAAAAAAAGAGACACAATACTTACAGACATCTTACTTTTTCAGCTATTGCTTATGAAACAAGGGCACCATGGTGCACAGACATTTCTGATGTATGGACATTGTGCATTTCATAATTAACCTTTCTCTCTTTTTATTAGATTTTATCCCTGATTATTTTCAATTAAACAAGATCGCAAAATTTGGCGTAAAATAGCAATCCTTGGCAACCCTTTAATTAACAGCTTCTCCTTCACTAGAAATTTTCTCAGAGTGAGCATGGGGCAGCATAATATTTTCCCCAGTGGGCTTCTGTTAGTGCCTCTTGTAGTTTCCCTTATTTGACCACTAGGGGTAACAACAACCGTTTGGAGCCAAATATCATTGCACTAACATCTAGAAAGGCACCCAAGTTAAATGAATCCGGCAAATGGCAACATTTAAAAAAAAAACTTTGGTCACTAAAATGAGGAATATTTCAATGGAATTGAAATAGAGTAACAGTTGATAAAAGGATGTGCCCTGCCTTCCCTTATGGATGATCCACCACTTTCAGGAGGCCTTTTTCTTTTTTTATATTGTATTTAATTTTTCTTTTTTACAGGTGGAAGTGGGGTCTGAAATGTTAACTGGTCTTGTGATGAAAGACCTGCATACCCGGGAAACTGTCCTCTATAAATTGGCTAACCGGTCCTATGAAGTGGGTGATGATTACTCTTTGCTGCTCCCAGAAGCTGGACAGAGTGACTGCGGGCATTACCGCTGCACTCTGTGGCCTCCGCTGGGTCATTACATCCAGGATGGTGACTACGAGTACTATCCATTAGGTAAATTTATATTTTTATACCTATTTTTAATCCTTATCGTCAGTACCAATTTTCACCAAATTGTTATCATAATTATCCTTTGAATGATCACTATTACAATAGAACATTCTGTTCCAAACATGTGCTCCTGAACTAAAGATAAGCATAGTTCAAATTTTACATCTCAGTGATATAGATTTGATGCTGAAGGTGATATGATTAGGCAGCAAACATATGTGAACTCAGTGCTTTATCTTGGAAATCACTGAAGAAAAATTCTTTCTACAGTCAGGGAACATACAACATAGTATGTATTTGGACTTCTGATCAGATATTTCAAATAAAATAAATTGCGCTTCCTCTTAAATCTGTTGCTTTCCTTTCTACGGTTTCTGTTAAACAGGTTAGTGGCAGAAATGTAGGGGGCAAAAAAATGTAAAAATGCAGACATGTTTATTCTCTTTAAACATTTACAGTATTTACACTTATTACACGTCAGCAGATCCTTTTTAAATCAAGTAGCAGTAATATTAATTGTATCTTTTGTGGTTATCTTCAGCATCTTTATCTTTGTTCTTTACCTTCAGCATTGTATTATATTCAGCAGCTGTTAAGCAATGTTTTGTTCTTGGCTGCTGGAAGGTGTTTCAACGCATAGAACTTTCCTGGAACTTGGTTTCAAAAACACTGTGATGTCCCTAACCATCATATGTACAAATAGGAAACTAAAACCACACAGCAACCATGCAGAAACTGCAAACTGAAGCAAAAAAATGAAGCACGGTTAGATGAATGTGTACAAGTTTAAAGGAATGAGTTCATATCAAATGTAGCGAACCCGCCAAAACAGCTGCAAGGGTAACACAGCTAACAAGTTAGCGAACAATATGACGTCCAATTAGCATCATGCAAAACTGGGGCCATTTTAAAGAAGTAGCTGTAAAATCATATCTCTTTAGTAACAATGACAGCTACAATTCTCATTTAGGACAATAACTGTTACAGAAAAACAGTTCCTACTTTTAGTCAAAGTCAACTTTATTGTCAATTCTGCTATATGTACAGGACATACAGAGGATTGAAATTTCGTTTCCCTCAGACCCATGGTGTGAGAAACCAACATAACATAACATTTTAGGATTAGAGATGGATACAAACTTGCCATAATCCGCAGAGCAGTTGCTGCGTGGTGCTGCTGGTGCTGTTTCATGCTGTTTTATTTGTGCATATGATGGTTAGGGACATCACAGTGTTTTTGAAACCAAGTTCCAGGAAAATATACGTTATATATACATTAATATACCTTGAGTTAGTGAGGATTTAATACTGAAAAATTCATACCTCATTCATAACTTCAAATTTAAGCACTATTCAGCACAGCAAGTATGCAGTTAGGCGCACAGTTATGACCTTGAACCAGTATGTTTCTTGAACAATACCTGGTGAGGAGCAATATTACATGTGCCACGGTGCCACTGTCTGACAATCTGATGTAAGCATAATGTGCCATGCTGAAATGTATGACTTGGGCTGTAAATGCATTTTAAAAAATTCTGTGAAATGCAGCTTGAGTCCAATATTAAATACACAAATAAATATGACACTAATGACATTTAATTAATATCATTCCTTTAAAGTCAGTGAAAATGTTTTTTTTTCCCCAAATTGAGGAAGTCAACATTTTAATCAGAGTGTATGGTCAGTCTGTCCTTCGAACTGTGGTCATGTTTTCTTTATAAGATGCTATCCACTGTGATGGCATTAGTTTATGAATACAATTCAAAATAGCGATTTAAAAGCGTGATAAAAATATATTATATCCTGCTAATACATTGCAATTCAGTGACCTCAATTTAGTATAATACTGCTTCATTAGATAATGCAAGTGCTCACATGTGGCTTGCGGTGCCAAGTATAAAATAATTAAAAAAGCAAAACAACAGGATGTGCTGGATCAAGTGCTATTTGATAAGTTTTGGAATGAGGATGAAAAGGCATGTTGATAAATTAAACCAAATTCACAGTGCTTTTTTTTTTTTTTTAATTATTATTATTTTATAGCTGTATAATTTTGGTGCACTGTATGTGGCTCGAAATAATTGCTTTTACATCCTTTATAGTGAACTAACTATCAAATTAGGAGCCATTTCAGATGAACCATAACATAAAGTTGTGTGTGCACTTGTTGCTAGGTAACAGATTTCTAGGTAATGATTGTGTACTAGTTTAAGGTACCCTAACAGTCTCCTGATGAGACATTATAATATGATACTACTACTATAATATGAAAGTGTGAAGAAGAAGCTTATCTTGCATTTATCTAGTTTTAGGACTAAGATCATAACCCAGTTATTTCATGCTTCAGGATTGTGTATGTGGTCTGTGGTCTTTTTGCCTATACAAGAACAAAAACACATCGCTTAGCTAAAAAGTGGTAGCTGTTTTAAAGTTAACCCTTTACTGCATGGCGTTGCCATATGGAAACTATTAATTTATCTCCATTTTTTTTGTATAGACAATAATAANTTCCACCACTGCACATTGTTGCCATATGGCAACAATTTACAAACTACCCCCCTAATTTTTTTTTTTTTACTTTTTTTAAAATATATTTTTATTTTTTTTAACTAATTAAAGTAATAAAAATCCATAAAAATATTTTTGATATAAATATAATAATTCATGCAGTAGAGGGTTAATACATACAGATGCAATGTTTTAATTTGTTTGTGGATTTGTCTTTTTAGATTCAGGTTGCTCTAGACATCATCAGCAAACTAAGACCATCCCAGATGAGCAGACCAAGCTGAGATTGTTTAATGTTCCTGTAATTCTTGCAATCTCAATTTTGCTTGCTGCAGGTAATATGGGGATTGTTTACCTCAGCTGTAAAAGGATAATGCAGAATAAAAAGGCAAAGCAGGATATGGAATATATGTAAACGTGTGATAATGAGTTTAAAGACTTTTTATTTACACACTTTTTATTGTTACATACCTGTAGTTATATGGTTCTGTAAAAATATAAAATAAAATAAATAAATAAATAAATAGAAATTATACCCATGTTCTGGAATTCTTTAATTCTCTAAGATGTATTTTTCTTTGATTTTGATTTCTGTATTTCTGTGAGTTCACATTCTAGGATTCACACATTGTGATGATATGTAAGGGCACACTGACAGCTTTAAGGTTTAAAATGTAGTGCATAAATGACAATGATGGAAAATCAGAAGAAGCTGTTTAGGTGTTTTTGTTACATGAACTGATGTTTTTTCTCCTTTACGTTGTTATTCAAATGTTAAAAATAAAGCTATTCTACTGTTACAAGAATTCCAAAACATTTGCCCCATTGCAGTTTCCACAGAGTACCTCTTGCTAGCAAAACAGTATTTCTTCCTGTTTCTTCTTCACTTGCACACACTCACTTCCTCACATGATGTGTGATCTGAATGTGACAAAGTAGGATGAACCTCTGGTGAAATATGAAGAATTGCACACTTTGTAGAATAATGGGTAAGCAAATATTCTTATTTTACTATTTTCTTCTTTTATATAAAGTCTTGAGGCTACATTTGAAAAAAAAAATTATAGTTTAAGGATATACAAATGTTTGATGATCATGTCTAATCATAGCTGTATATGCTTAAGTGAGACATGTGGACAAGATGATGGATGAATGGATGATAAAAGTGATTCCTTGTTAGACTTGTCATTTTTATTCTGTGTTTATTTTTTGGACATTTAAAGATAGTGTTAAAAATGCATGTGTTTTGTTAATCTTAAGATGAGTCCAGTGCTTTCACAGTAAAGACACTAAGTCCGTGATTCAAGTAGTTACTGAGGTGTAACCAAGGCTTCCATAGTAGATGCACGAAATACCAAGGAACCACGCAATGAAAGGCATGGCTGAGATACTGTAATAGCACTGTAGGGAACTGTGTATTTAGACTGGTTTCATTATTTATACGCTGCATTTCTCAGAAAGGGGTCACCATTTAAATAAAGAGAACGAACATTTCAGCCTAGATATAAGTACCAGTGAAATGGAGTTGTGGTTAACAGTTTCCTACTTTCACTGCTATGAAAAAAATGGATATATTTATGCTTGTGAAATAGAAAGTGTGTCTATTGCTTGAGTATTTTTAAAACTTTTTTTTGTTTTGCTTATTTTTTTTTTTTTGAACAATAAGGGAGTTTTGTGATTGTTTCTCCAGCCATGTATCTGGCCACATATACAGCTCTGTGTTACGCCAGTGGAGAAATAACTATCATGATCCACACAGAGTACAACACTACCACCATCCTGCCCTGTGCTGCACTGTCTAATAGTAAACATTACACATCTATCTCCTGGTACAAGGTACAGAGCAATATTATCACCTATTCTGAATTATCACCTACTCTTCTATAAACCCCATTTCCCTTTTTATCAGCTTATTTTGAAATAGAATAAGTATACTGTATGTGTTATATGCATGTATAATTACATATTATATAAATATATAATGCATATATACATATTTAATACATACAATTATATTAGTATACATAATATAGTAATATAATTGTATGCATTAAAATAACTCCTAACATAAGTCATCTGTGTGAGTGATACACATACACCCTGATTCATTTCTGTTTCAGGCATCAAAGAGGAAATGCTTGCATGCCTCAAGTAAAACCTTTCTTATGAAGGTTACATGTTTTCTTTCTTTTTCTTTAGAATTCAACAAAAGAGGGCATTATTAGAAAATCAGTCAAGCATAGCAAACCACAGCTATATAAGAACTATGAGAATCGTACAGATGTCTCCATTACAGAAGAAGGTTCTCTTGTCCTGAAGAAGGTTAACTTTTCCCAAGCAGGGATGTACAAGTGTTTCCTGGCTGGAAAAGTTGGACACAGGAATAATGAGTCATTTGTCATGCTGAATGTAACAGGTAACTTACCAATGTGAATGGCTTTTGAAAATGTATGTAATTGTCTGTTTATGAGGAATTGGAAAACAACCTGGGCTGATTTCTTCAGAATTAGTGGAGTATTCCTGTTTTCTTGCTACCTTACTAAGTACCAATAGCAAAGCTGTCATCTTATGACCATGACCCGATATGGGCAGCCTGTAAAACGTCCCTACTATGTCACTCTTGTCTTCTGCCAATTCTCTTCAACCCAGTGAGCCAGTTGGCTATTGTAGAACCACTTTTATATACATAGCTTCCCATTCCCGTGTCAAGTGGCTCTTTTCATTATTGACTTTTAGTCCTAATACTTCCCCATGTGAGATGAGGATGTTTTTTCACTGGCTCATCATCTGCTGTTAGGACTATTTGCCCAGCAGCCTATGGTCCAAATGAGTATGCCCAAACCATGGCATTGCAGGGACACAAAGGGGCTCTAACACCCTGGGTGCCAAATTTAACCCAAAGAGAAAGGTAAATCACTCTGCTGATGTGGAAATGGAAAAAATGCCTTTATTCTACAGCAATTGAAATGTGGAAATGCATGTTTCAGATAACATTTGTTGACCAATCTAATCATGCTCACTGCCAGCTCTTGATTCCAACATTGTATAGGCACTCACTCTTCCCATTCCAGGGTCTAAGTAGCTGAGGCTTCTGGGTATTTCTTTTCCTGCCATGGAACCCAGCACAGCTTACATTTTTCACTCCGTGCTCTGACCCGCAGTGTTAGAGGAAGAATAATAAATAGTTGGCAGTATTTATGTAGGCTGCGAGCTTTGTTTATCACTATGCTGCTGTTAGGGAAGGGCTCTGCAAGTGCTTGTTAAAGATGTTCTGGGCCCAGACAATTTGGCTATTGATTATTGTCCATCAATCTACTCCACTGGAGGCTTGGTAAACAAGCAGCTCACCATCCTGACCCAGAATACAAAAGGCTGGGAAAGTTCACAGCCAGTTATGAATTTATGAATTTATAAAAGTATAATATTAGTCTGCCTCACTGTTCCAGGGTTCTGGGTTCGGTCCTTCACCACTCCTTGCCTGTCTCTAATTTTTGGCTGCTATTTTCGAAAACCTGATTTAAGTTTTATGATTTATATTTTCTTATCAAGTGGGAACTCAGCTGGGCTCATCAATCTCATTTGCAACCCATAGATGGTGGACTAAACTATTTTTTGGAGAGAGGGTTATTGGTTTGGAAATTGAGTCTTATTTCATCAGTATTTCACAGTTTTACAGATTTGCTTACATTCTGCTTCAATTAGAATGATTTAGCTTCAGTCATATTCAACCATAGCAATTTGCCTATGGCCTACTGGAATTTTGTGAGCCCCTCCCCCATGAGTTGGGAAATTGAGTCTTATTTTGAATCTAATGGGCTATGGCCCCCATGATTGTCACCACCTTTTTCCTCTCTAGCAAGAATGATAGTAAGTCAAACAGCAGAATTACCATAACCTACGGTGTGCATTAACTCATTTCTGTAACAATTTTTAACAATTACAAAGTGATCAAGAAACAAACAATTACAGTGCTATACTTATGCTATACTTACTTATATACTTCTTGAATCCACTTCTATTGGTACTTGGCAAGGAAAGAAACCAAGGAACCCACCCTGGCAATAAATAACATAAAGAAGTAGAACTTCAATCAGGTCACTGACTTTTCTGCAGTTTTCTTCCAACCTCAACCCCCATCAAGACCTTAAAACCTCAAATTTATCAGACTGAAATGTTTTAGCATTGTACTTCTATAACTTAGTTATTTATTATCTATATAGAGAGTGTTCCTAAAACAACACCAACCCTGGATGTCACCACCAAGGTTGATCTTCATTCCACTCAGAACTCGTCTGTGCTCCGTCTGGTTCCACCAGTGGATGTGAAACCCTTTACCGTCCTGGTTGGATTCTTCAGTCTAAGTCTGAGCAAAGTTCTATTCTGTTTTACGTGTGTATGGGTAAGTGTTTTGTATTAATGTGTTTATATAATGCTGGCAATTGTATTTCATAACATCTCATTGCTTCCAAAGTTCAAGTCAAGTCAAGTAGGCTTGCATTGTTGGTCATGGTGCTACAATTAACAACATCAGGCATCAGACAAGAGCATAAGTAACACAGTGACAGACAGTCAAAAATCAATAAAAACAGACAATGGAATATTAAAAGAGACTCTACTTTATACAATAGACAACGCTTTAAACACAAACATTAAACACTATTGGAAACCAGCACTCTGTTGATAATCCTGAGCAGCAATATGAGCACGTAAAATGACTTGGGCATAGAATATAGACCCCTTTAATGTTTGTAAACAAAAGAGTTGCACGCCCAACCTGGATGCAAAAAGACCTGAGTAGCCTAGCTACATGACGCTACTTCGTTATGGTCTGACTGAAGAATCTACTACTGATTTTATTTATGAACCAGATTTACTATTAGTAAATTATTACTATTATATTAGCTAAAATGTAATCCATTTATTATTATGGATTGCCACAAATAGACAATGAGTGCTAAACTAAATTAAACTAATACTTTCAAATTGTTTATAATGCCATAAACACATTTCTTTGCTGAAAAAAAGTTAGCTAATTAAACATGTCCATTATAGGAAGAATGTACTGTAGTGTTAGTGAGCTAGTTTCTTAATGTTGATTTTAGGCTATCTATATAGGTTTGTTTAAGCAACAAAAAATTAGTCATGTTAGCTAACTAGCAAGCTAAGCCTGGTAAATTCTTAGTTAGCAAGCCAACTGCACTGATAATGATCCCTCCTAATTGCCTGTAACCACAACCGTCTTCTGTTGGCATGGAAAGGAGATTCGATAGTATGTGGAAAAAAGTAGTGTTTGTGAACACTTTTCTGATTCTGATACCCAGCAGCACAGTGTTACAATTAAGAATCAAAATTCAGTAAAAATCTGTATCTCCCACTGTTTGTTTCCCTCCAACCTGGAGGCACGGCTGACGTTAGAGTGAGATGTCTCAATCACGGGTCTAATTAAATGCAAACGAATAATTGTTGTGATAGGTTCTCCTCCTACAGTTTTAAAGATACAAAATATTATTTTGCTACCTCCACAATTTGCTTCATTTGTAGGTGCTAGGCTTTAAAGTTACCTCACTGTGATAGTGTTCGACCACTTGTCTGACCACGGCAACCAGTCACAGAATGATGATTATTTATGAATTATTATATTCATTCTCATGAACAACAAAGCTAATAATAAAAGGAATTTGCTTAGTGTAAATCCTCTGAACATGTTCTAATTTTCTGCGTACTCACTATTTTAAATTTGGAATCAATTATTAATTCATTATTATTAATTGTTAATTTTTTAAGTTATGATAAACAATTTGGAGATTGCTTTGGAGGTATCGGTGCTATACCTTGGGAAATCTCTCTTAATCTGCCCTGAGAAATTTGGATAATAGTTGAACCATATCCTACCTGACCCAAGAAAAAAAAAAACTCAGGCAGTATTGTAGTGTTTCATTTTATTGGGTAAAATTGTTTAATTTAATTTAATGTGTACTAATTTGTATTCAATATGATCATGATTGAATCAAAATCCACTGTTTATTATAATTCAGTGTAGGTAGTGTAGTCTTTTCCAAGCTACATTATGGTTTTAAATGTAACATTTTTTGTTAAAATAATTTTTAAAAATAAACTGCATATACATTAGTATGATGCAATTAATAATGCACACTGACTTTAAGCCCTTTTGGTTGTGTGTTACGTATGGATAAAATCTTTCCACTCCATCAGAATAACATTGTTGATTGATTTAAATTTTCTGTGGAAACTATATTCCTCAACGTGTCATTTCACAGCAGACTCAACACATTTAATCTATCTAGTTTTAAGTTGACCTTTGAGTATTTATATTTTCCATCCTGCATAGCAGAAGAGGTGCGGAAAAAACACATCTCTGAAGAATGTCATCATGTTATATCTTCAGAGGTATAGCAGAGTAGGTAGTTACAGTTATGATGACTAAAATCTCTTAACCCTTCCACACCCACTCTAGAAAAGAAATTGTTCCAGTAAAAGTGGAATTTTCATATAAAAATGAAATGTTTTCAGTTTAAGAAATTCAAGAAGAGTTTTCTCCAATGATGTCCATGACATGGCATGTAAGATTTTCTGTATAAGAATACAAGCACAGAATTTAGTTTGTTAGACTGATGGATGGAGTGGGCGGAGTTAATTCCAAAATCAGATGAACATTCTTCATATTAATGATACATTACTGATCTTTCTGTTAATAGGGGATGGCAAAGTTTAAGGAACAGCAAAGAAGAAAATTATGGCACTAACCAAGGGAGAGCAAAGAATTTCCAACCAGATAATAACAATACAACAATATATAATGTAACAATAACAACAATATACAATACAACAATATATAATGTAACTTAATTGTCGGAAAGTAAATTTGTAATTGTGTGTGTACTATATATTTTTATATGTATGTAAAATTCTGTACATTTTAATCACTGTGGTTCATCCATGTAGCAAAAAGATATCCAGACCTTCTCATGGTACACAATGTAGTTAATGCTATAGCCATAAAGCATAGCTGTATAGATACGCCACTGGACTGCGATGTGGAAGGTATGGATGAGTTCCTGCCTCAATAAAACGTTTCAATATGCTCGAGTAAGCAAATATGTTTTCAATTTTTATGTTTGTTTCAATATGTCTGTTGTCAATATACACTACCCGGCCCCAAAAAAGTCGCTGTTTGGATTTAGGCAAATACATAAGAGTCTGTGAATGTAGAACCATGTAGAAAGATGTATCATGGCCATATTCCAGGACGACACTGCCAAGATTCATCAGGGTTAAAATTGTGAAAGAATGGTTCAGGGAGCATAAAGAATCATTTTCACACATGAAT
>CM074952.1:8287292-8312698 GCA_037577455.1 Pangasius macronema | reverse complement strand
TTCAAAGCACTATTGTAAGTCGCTCTGGATAAGGGCGTCTGCCAAATGCCATAAATGTAAATGTAAATGTAAATGTATACCAGTGTACTGCTCATGCCCTTCCTGTGAATAAGGTGCCATTATTAAAAAGGTGACTAGGAAAGTACCCTTGCTGGGAAAAAAAACCCCTTACAAACCATTTGGAAAATCTTTGCTGCTTTTCATGTAATAAACCTTAATGGGAATTAGTTAGAATGGTTTCCAGTAGGTATTATATAACATTTCTATCAGCATTTAATGGTTCGTATTTGTTGAGAGTGTTTTTCTCTCTAATGGGATTTTGTTACACAGACTGTCATTTAGGCCTTACTGTAATTATTCCCACTGTAATCCTTTCTAATAGGCTTCTCAGGAACTCTCTACAGAAGTATATTTCTATAAAGTAACTCACGGCTGTTCACCACTGATTTTTTGGTTGTTCTGTATAGACTGTCATAATTAAAAAAAACTACATAGCTAACTAAGTAACAAATTCACCTTACTCTTCCATTATAGCTGTTTTTTTTTGTAAATGTGCCATTATTCTTCCACACTTATTTATTGTTTCACCTTATTAAACAGGAATCTTAAAATGAGGAATCTAATGTGACTAAAACTAAGCCATTCGACATTTTAAGATAGAGACGGAGAATTCAGAGAACTCTGTTTCGCATCAGCAAGCAACTAAAGCATCCAAACAGAATCCAAAAAAAGCAACTATACAGGATCCAAAGGTGTAATTATAGATGCAGGTAAATATGATTGTTTTTCACCACTGGAATCTTCTTCGCTACAAGCACGTGTATGCCCACACACTCACGCACGCTCATTTTCTTTCTCACACACACACTGATGTCTTGCTATTAACAGGTCATTTCAGCTGGTTGTCAAGGAGAAGCTGAGCTTCTTAATGTGCCTCTGTACCTTAAACGCCCCCTGCCCCCCCACCCCACACACACACCTACACACACACACCTACACACACACACAGATTCCAGTGTAAAAAGTGTAATTACACCACTGCTCTAATTGTTACTGAACAGACAATAAAAAAAGCAGTAATTAGAGCAAAGGTTAAAGTGTACAGTAGGTCCTTCGTAGCTCCTTTTTAATTCAGTTTTGGACAGCGTTTTATGACTCCTAATTACCATTATAAATACCATGCCAATTCATGCTAATGTTACTGACTAAAGCAAAAAATCAGGGCTGAGCAGTGCCACAGAATAAGTCTAAAGCTTCACCAATTCAAACGGGTGATGCAATTAGCAGAAGGTCATGGATAGCTAATGTCTCAAAAGACATGAAAATTATATGTGCAATGTCAGTGCTTTTACACAGGGAAGCCTTCTTATACTGTGTGTGTGTGTGTGTGTGTGTGTGTGTGTGTGTGTGTGTGTGTGTGTGTGTGTGTGTGTGTGTGTGTGAGAGGCACAAAATTGTGGTTATGGACAAATAACTTATAATGATCTCTAACCTCTAGCCTGACGCCTACACAAGGTTAGGACACCGGAATAACACTACTGCATTCACTTTCAGGGCTTAGGGTGTTTATTTTGGAAGAGGTTAATGCAGGAAACTAGATCCTAATAGGCATATTTCTTCCTTTATAAGTATTCATGAATTTACAATATAAGAAGTGGTTTTCACTCAAAATGTATTGTGATAACACACCCAACTTCAGAGAGTATTATGAGATATTAGGTTAATCAAAATGTTGTTATTTTATGACAAATGCATAGCATTATGGTTACATTGTCATTAAACAACAAAACTGCAACATATATAATTAGAACTTAAACAACATTACAAATCTAACTCCTTTAAAGGCTGAGAAAATGAAAGTAAAAAGATATGTCAATGATAGGGAATTTCTTTTACAAATTGTGAAAGTGCTGTATTAAAGTTATTGATTTTTTAAATGAAATGTTTTTCTCCTTCATAAAATAAAATAAAGTAAAAGGCAAGGCCATCCTTGGAGAGCTCCAGGCAGTTCACATTTCTGTAATTCTACATTCACATTTTTGTATTCTGCAGCTCCTGATTATCAGGATGAGTTATTTTCAAAGACTGAATAGAACAGCAATGTGAACTGCTCTGGGCCCTAGGGGACACGACTGGGAACGTCTGTCTTTTCAAACAATCTAAATTTTGGTTTAGTGTGTAGTTGTGATATTCATTCTTTTTATGGCAATTCTCTAAAGATGCCATTACAGTGTAAGACAAATACACAGTGTGTGGTGTATGATATGTGCAGCAGCACATTTCCATGGTGACCCTGTGCTCTGTTTGCTACCACAATAAGCTCAAGGCTATAGATTTGGGTTAAATACTGGGTGTGGATTAAACATTAGACATTTCTATAGGAGTTTCTGTAACTGATATTAAAGGTTCCTGATATCTTCTGACAGTCATAGCCAATAAACGAGCACATCCCCAGTGGTATCATAATGCAGCATTATGATCCAAAAGGTGCCTGTTACGATGCAGAATTTTGTTACACACAAGGGAATGCACACTTGAGTCAAAAAACAAATTATGCTAGAAGCTGCCAAGTAATACAAGTTTCTCCAGCCCTGAAAAGACACACAGCTGTTCACTTTTGCCTCAGTTCTATTCCTTCTTGGATGCTTTATTTTCAGCAGCGTGCTTCGTTTTCTCAGGCCATTCACATACCTAATGATATACAGAACTGTCTCATTGCAGGAACGGTTCTTGATTGGTTAATAAAGTCAGATTGTATTGAAATGTTTACACATATCTCAGAAAAAAAAATTCCAGAGAATCTACGGTATATTAGTGAATGCTATCAAGTAAGTTTGTCCAAAGTGCTCTTTAAAAATCTCTTACAGTTATGCATGTCAAAGTCCAGGTATTTCAACTGCAGAATTGCTTTGCAAAAATACATCTAGATCCTGCAACTAACAGGAAGCTAAGTAAGGAAAAGTAAGAGACATCAGCAAAAGTTGCAAGCCTTTATCAAAAGATGGTGCTGTTTGAGCATGTTAAAATGTCCTAATTGCAGTTCTGTTAATGTGAGTTCACAAGCATTAATTCCTGCCTATGCAAACTTTTAACCCCACAATTGACATTTAAATGAAAAGAGCTCTGCACTCCCTTCGGTTTATCTATTCTCCACACAGCACATGCAAAATGACAGCTTGTGTAGGTATTCAACATTTACCCTGTGACTGTGGTATTTAAAGAAAATGCCACGGGCTTGACAGAATGCTAGGGCAGGGTTGTACAAAAAAAAAAAAATCTAAAATCATAGGTTATATATAATTTGCAGGTCCAGTCCAACTGGGAATTGCAAGTAGGCTTAGTTCCTTTCTCTCTCTGTGATGTGGGAGCAAAGGATCTGTCATTTCAACATAGTTTACATACGTTCTTTTAGAGATTTTATGTGCTTTAAATTGCCTTTCAAATTTAACCCTCTACTGCATGAATTATTATATTTACATAAAAAAATATTTGTATGGATTTTTATTGCTTTAATTAGTTCAAAAAATAAAAATATATTTTAAAAAAATGTAAAAAAAAAATTTAGGGGGGGTAGTGTGTAAATTGTTGCCATATGGCAACAACGTGCAGTGGTGGAAAGTATCACAATGTCTTGTTTTTCTTAGAAAACACACCTTTTACAGACAAAAAAAATTATGCATGTCTTCATTTTATTTATTGAAATTCATGACTTACTATTATAACAAGCCCCCTTTTTCCAGTTACAGTTCGTTTTTTATTATTGTCTATACAAAAAAAATGGAGATAAATTAATAGTTTCCATATGGCAACGCCATGCAGTAAAGGGTTAACATAATTCCATATATTTACCAATATACAGTATCTCAATATATGTAGCTTTTCCATAATGGATTTCCCATACACACATTATGTTCTTAAATGTACAGTAATGTAATAATAATGAATGTGCTTTATACCACACTTACGCTCCTTCTGTTGGCACAAAAGCAAAAGTCCGCTTTTGTTTTTCATGCCAAATAAATGATATGCCATGATGAAATCAAAACCATGCATAATAATATGCACTGATTGTTTTAGACATTATGCATAACATAAAATCCATAACATAAATGAAATATATGAAGATAGGCAGTATATAAACCTGCTTGTCACTACGATCCATATATTCTCCCATATATGCAAAGTGGCAATTATGTGTTTATTGCAAAAAATACAATATATCATCAATGGATTATGCAATATATGTTGTCATAAACACATTTGCTTGCTTTTTTTTTTTCAATTTTACATTTTACTGACATCTTACAGTGTGCTTCCCAGTTTCCCTCCTACAGAACCACAACTATACCACAAAATAGAAAGTAAAGCTCGATACTGATTAATAGATTGAATGGTAATATGTGTTTTGTCTATTTCTTATTGCGTTCTTGTGTCAGAATTCTCTCTTTATGAACACTACGTCAAAGTGGTTTATAGCTTTTACATACCAAAACAAAAGCAGAGCAGTGGGACTGTCAGGCTATACCGAATATGGAGACAGAAAGACTAAAAGAAATCCACTTAAGTGCATCTCTGCATTAAGGGACAACACACTGAGGAAGAAAAGAGGGTTTTTTTTAATATACTATAAAAGCCTAGTTGGCTGCCCTCTTTTCTTTGGCTATGATTTTGAAAAGAGTAGGATTTACGGGAAGAAATTTGAAAAATAATCGGTAACTGGTTTTAAGGATAATGAGTGAGCCTGGCGGTTCTCAGCAGTATCCTTTATTTAGAAGAGGACCGTACTTAGCCTGCACCTGCAAAAGCATCGCTCAGGCTTGTTATTACATGAGTACAGCTGTGTTCTGTTGCTCTGTTATTTATTTATTTATTTATTTATTTTAACCTTGGCCTCAAGGCACTGATTATGAATCATTGTAAGCAGTTGATCAGCTTTCGGTGCAACAGCCTAATGGCCGTTATAAAGAAGAACAACAAGAACAAAAAGTACAACCGCCCAAATTAGCAACAGGCATCTTCCCTGTGTCTTCGTTTATTAAACTGTGATCTTTTACTGGGGTGGGTGGAGCGGTGGTTCATCAATTAAACATTACCTTATATAAAACATACCATACAGAAATATTACCTTCACCGATATTTATGCATCGACATACACACTTGGGGTTAGCATGATGCCACTATCTGCATCTGTTTAGTGCTCCAGATTTCAGTGTCTTTATCTGTAGCATGTCCTAACACTGGCAAACACTGGGGAAAAAACCCAGGAACACTTTCAGCACAGTACAGTATGGCTTGTGAATGGTGCATCTGACAGTTCCTCAAGCTCAGCATGTGGGCAAGACTGCACACTTCTGCACCTCTATTTGAAACTCTAAACACTATACTAGTGCCTCATAACCACTAAGTCCTTACTCAGTAACCAAGCAACTGCCAACTTAGACAAGAACCAAGTACCTATAAAAATGTACTAGATATTCAACAACGTCATCTGTCTTCACAAAGAATCTGATTAAAGGGAAAACTTTCACCTATTTCGGAATAACGATGGATATTTATTACATGAAACAGGTGATTCTGGCTAATCGTGTAATAAAAACCCATGACAATGGTTCACTGGGAAATGCAACATCTGGAAATACAGGATGTTCCAAAAGTCTGCATACATCGGTGAAATTAACACTTTTTAGCAAAATGTCTTCCAAAATGTTTCACACTTAGTGTATATTATATATATTTTTTTTCCATATAGCCTTTAAGAATGCCTTTGAGAAAAGAAGATAGGGAAAGTGTCGCAAGGCTGCGATGAACTTTAACAGGAAACATCACATCACACATGACACTGTTGCCAAACTTACTAACAAATTCAAAGAGACTGGAAGTGCTGTGCACCAACCCAGAAGACCTGCAGGTGCTTGTAGGTGACTATTTCCGTGTTGGTCGCACCGCGACCGTGTGCGTCAGGGGACACATACGTCTGTTGTGAGACACACTGTATTCACTTTTAGGATAAGGGAGCAGGTGTGTAAATATGAGGAGCTTAGAGAAAAGATGGAAGTAGTTCATATTCACAATTTAACTACAAATATTAAATTGAACAACCACAAATATACTTCACAAATTTAAAGAATAAAGTAAAACAAATATTTTATATTATTATAGATTTATTTTGTATTTTGTTATACATACTGTGCTTCCCTTACTTACAACCAGAACTGATAGAAACTATACCACAAAATAAAACGTTGATGGAAATATTGATTAAAAGATTGGACGGTAATATCTGTTAATATATTTGTTTTGTGTAGGAAACTTTCTGAAGGCACTGGCAATGAGACAGGGGCAGAATCTTCTGGTTATGAACATTATGCCAAAGTAGCTGATAGCGTCTACATACCACCAAAAAAAAAAAATTTTTTTTCTCCCTTTTCACCTAGTCGACCTAACATTCCGACATGAAGTACACTCTACTTACCTTTCCGACGTTGTTTAAAAATAAAAACTCAAAAAAAAAAAAAAAAACGTGCTTAAGTGCATCTCTACATTCTGAGGAAGACAGAATGAATGGTAATGGACTTGAGGAGGAAAAAACGTCTTGTTTCTCATCATTTTACATAAACTTCTTGTGGTTGCTTTTTCCTTAGGCGAGTATCCAGAAGTGTCCTGATAACAGTACTGATACTGATACTTAAAAGTACAGCTTGTATGTATAAATTTGGGGAAATCTTTTTTTTTTTTTCACTGAAAACTGGAACAAAATACAAACTGTCTTTGATGTGTGGAACTGATGCAATATTGTAAGGTACAGATTTTTGAAACATATTACATTTTACTTTTTTTTTTTGTTAGTGAAGTGAAATAAAAAACAGGGCCCAATGCTTCTAAACAATCCATTGCTGGTATTCCTGGATTCATTCCTAGCCTGCCTGTAGGTGTGTGTGTGTGTGTGTGTGTGTGTGTGTGTGTGTGTGGCAATGTGGGATAAGGAGGAACCAGTTCCTGAGCAATATATCCCTATATCATAGCGATGTGTTATCTAGGCTGTGTGCGTAAGGATCAGATCTCGGTAGGATCGGAGCTGACTGATGTTTCAGTTTCGATGCACCCATCCCTAACTTGAATCCTTTTGACCCAAAGGCATGTTCCTCTTATCTGTACAAGTGCCTATTCCGCAACTTTACGACCCACCCTCTTGCTTAAATAGTGCGCCATATAGAAAGCTCGTTTATGTAAAGGGACAGTTACTTTCCCGCGATAATCAATGTTTCCCACGCTGATCCCTGTCAAGTGCCCGGGTCCGAACCTGTAACCTTTGCATGCGTGTCTCAACCCAGCATGTTATTACGCGCGACGAGTTAACGAGTAATCCAAGAGTTAATCTTCTCCCACGGTGCTGAAAAATCAACAAAGAAAGCGCGATAAAAAGTGGAGAAGGAGTATCGGAGGTGTGAAGACTACGAACTGAGAGGTCGCTTGAAGATTTCTTTCTTTCTTTCTTTCTTTCTTTCTTTCCCTGCTTCCTCGCGCTATGGACCTGCTCAAGTTTGCCAAGAAGCTCTGGTGCGTCCGTAAGCAGCTGGTTCTCCTGATCACACCTGAGTTATTGCTTCCGCTGCTCTTCCTTCTGCCAGAAAAGGTAGGACGCAGAATCCTCATTCTCAACATCCCAGCATACCTAGATGGTATCACTGCTCCGGTATTTAGACTGTGTGTTTTTTTTCAGAGCAAGTGCACACATCACGAGTCCCTACTTGCTGGTGTGGCCTTGCAGCTTTTTGCAGTTGCCTTGGGGAGGCGCACAGCCCAATGCACGAAATGACACATGAGGACTTTTACTTTTAAATGTGGACAACATTTAAAAGTAAAAGTGGTCTCAAAAGTCTGAGAGCACTAGTGATAATGCTTGTGTTTTGGCAGTCTTTTTCAATTTAACATAAAGGTTTTCATTACAAGTCATATTATCAGCAACAACAGTTGAGTGAAAAGTTAAAAAGTGAATCTTAAAAATATTGACATGAATTTCAGAATTTCGTAGTATTTGGTATGTCCACTTTTTGCTTTAATGACAACGTAGACTTGAGCTCACACAGACTCCACAGGTTTGTGGCAAACCTGAGGATCCATTTAGATCAAATCCATCAGTGTGTCATGTGAACACGTACTTCATTAGAAGGAAGAATCGCATAAAATCTGATCTTCTGTACAAAGCAGTTAACATGGTCAGTATCACACATTTGCCTACATTTAAACAGCAACCTAGAATATTGAATACTCAAGATGTTGTCCCATTTGGTTTGGTCTCAGACTTTTGGACCCCACTATATATTATATTAGAATATACTTTATTATATACTGAAACATAATGTAATGTAACATAGTAATGCGGTGCTTTTTAAAAAATGTACAAGCGATCCATTCATACACACAGTTCACTTTATGGTTTCACGAGTGAGACAGTTTTACATTAGATTCTGTTATGATCAGTTAGATCCAGGGAGTCATTGACTGAACCAATCCCTGTTTGAATCATTTCATATTTTATTACACTCCCTGTGGCTGTTTTTTTAAGGACAGTTATGTTTTTCTATATGATAAGATGTCACAGATTTGTGGCAGATCATGAGACCAGCATGTGACTAGATGCACATCATTAATATGTGACATATGAGTATGAGTGATAAGTGAGAATAGTACATACTATTACACCTTTAACACACACACACACACACACACACACACACACACACACNAAATGTTTTGCCTGTGTGAAAGAGAATAATCGTAGCTTTTCCCGAAGCTAAGAGTCAAGCTATTTGCGTGATATGACGTATAAATGGTCACTTGAGAATTGCATTCTTGTTGTGAAGTGAATCAGGGAAGTCATGAAGTGACGCTTCACGCTGTGAAGATATTGCTTCTGTCAGTCAAATATACTGTATCACAAATGATGCAATTCTTATATGCCAAACGGACATGCACTGAATATACTGTACATATGTGCATATACACGTATTTATCCATCATCATTGTTAATGGGTTGTATGGTGACTCAAAGCTTTTGGGTTCTTAATGAGCTTTTAAGTTTGATCCTGACCTCGGGTCACTGTCTGTGCGGAGTTTTGCATGTTCTTGTGTCCATGTGGGTTTGTTCCGGTCTCCCGGGCTTCCTCCCACCTCCAATAAAACATGCAGGTAGGTGGATTAGCTACACTAAATTGCCCCTAGGTGTAAATAAGTGTGTGTGAATGAATGTGCGAATGTATTTATAGAACCGGGGGTACAAACATTTACCGGATATGAAGTTCCATTAAGAGGTTGTGGTTGGACCGTGGGTGCAAATCAGCTAGAGAGAAATGATAAATGGGACTTGGGATTCCCATGAATGAGATTTGTGTTTGTATTTGTTCAAATTAATGTGAGTCTAGGAGGTTTAGAGGTGAATTATTTAACTCTGTGTGAGTTCGACTCTACATGAGCCCAAGAGCAATGCATGAGTCCCGGGGTTTGCATAAATATCATCTTATCCGTATTTCATGTCATCTAAAACTGTTAAGTGTTGACTGAGTGTATTTGAAATGGATCATGTTTCATGGTGTGTCTGAGGAAGCACATAGTGTATCGTCAAAGTAACTGAAGAAAACAACTTGTTTCATGGATGCAAACTAACAAGAACGAGTTAAAATAAGGAAGTGTCATTCATTAATAAATTAAACATTGTAATCATTGACAAATTGTGCTATGTGGAATAAAGCACTTCCAGATGTGATGTTATTAGAAATTAAGCAACTTTGGGCTGCATCACACCACCTCAGCATTGATGATTTTCCTATAACAGCATACACTGTTGTTTGCTATTCATTACATAACAGGTTCGGTTGGACAGTAGTTCCAGCTGCAAGGTTTATTTTATTGCGCTTGTTCTAATATATAAGGTACCTTGTAAGGTTGAGATCTATATAAAAAACTGTGTGAAGCAGTGTATTTTTTCATATTTGGAAGGAATCTCTGGTTTTACTGCTTTGACCTGAGGTAAAGATATGAGTTTACGTTTTCTGATGTGGAAAATCTTCAGGACGGAGGGCTTTGCAGTTTCTCTATAACATAAGCTGCATTTTTTGTCTTATTAACTTAAAGAGAGAGAGAGAGAGAGAGAGAGAGAGGCTGATAAGGGAATGACTGTTTATAGCTTGTCAGTTGTATGTAGATTGATGTTGCCAAAATGATATTTTGATTAGGTTTTCATTGACATGCTGCCAGCTTTTCATTCCTTTAGAGTTACATAGCAAATGTAGACGAATTTATCCTACACTAACACTATGGGGTCTCCCTCTTTCTCTGCCTCTTGAACCCGCTGTTTGATAAGTGTAAGTAGATGCATCCATCTACACAACAAATATCTGTCTCTCATCTATCCATTCATGCATCCACCCAGCATTTATCAATTCACTCTGTCTATCCATCCATCCATCTATCCACCTATCTATCCATCCATCTGTCCATCTTCTCAGCTATTTATTTACCAAATTCTTATTGTCCATCCCTCTTCTCTCTTCCCTGCAGGAGGGTAAATGTCTATACGTGGTGCTCTTGATGGCAGTATACTGGTGTACAGAAGCTCTCCCACTCGCAGTTACTGCCCTGCTGCCAATCTGCCTCTTCCCCACCATGGGTATTCTGTCCTCCAAGAAGGTCTGTCCTCAGTACTTCTTAGAGACTAACTTCCTCTTCCTGAGTGGACTAATAATGGCAAGTGCAATTGAGGAGTGGGGTTTACACAAACGTATCGCCCTCAGAGTGCTCAAGATTGTTGGAGTGAAGCCAGCCTGGTAAGAATTACAGTCTAATAAGGAAATACAGTCATACATAATAGTCATTTACTAACATATGCTATGTAAACATTTTATATTCTTTCAGTTTTGTTATATATAATTTCCTGTATGGTGTAATGCTACATTCAGTGTATGCATAGCTTCAACAAGGCACACAGGGTAGGAGTAGTATAAGAATATGTCAAGTGAAAAGCAAGAAAGGGGTCAATGTGCTGGAGCTTAACATGGTTCTGTATAAGAAATGCTGTAACAAGAGGTTACTTGGCATTACTGCAGCAAGAGAGCAGAACAGAACATAATGCTCCAAGGTCAGCCTACGCTGAAGAAACTCCGACATGATCAAACCATCCTAAACTATGTCGTTCACAGTTCTTTAAGGGAATTATAACCCTTAAAGCATCAACTAAATTTATTTTTAAAGCCTCTGAGAAAACGAAAACAGTCATTTTTCCTTTAGAAGGACAAGAAGGATCACATTGCAGAATAGTAATATAGTAAAGTTTGCCAATTCTTTTATTTATCATATGTGATTTTTTATTTTTGCGCTTAGATAAAATAATGTTTCAACAAACATTCTAACCACCGGAATTTTTAGATGTTTGATTTCTTTTTACAACTATAGAAAAATTTCTGCTTCATCTAACGATAGTAAAACTCTTTCTGCAGCTAAATAGAACACTGAATGCATGATTCAGATTTTTTTTATATACAGACGGTAATTCCAACAGCAAGGTCTATATTAATGCACTCATTCTTATATGTTATTGTTGCTATAGTCACAGCTTGGACAGGGACATGTTTGGCACACACTCCACAAACAGATTTTTAATATGATGTTAATCTTGTTAACTTTAAGAGAGAAAGTAAAAAGAGAGGCTAGTGAGGGAATGAGAGTTTAGAGCTACTATAATGTAAGTGGCAACAGAAACTAACGTTTCACATTAAATGTAACTTTAAACAGATGCGTCATTCTTTTATATAAACAGTATATATCATTAGCAAATTGCTGTGGTATAAGAGGAGTAAAGCATTTCCACACACATTAAGCTACTATGTTGTTGATTATTTTCCTATAACAGTAAATATTATACACAACATGTATAGCATCTTGATGGGGTTAAAATGGGGTTATTTTCTTCATATAGCCAAGTTGATTTCACTTCACTTTGATATCACCTTCATTATATTATTTTATATTATATTATAGCTTAATGTAGACTGACTGTTCATCATGTTGCAGAAGCAAATATTAGCAATTAACTGATTTGTTGAAAAAATACAGTACTGACAGAAGCAAAAAGGAAAATATGATGAGCCTAAAACAGGAGTAAAAAAAAATAATAATAGTAACAACAAAATAAACTAGTGACTGTGTGTAATTGGGAGGAATCTTTCCTTGTAAATATTGCAAACACATTTAAATACATAAATACCAGAGGGTACAAAGCATTAAAATGCTTTTTACTCACTCTGCTCTAAAGACAAGCTAGGAGCTGAATAATGTACCAAGGATGAAGAAGATCCTTGTTCAGTCCTCAACCATGATTTCCTTGTCTTTAGTGAATTTTTCCAGACCACTTAATCTGTTTAGTCAAGTCAAGTCAAGTCAAGTGGAGTTTATTGTCTTTTCAGCCATATATATGTACATAGTGAAACGAAACAACGTTTCTCCAGGACCAAGGTGCTACATAAGACAAACACAGAACAACACAGAACTNACAAGACAGAACAAGACAGTACAATGACTACAACACCGACCAGTACGCAGTTCTGTTTAAAGTGACCAAGTGACAGTAGTACAAATATTACAGAGTTTGATATAAATAGCTGAAGTAATTCTAGACTGGATAGAAATACTAATCAGATTTAAGTGTTATAATAAATGAATAATCTAATTTAAACAGAGCAAAACTAATAACATGAATATAATGAAGAGCACCAAAAATATCTTTCTTGAACTGTCATTTATATAAGAAGAGAGAAATACTGCCACTTTTTTTCACTCCAACATTAGATCTTAAAACCTTTAATGAGATATTTAATACAATGCAAATGCATCATTTCAATAACAAAGCTTTGATTGCATAAGCATGAAAATAATTTAACAGCTGTGTGTAAATGTGTTTGGCTTAGCACAGTGGGATTTTAACTTTATCCCACTTTTCTGTTCGAAGGTGAAGTGATCTGCTGAGCACAGACCTCTTTAGGTCAGCCCACAGTCCACCATCGTGCTTGACTTCAGGCATTGTATGTACTTGATGGAGGTTTTTGGTGTTGGCTTCGTGCCAAATATATCTTCTGGGATTAAGGTCAGAACTTGGAATAATCACAACATAAGACTTTTTATCACGTATTTATTTTTTTGGTGTGAAAAATGGCTTTTGCCTTGCCAACCTTTCCCACAGCTCAAATTTGTTGGTGTGTATGTCGAATGGTTTACTGCCATACATTCCTGCAGCTCTGTGCAGGTTGCCTTTGGCTGCCATTTAGCTGCCCCTTGAGCTTCAGTATCAGGCTTAGGACATCTTAGGCTGTAAAGATATATTGACCTTTGCCAAGTTCTGGTGTTGGCGTATTTAAAGGCCTGATATATTTGATGCCTTTGAAAAACCCACATTTCCATAAGAACGTGTGCACTTTTGATGTCCACTGTATATCAGTGTTACACATAAACAGAAGCCACAGTAAAGCTGTCAACTAGAGTCCCATTGTGATTTTGGTAGATTTTAGGGAACTAACTTGTCTGCACCAAAAAAGACTGATTAAAGGTGGAACCTTCTGAATGTAAACTGCATAGCAACTTTCAAATCCCTTGACCTGTCAGCAGAAATGGAGATCTAGCAGCCTAGTGACTGGTGCTATGTGTTCAGAGAAAGTCAACTTTATGCAAATGAGTGCATCTACCACACTGCGTTTGGCCAGTCATACGAGTGCCTCACAAAGGAGAAGACTTGAATTAGCCATAAACAAATCCATGTTAATGCATCGAAAGGGGTATTGAAACACCCACCTGAAGCAGACAGACCATGTAGTATCATGTGGTAAATTATCGAGTGAACACATACTGTGACTCGTTCCTTTCCAAAATGTTGCAAAGACTGTGATATTTGGTAATGGTGTTTCTGGGTGTTTATGGGATTTCACATGACTGATAAGTGTGTTTTATAAATTATACTTCTTGTTAGATGTGGGTGGGTCATAGCAAGTAGGCAAATCTACAATCATGCATGTTAAGCTCATTTGGGTGACAAATTAAAGGAAAAAGCTGTGGCTCTGTTATGCTGGGACAGGATTTTCCTGAAATGGTTTGACTGTTTCGCCTGAGAAAGAACAGTCACTGCAAATAAGTACAAATATACTACAAATAAGTTCTTCTGAATGATCACCTTTATCCTTTGATGAAACATTTCTATCCTGATGAGAGTGGTCTCTTCCAGGATGACCCAGCCCCCACAAGGCCACAAGAATGGTCTGACGAGAATGAAAATGATGTAAATCATATGATATGGCCTTCATGGTCAACAGATCTCAACCCAGTTGGACATCTATGGGAGATTTCATAGCTGTGTGTTCAAAACATCACTTCAATGCCAAGGTGCATTGAGAGCTGGCAGCTTGTGAAGGCCCAGTGTCTTACTAAAAGACTTTATGTTATGTTTTTCTTTTAATTCATTACCCATCTGTAGAGTGACTCGAGCCTCTGCAGAAGAGCCTGCACTGGCCTTTCTAAACACCACAATACTCTTTAGATGGATCTACATGTACCTGTGGAGCTGCACATTCTCTGTGCATTCTCTGTGCAAACTGCCCGTATGTCTCACACTGGACGTCTTTCGCCATTTTGGTTTTCTGGCTGATATTAAACTGCAGCTAATCCTGCACTACAAGATGAAGTCCTCCAGCATTTAGTGTCTAAACGTTGCCAAGGTGGAATCAAAAAGTTCTGCTAATGGCAGGAGGTGCTGTTAAATTGGAAGTTCCTTTGTGGCTGTAATGTCAGCATAACATGTGAAAAGTCCCACAGGATGTAAGTCCAACATAGAGGAACTGCATCTAGTTTGCAGTCATGTGGCATGGTTGTGTAATCTAACGTTTACAGAAAAAAAACCTCCACCTCTCATCTTTTTACCAGTGCACACAGTTAGATGCTATATTTCTGTCTACATGCACACGTTTCAGTTTCAGACACGTTTCATGTCACGTTTCAGTCAGGTTTCTATAAAATACAGTGAGACTACAGTGTTTTTATTTCCTATGGCTTATGACTACCACAGACAACTTTTGTTTACCTGACACTTGACTTTGATTCAATTCAATTCAATTCAATTTTATTTGTATAGCACTTTTTTACAAAGGTCATTGCCTCAAAGCAGCTTTACACAAACAAAAGTATAGTGAAGTGTNGGGCGACGGTGGCAAGGAAAAACTCCCTGAGATGGTGATAGGAAGAAACCTTGAGAGGAACCAGACTCAACAGAGACTCAACCAGACTTTGATCATAATGGCAGTGTAATGAAGGTTTTTTATTTTATTTTATTTATTTGTTCATGATTATAACACTAAGTTGGCAGCTCATTAACCTTATTCCTCTATAGCTAGACCTTTAGGTTTTAATTTCTGACATTTTTTTTATGTATATGTTACAATATGTTAAATATGTTCCATGCCAGTATACAGTGTATGGAACGTTTGACACAAAAATATTGCCTGACAGTGCCTCAGAAAATGTTTCTGCTTTGATCCTAATGTGAATACTTTACTGCTCAATATCCTAAAATCACTGAACTGTCACATAGAACGTTGTAATATTGTAACCTGGGCTGAGTTTCACAAAGATAAATGGTAGCATAGGCATTACACGGAACATTCTCTCTACCACTTAACATCATTTTATACATATATATATATATGGCCAAGTCTGAACCTCCTGGCAACTAGGTTTTGGGACGCAATATCCCAGAGTTCATAATACCATCTTTATAAGAGCCCCACAACCACTAGCCACCACCACCACCATGAACCAGATATTTTGTCAGGAGTACAGACTTTGGGTTAAAAATCAATGGAACAGTGTGCAGTGCTCAATAAGATGGTTGTATTATATAAAAATTGTAGTATAAAGCCTAATTAATAAAATCAGGGACTTCATATCTTTTTAAACATCGTTTTCACTACTATTTCCAAAATCTTCATATGTCCTTTAGTTTGTTCTCAATGTCAAATGCCAGACTGATTTATCACGGCAACTCCAGATGATGAATATACTATATTGGATTTATTTTGGTCGACGCTAACCAAAACACATAGTATGGTTAGTAGCAGCACTCAGACATATAGGAATATTTGTTAACTATAATGGAAACGAGTCTTAAAATCCAGAATAGATAAACTTCAGGGGAACTATCTACCTAGCCAAGCTGCAAAGAAAATCCTACATGGCCCTATAATGACAGTAAAGTTCCCTACATAGGGCAAAAAGGTGTTATGTTTTGCTCTATGTTTGCATGCATGTGGGGGAAAGGAAAACATTCGGTATTTGGCCTTATTTGGTCTGACAATTTACAACCATGTTTGAAATGTCAGCCTGGGTTTATGGGTCGCTTCCCGTTCAAGTAGATAGGAACCTGATCTTGTATGACTGGAACTACTTCCGCATGGTATTTGCAAGATGGCCACCAAGTGGGCTGAGTGGATTCAGTATAAAGTCTTTGTATATAACATTCTACACATTAATCTATGATCTTGCCTGACTGTATCTCAAACATAAAGCTAAATGTTAATAAAATGATAGATGGCAGAAGAGTAGAAATGCTTTTTTTTTTACTATTAAGTTAAAGCAACTTCATTATCTGCCAATAAATTACTAATAGTCCTTGAACTTTTTCAAGGCTCATGGCTTACAGAAGAATCGACTATTCAGCTGTCTTTAAACAGGATCATACTGTTTGACTAATATATTAGTAGTTCTTACTTCTTTTTACTTCCTGGCAGACTTCCTGGCAGTCGTTGGTGGTTTCTGTATTAATTATGATAATTGTGGATGTTGACGTTTGCAGTACAATCATTTTGATTAGCGTTGTAGTGACACCACAAGTATTTCTGAAGGTCATTCATTTCCCAAATGACTTGTTGGTGCTCAGTTACTAGTTGCTAAAGCTGAACCTGTCATGTCTAATACTATTTTTGATAATGGTGTTTTTTATTTGTTTGTTTGATAATTCTTTGTATTTTATTGCATTGTATGGTCTTTCTTTGTTGATAGACTGGTGATAGACAGATAGATATCTATGCCCAAGTCTAACTTTTTAAGCTAAAATACCCTGGTAACAAAACAGCTCCAAAGTATCAATGATCTACCACAAGATTTAATAATGGGTATGAGTGGTCCTTCACTTTTTGCATGCCCGAATATTTTGGTTTTAGTCTCATGCGGAAGTGGCTTTATATTCTTAGGTTTGTGCATATGCACTTCCCTCTTCAGCTTAGACCAGAGGTTTTTAAATAAGGTTCAAATCCAGAGAGCATCATTGCAAAACATTGACTCTGTGTTTCTCTGACAATTTTTGTGTTGATTTGGGAGTGTGTTTAGCACATCATCTTGTTGAAAGTCCTATCTATGGCCAAGTCTGAACCTCCTGGCAGAGGCAAATAGGTTTTGGGACGCAGTATCCCAGAGTTCATAATACCATCTTTATAAGAGCCCCACAACTACTAGCCACCACCACCACCATGATCCACCACCATATTTTATGGTGGTATCAGGTGATTTCCCTTCTATGCAGCCCATTTTTGTCACCAAACATGGTGATGGTGAAAAAGGTCAATATAGTTCTCCAATTGTATTTCCAGTGAAGCTGCATTTTGTGAATTGTTTTGGGGGGAAGGATTTTTTGATCCCACCCTTACTAACAGTCCATGTCACTACCGAGGTAGGTTTGTTAACTTTGATTTCTTTTTTGCCTTCCTCACGATTCTCATCAATATGCAGGTATCAGTATGTCAAATATTATCTGGTGTGACTGTCAGTGAGTCAGCAGTGTAACTGTGTTAGATTGTGCTGCTGTGTTACTGTAGGCCTCTCCTGTCAAACTCCCCAGTAAACAGGTGTGTCTTTTTCTTCAGGCTGATTTTGGGGATGATGTTGACGTCCTCTTTCCTGTCCATGTGGTTAAGTAACTCTGCTACAACAGCGATGATGCTGCCCATTGCTAATGCCATACTGGAAAGCCTGTTCGGAGACCTGGAAACACTTAAGGCGAGGAGCAAGATCACAGATGATCCTGAGGGTATGCAAGAGAGTGTGATGATCAAGCAAGCAATTACGTGATAGCTGTCCATGTCTGTTGTAGAATGGTATCATGTTTTAGTCACTCATATATACTCACATGTGTGCTTATAATTCATAAACTTAGTCTTTAGAATTGTCATGGTTATTCAGCATTATTGCACATTGTGTACTGCAGTGCTGTTAAATGGTCAATTCTGATTGGTTGGTGGGTATTTTTTTTTCTTCCCGCTGCAAGGTTAAAATGAAGACATACATAGACTCCTGTTTTCCACTTTTGCAAATCATTTTAAGAAAGTTTGTAAAATAATCAATGATAATTAATTTATTATTAATTATTTGCACCAATATCATTTGCCACAACTCGCCTATTATAACACGACTAACAAGTTGGCATAATATTGACTTGTGAAGGTTGGAGTTCTTCAATATTAGCTTGGCCTCAGTAGTAATATGAGAGAAAGCAAACACAACCACCTCACCAAACCTACAACTGGAGGGAGAAAAAAGAGAGAGGCTGTCGAGGGAACAGCTGTTTTTAACTGCTGTAAGTGATAACAAGAGCTAACTCATCTTGTGGCTCTTCCAGAATATTAAGAGTAACTATAAATGAATAAAAGGTCAAATGATGATATTGCTTTTTTAATAAGTTATTGTAATTATTGACAAATTGCTGTGGTATAAGATTATTGCTATTATTGGATTCATGTTTGGTGATATCACACCACACCACTGTTGTGGATTATTTTCCTATAACAGCATGCCTGTTGTGTTTTATTCCTTACTTAAAAGATTCTAGTCTGATATGTCAGTCCGTGGTTTATCCTGAAAAGCCAACCAAGTCTTTTTCAAAGGGTGTACTCATGTCGACATAAAGATGACGTCTGACAGCAGATATAATAGATGTGTTTTTGCTGTATGTTACATAAACACTTATGTTATCCTAGTCTGTATTCTTGCCATGCTAAGATATAATTATCTCATTCAAACAATAACATGTAATGACTGTTAAAATGATAAGAGCTCGGTTCAGAGATGTTTCCAGGTATACTGTTTCATATTAAAAATGTACTTCATCATACACATTCTTACACAAATACACACAGTGTAGTGGGCTTGACACTTAACACACTGCAGTCCTTTGCTAAATGTGCATATAATCTTTAAACCATGTCTCGTCTTGGCCCAGAGAGATCACTGGCTTACTTCAAGCAGAATAATGGCAGTCTTTAAGCACACGACACTGCCAACTAAACCACATTTGAGGTTGTACAAGGATACAGACGTTATTTTATGAATGCTGTTTAGGTATTTCAGATATGACTCAGTAACAACTGTTTTCTTCCTCTGCAGGCCAGGCTCAGGTGAAGCTGCAAGTACTGCTTTCTGAAAAACACACTCTGACTGCAGTTGACAGGTGAAAGGCTAAAGAATAGAACCTGTAATACATATCCACCAGTTTACCTGCTTTAATATAGCAGCTAGTTTACTCATTGAGGGTTGAGCTTCATCAGTCTAATACCATGACATCTAGACAAGTCAGGATGACAAGATAATAATATAAAAATTGATGTCAAGATGTATTTGCATGAAGATGGCAAATCATCACTAAATGTTGCGCCATCAATTGTAATCAGTAATTGTGGCTAAAGTGTAACTTGGTTACAAAAGTCACTAGTGAGTGATTTGATCCTTGCCTTAGAAAATCTCCTTAACTTATGACCCAAATCTGATTTGACACTGATCACAAAACATCAAGAATCAGTCTGTCCTACAACCATTCATGGCCAGGAGCCAAAGGAGAAAAATTGTTCATGGCTCTGGCTGGAAGGGATGACATAGTCACTCCTCTGTCAATCACAGCAACACTAGGCAATAGTGGACATCTAAGAGGTCGTGTTTGCAGAACAGGGTGGATAACACTTTCCTCCAAGTGTGTTACACTGCCTTGTGAAGTTGCAGTTTGCTGGCTTCATGTGTCTTGGAAGAAGCATGTGTTAGCCTTCACCCTTCCCGGTTGTTAGTTGTCGTATGATAGGGGAGATTTGCTGAGTGGGTGGGAACTGGCTGGTGACCAAATTGGGGAGAAAATGGGGGAAATAATCTATCGGTTCTAACACTATGCTAACATCATAGGGTGGATGGAATAGAGAAGATAGAGCAGAAGTGTCAGGAGGAGGCCAGGAAAGAGGCAGAATACCAGCTGAAAGTGTGGAAAGGGTTTCTCATCTGTATCCCCTATGCAGCCAGCATCGGAGGAACAGCCACTCTCACTGGAACCGCACCCAACCTCATTTTCATTGGACAGCTGAAGAGGTTAGTGGGAGAAGACTTATACTGGTCTGCAGCATCAACACAACAACCGACAAAAAAAACAACACACTTACTGCCCTACAACATCTACTGTCCACATTTACTGTCCAACAAAGCCAATTTTCCAAAATGGATCAGCACCACCCATATAATCAGAATCAGCTCTTGCAATATAAAATATTATAGCCTTCATGTGAGTCCCAGTTCATTCACCATGGTCAGCTGATTCTGAATATATAGATGTGTTTAGGTCAAATGTATTAACAAATCAGAAGTGAAAATAAGGTCAAATGAAAAGTCATACTTTTCCAGTAAAACTAAATCAGGAAGCTCAGTTAGGCATGTTATGAAATAATCTCCATGCATCGTTTTGAACCAGTCACAAGATTAGAGGATGACGCAGAACCTAGCAAATTTTTACCTATGTGCTATGCTAGCAAGCTAATTCAGCTTATGTTAATGATGAACAACAACACTTTAATTTCTATGGTGGCAGTTTTTAATAAACAAACCGGTGAGAACATGACAATGCAAATCAAGGTTCAGATACAGAAATCCCACTCATGCTGACCTTTGAAAAATACAATCATCTAGCCTGCTAGCTATGTTAGCTAATGTTAGCGATATTAGGTTTACAAATATATGGTTTAAAATGACATGTTTAACATTCATTTGTGATGATTGAAAAAATAATGGGAGGAAGAAGGGAAGAAGGACATCTCTATTTGTTTATCAAGCAAATAGTGATTAGTTGTACTTCTGAAGTAAAGAGGTTTCATATTGTTATTTAGCTAGCCTTATGAAATTTGTTGGATTTTAATTGACTCACCATGACACCCATCAAAAGAGAAATTGCAAAGTATACAGAGAGAACTTTCACCTTGTTTGTAAGTAACAAAGTTGGAAAAAGCCCAAGAAGACTGAATAACTTCTCAGGCCATCCCTAGCGATTATTAACCATAGCTTTTCTTTGGTGACTAAGCATAGAAACGCTAAAATGTCTAGAGAGCAACATTTTTTTTTATCCAACACTAGTTGTCCTGGCTCTTTGTTTTCCCTATCTACATACACTTACATCATATTCACATCACATTTTAGAATCAAATGTTAGCCGCCATGTTCAAAGGTATCATTCCCAAACCCATGTTTTATATGCAAATTTTGAAATTATGCATGAGAAAATTGAAAAAATGCCTAAATATCGAAACCAAATGATACTGTGGGTGAGGTGGAAAACATAAAGTGGTAAATGGTGATGGAAAATCAAAATTTTTAAAAATGCTAGGAGCATAATTCTAAAGTTAGTTCATGTGGAAATGCAATCAGCGATCCCTCACTCACACAGACACTAACAGAAACTAATAAGTCTCCCCAACTGCTTACACAATCAAGGCAAAATTGCAAAGGCAAAATTGCAAACTAGGAAATTTGTACTTCCAGTTCATATTTCAATAAAGTGTATTTTTTTTTTTTTACATATTCACTTAATCTAGGATGATAAAGTAACCACACGAAAATCAATGCAAAATGAAGCTTCTTTCACCTTTGTTTATCTTGAACTTATATTCTGTTTTAGTGAAAATAAGTTCAAACTAAACAAAGGTGAAAGAACCTTCATTATACATCTGGTGTTTAAGATAGTATTCCTAAATTTTAAGAATCATAAATTCGAATACCTTCTAGTTTAAAAAGGAGTCAGTAAGTTACTTAATGTGAACTGTTTGCAATAAATGAAACTGAACCCTTTTGCAGTTACTTCCCAGCGTGTGACTTGATCAACTTTGGCTCATGGTTCATCTTCGCTTTCCCACTAATGCTCATCTTCCTTCTTGTGTCATGGATCTGGATTGCCTTCCTATATGGAGGAATCAGCACAAGGTACAGTCAAGCCCAATACACCCCCCACTCCCCAACACACACACACACACACACACACACACAAAACTATCCTACTGCAGCTATCCTATCACTGTGGAGACATATTGTCCCCATAAAGAGATAAATGTTGACCACATGCATATGCATGCTCATTCTGTGTTTGTCTTTGCTGAATGCATTCATTTATTCCGTTTATTATTTATTATATATGTATTATGTCACTGTGTGTGTGTGTGTTTTGTGTGTGTGTGTGTGTGTGTGTGTGTGTGTGTGTGTGTGTGTGTGCGTGCGTGCATGCATGTGCATGTTTATGTATTTAGATTGTGTATAAACAAACGCGATGAACGTGCAGCTGCTGAAGCCAAGGCCAATGCGGTCATTGATGAAGACTACAAAAAGCTGGGACCCATGAGGTGAGACTGCATGCTGGGATATTCTAAACAGACACAGACACATCATTTTTGCTTAGAGATGCACTATAGGCCAAAAGTATGGAAGCAAACAGCAATTGTAAAATATTTAGTAGCCTATTAAGCTACTAATTCATATACATCCAGTTCAGACAATTAAACCTTGTGATCTGAATTTGTGGGGAAAAAACAAAGAAATGAAGAATCAATTGTATGATGTTGTTGCCAACATTTATAAAGTCCATTATTGAAAATGTAATTTTCTGAGTTGCTTTCCAGTATTTGGCCTCTAGTGTAGACGTTACTCTGTATTACAGTATAAATTGCTTTAATATCAAGCAACTGGCAAATATACCTTAGGAATAGACTCTTAACCTGGCATTATATTTCAAACAATAAAACTGTTTCGACTCAAGAGACATCTATTGAGCAAGTTCATACACCGCATTGAAAACAAGTTTCCAAATAGAACTCCCAACCACAGCATCTCTTGTTCTGAGAGACCTTCCTCTGTCTGCGATTGGTCTAAATATTCAGAGCTGCCAATATTTTTTGTTTAGTCATAGCATTTAAAATGTTGACCTCTTGCTATAGCGATATGGCAGTCATCTGAAATCTAGGCTTTTTCTGCTTTTTCAGACAAAGCAGTGGTTATACCAAATGCATATAAAATTCACTCAGCAGAAACGTCTTTTCACTGAAGGGGAAAGGACACTTGATGTGAACCTTTGAATTCAGTCCCAAGTTGGTGGGACTGTGGTGTCTTTGGTTGATAAAAAAAAAAAATCTAATTTAATAGTGGTCACACCAGACCACTTTTGCCTTTGTACTGTTGTAATTAGCCATCTTGTCCACCAACGTATACTTGGGCTTTTGTGGTGAAATTAACTTTTTCCTCTCTGCCTACTAGGATTTTCTTGAAAGTCACTGCACGGAGCGGCAGTTTGGTTCCAGCAGCTATGTTAGCTTGCAACAGCAACTGCACAAACATGTTCTTATATTAATATTTACCTCATTTGGCTGATGCTTTTATCCAAAGCAAATTGATCCTTTTATCCAAAGCAACTGAGCAGTTGAGGGTTAAGGGCCTTGCTCAAGGGCTCAATTTATTTGAAGGTGGTGCTGGGATTTCAACTCAAGACCTTCCAATCAGTACGCCCCATAGCACAATGCCCAAATCCTTCTTTGTTTGATCTATCTTTTTTGCTTTCCAAAAAAACCCCACCATTGCCAGCATCTTCCCTTCTTCTGCTGTATTTGTCTTTCACTGTTGACATTTTTGGTTTATTTGCTCAGTTTGACAGGGCTGTCATGCATGCTAGGAAAAAAAACACACCCTTCTGAGCAACACACACTGCTTATTTAAAGTCTAAAAGCATGGTTACTTTTGCAAATCCATTATAATATTTATAAGGACCATGTCATATAATTTAATGAATCAGTATTAAAAACACAATGTTTCCCTGGCAACAACACCCACTGCAACATCTTTTCAAAACCNCCAACAACTGGAGGTTTATTACCTGCAGCATATCAACAACTGGAGGTTTAGTGGAGGTTCTATTTTGTTTATTTCTTTCATTGTTGGAAGTATACCACCAGCTTTATCTGTATCGTAATATCTTGGGGTTTGTTTCCAAAAACAGGATTTGCAGGTTAACTAGAGCAAGTAGCTTGAAATTCATGACAATCCAGATTTTTTTTGTTACAGATGCAGAGGTTAGATGAAGTCCAGTTCAGTTACCCAGACAAAAACTAGCCTGAAAAATGGCAAATTAGACTTAGTCGAGACCAAACATGTCTGCAGTATAAAAGGAGAAGAGGCATCCGATCATGGCTCTTTTCATTGAGCATCTTATTGACTACATACAAAGTTAGTAATGCATGACAAGATGACTTTGTAAAACCTTTGAGCGAACATTTTAAACTCTGAGGTAACATTTTAATATTGTGTTTTTGTCAGCGGCAGCTTTATTTTTCTTTGTTCCTCTGGGACATAAAAAGATATGCCTGTCATTAATATTGGCACTTGTATAGATACTTATACTCTTCGTATAGTTAAGCATTGTTAGCGTCCTAAAAGGGATAGAGGAGCATTGTTGCAGGGTTCCATATATAACTGAAAACAAATACTGTACATTATTTGGAATAAACAGATAATTTAAAAGGTCACAGGACAAAGAAAGACTGCGTTTGTTAACATGAATGTGCAGTGCATTTACATGATCCTTAGTATCTGCCTGGTCAGAATCAGGGTGATTATATTTTGGGAATTAGAGTGAACTAAATTTGTTATATCACAAACAAAATAATAACTTCTTATAACACATCTTTAGTTGAGACCACTTGTGAACTCGAGTGATGAAGGTGATGTTGAAGAACTATCAGAATCAGAATTCACAGATCATGCCGTCAGTGGTGGCATTTCTACCTTTTTTCAATTGTTTCGAGGGGCGTAATCCTAGGGTTCATATATATATAACGCTAGATAAATAGGCTATGCAACTGTGAAATTTTACATGCTGACTTGTTTTTGTCTTTTTATTTTATTTTCTTTTGCCACTTTCAATCTATAAATTTTCACATTTTCAGTGTTTGATGACTGCTTTCGAAATTTGCCATGAACATGTATGATCCTAATGCAGACTATACAGGATTAGTTAAGCTAATTTGAATTTGTTCTTTGGAACAATA
>CM074952.1:8270960-8281157 GCA_037577455.1 Pangasius macronema | reverse complement strand
GAAACGAGTGTTTGAAGTTATCACCAAGAACGGTGGAGCTGCTCACTACTGAGTCCTTTTTTTGACACTTTTAATTCTGTTGTTGGTATTTTGGGGCTATGGTCTTAAACATACTAGTGACAAACAAAGGTGTAATGTATCCTCTTTTTTCTGAGAATGTACATATTTGGTGGTTTCCCTGTAACAAGCTGCATTTGTCAGCCTTATTTACTTCAAGAGAACATGAAGGAACTATTGTTTATAGTGTAAGTGATGAAAGAAACTTGTTCTGTGGATATTCCACAACATTCAGTGGATCAAAAGTATGACATGCAGTCCTTTAGTAAACTTCAAAAATTGAAATTGTCGGCAAATTGCTGTATATAAGAGGAATTAAACACAATGGGACATGCTGTTATAGGAAAATAATCACCTTTGCTCCACCCCTTCATTGATTATTTTCCCATAATAGCATGTCCTGTGTTTTCTTCATTATTTAAAAAGGAAACAAGACAGCAGTTTAAATTGTTAACTTTGACGTACTCTACTGTGACAACAGATCAAGTCTATATGTTTGATTTGATTTACAATCTCTGAATTAATATTTTAAAATTAACATTTTATATGTTTAATACAGCACTTCTACTAATTAGTATTTTAATTAGATAAAAAAAAAATACATACACGTTGCCAAGTGAAGATTCAAACAAGAAGTATAAAAGAAGTACCTTCCAGTGACAAGCAAAGTACATGTAGATGCAGATCATCTTTTATCTTTTAGAACGTAGGTATAAATACATATTTTTATGAAAACGGACATGTTTTTAATTGAACACAGCACGAATGAAGCCGGTACATTTTTAACTGTAAACAAATAGCCAAAAATGTCGAGAAGTACAGAGATGAATGACGATAGTGAGGGAAGGAGACAAAAGTGTCTCCACAGGAACCTCAGCTGCATTAACATTAGAGCACAGCATGCACACTGAGCGTAGCTGGAAGAAAGAGATTCAGGACAAAAGCACACTCTGATGATTATTATCCTTTCAGCTAATCTTATGACCAATTCAGCATCTAATATGGGTTACTAAATCTGTTACCTTAAACAAGGTTCATCATCTATCCATCAGGAAGGACGGGAAAAAAAAGGGTAGAAGAAATGGCTCCAAAAGGTGATTTAATAATCAAGATGAACCTAAACAGGTCAGGTCTCTATTAGTGGGTGCTTATAAAACAGTATGTGCTCTGAAGAGATAAGAAAAACACACACAAAAAATATAGAAAATAATATTATATAAATTGTTTTTTTCCTCCCTGTCTCTCTCTCCCTCTCTCTCTCTCTCTCGCTCTCTCTCTCTCTCACATGCTTTCTCTTATGATTAAAGCTACGTGTCGGATGCTGTTACCGGAGTCATCATCATCTCCATCCTTTTCTTTTTTCCTTCCAAGTGTCCATCGCTGCGTTGGTGGCTGAACACTAGAGGTCAGAGCATAAGTCAGACAAGTTACCTTAGCTGTAACTTAGCCTTGTTTCCCTAAAGCATTGTAAAGTTAAGATCATCTTAACCCTTTCACCTTTTAGGACCTGTTAGTGGTAAGGAAGAAAACATGACCAGGTGTGATGTTATGAAAAATAATCCAACATAATCTGGGGTGGTGTAATAAAGTCCAGCACAAAGCGGAAATTGATTATTTTCCTATAACAGCATGCCCAGTCATGCTTCATTCCTCTGATCCCGGCACAGTTGATTACGATTATTAATTTATTAATGAGCGACACATCACACTTTTTAATCATGTAATATTTATCTAATACATTTCAATTGTATGGAATGTACACAAGACAAGGTGATTCTTGTTATCACTTGCTATCATCCTCCCATAAATGTTAAATAAACAGCTCCTCACAGAAACCATCATAATATTAAAAGTTCATGTGTTCTGAATCTGTGTATTATTAGGCTTAGATTAAGCAGAGTGCTCTCCATGCTAGTCTGTGTGAGCTGCCATTATAGAATATAATATCATATTAGAACAAGCACATGAATATAAACGTAGTGTTGTTATAGAAAATCTATCCACACCTTCAGATTCAAGAATTCATCAGTGCTGTGATATATAAATAAGTTTATACCACAGATGAATTTTCTTATCTGACTGGTCAGAAGGTGATTATTGTTCAATAACTGCATGATTCTTACAGGAGTGTGGATTTAATACAAATCACAGAGTTATATTTATGCATTGTTCTGATATATTATTGTTTCTATGGTAACAACTTACACAGGAGCCTATAATAAGCCTAATAAACAGATTCAAACCATTATATTAAACAAAGATAAACATATAATTGATATCGTGAAGGTTTCTGGAGAGATATTTATTTACCATTTGTGGAAGGAGTCTCCAGTGTCCATGTTGTTATAGGAAAATAATAAACGTTCTGCTTTGCATCACCACTCCATTATTGATTATTTTCCTATAACAGCACATCCATCATATTTTATTCCTTACATAATAAGGTAAGAAAATTGCAGTTTTATATGTGTATATGTACTGGTATATGCCGGTATGATTATACCAGGACATGCTATATTAGATATATTATAGCGTATTAGATCAATGTAAGATTTCTGAATGAACAAAAACAGGTAACGATGTCATGAAACTGTTGAAACAAGAACCAATTCACTGTACGATTGACTTTACTAAAGCGTCACTTGAGTGTTACTAGCACAGTAAGTGAAAGTTTGGAGGTTTTTGACGTTCTTTCCAGAGGGCTGTTTGAGAGAAGCATTGGGAGCCACAGTAAATAAGATGTGGAATGTTAATGAGTTTACTTATCATGCCTTGCCAAGGGCTCACACTGTAATGCCACTGTTCCTAACAGATTATGGTAATCTCACACAAAGGTGGCCCACTTCTTTATTCATTTCATGATACTCTTCTAGTGCGAATTTGGTATATGTACCTACCTTTATACTTAGTTAGCAGCGAATTTTAAAATATTAAAGTAAATGTACCTTTGTGCAGCAGTCTGAGAACTAAACATGTGACTGTTGTTGTTTTCTTTACATACTGAAAGTTCTGAGACTAACATGTACAGTTTAAATTGTAACTGTTGTCACAATGCAAAATGCAAAGTCCAACTCTTTTGAAGAATGTGAATTTGAGAATCAAAAGATAGTGTGACTCACTGCCAATGAAAACTAAATTGCTTGGTAAAAGTACCCATAAAAACAATGGCATTTAGAAAAGTGAAATAAACTATTCATGCAGCTACATCTTCCACCGCCACTTTCGTTTACAGCCTCGAACACGCCGTATGTGCCTCTGTTGTCTTGGAGAAGGGTTCAAGAATGTGTACCCTGGAACATTATCCTTCTGCTGGGTGGAGGCTTTGCATTGGCTAAAGGCTGTGAGGTACATTTACCTGTCTTTCCTGCTCTCAATCTGTCACACACAATGTCAGGACTCAGGACTAATTATTGACATTTTTTTCTGTTTTCAAGCAATTTCTGCTTCAGGTCAGAATGATCCATTTAAAAATGTTTAGTACATAGATTTTTCAAGCAATTTGGAACTTAAAAGCTTAAAAAAAAAGCCATTTAATTTTTGTGAAAACAAAATAACAGGATATTGCTTACTAAGTAAAACTCATGTCTGGTCAGGATTTATACGCAGTTCAGGTCCAGTTCACTGACGTGAGTTCAGTTCTGTTTGTCTGGGTTTGTTGTTTGACAGGAGTCTGGTCTGGCTATATGGATCGGGGGACGTTTGCAGCCGTTAGCTATGGTTCCCCCTCCGGTAGCTGTGATTCTCATCACAGCCTTCATTGCTTGCTTCACGGAGTTCGCCAGTAACACCGCCACCATCATCATCTTCCTTCCAGTCATTGCTGAACTGGTGAGTAACTGCATCATTGCCCAACACCTACAGCAATTAGCAGGTTCACTTCAGTGTACTTGTGTACAGAGCTGGAAGTGAGAGTTGGGTTTGAATAGTACAATTCCAACAATAAGCCTCATTTATTCATCTTTTAATAAAGTTGCCTGTAAACATTTTCATAGCCTAAACTGAACTGAAAATTCCCACCAGATTTGCATAAGTTTCACTGAAACTGATTTTCTTTGAACTCACATACATACATACATTAAAAATGCAATCACCTGTAACATTACCAAAGCTCACATAGAGCCAAAATGTTGACTGAACTGTGAAAGAGAGCCTCCATGGAGTGTGCTAATTTTTCCAATAATGCAGCTCAGCCATTGCAGCATACTAACTCATCCCCCTGGTGTGGGGTGTCATTTCCTTTTGTCCTAACTGAATAGCTAGTCTTATTTTTTCTTCATTTATGAATTTGTTTTGGAGTGCTTTCTTTCAAGTCACGAATATGAAATGACATCTTCACTAAATTTTCACTAAATTCGTCTGTGTTATTGAAACAAATAAGCCATTTTAAACATGTGAATGTAATCTATATATTAGAACTGCAAAAATGCATTTTACATGATTACATTTACACAAACTCAGTAGCCCCCATATGATACAAAGTTTTCCAAACAAACTGGATTTTCACGAATAGCATATTTCTTGTGTGAACGCTCTTATCAATGATTTACAAATAAATTCACTTATATCCAGCTTGATATGCAGCCCTTTCGTGGCACTTGATATAGAAGCAGCAGTCATTCACCTGATGTTTTTATTTTTTTTAATTCACAGGCCAATCATGTGAAGGTGAATCCTCTCTACTTCATGATTCCAGCTACTGTAGGTTCCTCTTATGCCTTCATGCTTCCTGTTTCTACTCCACCCAATTCCATCGCATTTGCCTCTGGACACCTCATGGTCAAAGATATGGTAAGCAATACGACAAAAGACTCGTTGAGAAAATTAGATTCAAAAACAAGCCTGGCATTTTGGCATCATGTTTCCATTGGTCATGCAGAAATTTGAAAAAATTACTGGTCTACATCATACTCTTATAGTGTATGTATAGGAACTCCAGGCTGCAAGACCTTAATGATTTCTAAAATTGTCAAACGCGTCATTATATCTATTTTTTTTCCTTCTGGGTAAAATTAGTCAAATGTAAGAACAGGTTCTCCTACACAACTTCTTATCCTAGCCATTAAATAAGAAATATACAAACTGGTCTTAGAACAGCTTTAAAGCAGTAAGATGTCTACATAGAACAGACAAAGCACAGTAAGAAACATCAGGTTGAAATTCTGCAGTTTTAAAATAACATCTCAATGAACATATGTACATATTGTAAGCTTAAAAATGATAACAAAAACAACAAATTTCATGAGATTCTCTTAGAATTTTACTCAATTAATTAAATTCTGTTTGCATAGTGCTTTTAACAATAGACACAGTCACAAAGCAGCTTTGCAGAAATCTGGAAATCATATTTGCCAGACTTCCACAATAAATAGTTGAATTTCCTGCTCCATAGAAAGTCATTGCTGCTTTAGAAAATATCTTTTCTTATTGCTCTTTTTACAGGTGAAAACGGGGTTTATGATGAACATTCTGGGGATTATGTGTGTATCTCTAGCTCTGAACACGTGGGGACTGCACATGTTGAGCTTAGACACCTACCCGGACTGGGCCAAACCTCTTAACTCTACAGAGCTTACAGTACCAGCAGTTAACATGACTGGATAGACACATACACACACCTCAAACAATCATGTACCCACAAAGTGGGACATAGCTGCCAAAATGGGTTCTGTAATATACCCTATATATTCTATTCAATATTTATGTCTAATATCTGTGGTGAGATGAGATGTTGGAAAATTGTTCACTGTTTTCATGTCCAGAGTGTAGAAGAGCTCTTTCTCGTTATGTTTCCTAACTATTTCGCTGCCATAGCAACAACTATTACTATTAACAAAGAAGGTCAAAATGAAGGCATAACTGCATATTTTGTCAATTTCACTAGATCAGTATTCTCCCAGAACATTATTAGAACATTCAGGAAGCTTCTGAGAAGGTTCTAGGAAGGTTTCTGCAATGTTAGAAAACATTTATGATAATAATGTTCCTAGTTAAACAAAAATAACATTATAGAAACATCTGTATTTACTAAAAATGCTTGCTAATATTAAGTAAAAAAGAAAAAAAAAAATCAGAACACCCAGAAACCATGACAGATTTGAAAGCAAATGTCAACATTCATAAATATAGGCACCTGATTATTCCCATCATATTAAGATTGTGTTATTTATCTCTGTTATATCAAGTTATTAAGTTATATTAGTTGGAATATGGGAATGCTGTGAATCATCAAACCCCATACAAAAATGCTCCACGGTTAGGATCCCAGGTTAGGTAGGTCGATCACAGCACACAAGAAAATATTTATGGATGTACCAGAGTGCTAATTTGCATATCACCACCTTCTTTGTTATCAGTATTTCAAATGTCAAGTATTGTAATAATGATTTACAAACGATATATTGCACAGCCCATTGTCTTATATTTATAATGTATTATGATTATGAGTCAACAAGTGTTTAGCTTCATTCTCTCTGCTCACACTACAAGATTAGGAATCCTAAACTCTAAGAAAATGGCGCCCCCTAGTGTATTAACCCACAATCAACCAGAAAAACAGTCATCCATATAAAATTATTATAAATTATAAATGTAAATCCAGTGTTAAGCTAGAAAACGAGAGAGTCTTTGATTTTTAAAATACTAGTTTCTATACAAAAGGGGGGTAGCTAAGAAATATAACAGCCAAAGTTTAGAGTAGTCTATGGATAGAACTTTAGTGTAACAGGTTTATTGGATTAAAACCTGGCTCATTAATACAGAATACAGTTATTGGGATGTGGTCACATGATTTAGCCAGTTGGAATTTAAAACTGAAACTATTTATCCGTTTTATGAAATATTACTCCTACGTTCCTTTTTTTTTCCTTTTCACAAATTGGTCATCTTGCATATGGTTCCACTTCCTTTAAATACCATCTCTTACTCAACATGCAGTCTCGTCAACGATATTTTGTTGAATCAGTATAAATGAACTTAGTTCAGGACTTTACTGTTTTGGGTAATACATGAGCACAGTCAGTGGACTGTGTGGGCGTGGATGCGTGATTGTTAGTAGTATAATATCCTCTGTTTAACAGTAAGACCACTGTGTGACCTTAAATCTAACTGTGAATGAGTCACTGACCACTGATAGCTGACTTGATAAATTACATTCAAAAACAACACACACACACACACACACACACACACACACACACACACACACACACACACACACACACACAGTGGCTCTTTACACTCTTTGTACAAAACAATCCTTAAGCAATAATAATAATTTATTTAGATTTATATACCTATATATGTTAATGGATTCTGATGATTTTTTTAAGACGTGGTTCTTTAACAAGTGCTACATTCTTTTCACACATGGAATGTAAACTGTATGTAAAACCTGTATAGAGCTGTATATATAGAAATATATAACACACATCTATGTCCAGGAACTTGTTAAAAATGACATTATCCTCTATGTTTTAGTTTATGGAGAATTGACTAGTTTCGTATGTAATTAATAGGCTCTACATGATCATGTTTGATTGTAAATGTCAGGATGTTTGATTGTAAATGTAACAGAATGTAAATGATGATCCTTGTGTTTTGTAGGTACCCTGGGTTAATTGCAATTGCAACCTGTAAATCATGATTTGTGCAATAACATAATGGTCAAATTGAGCACTGTTTGGCATGGGATTCAGTTTTAACTGTCAGAATTCAGCTGTATTGTTAAAACTGCTGGAGGAACGTATACATATGGTAATACATGACCAGCAGTTACATACAGTGTACATATAATACACTATATTATACATTTCCTTAAAATAAAGCATTCAGGAAATATGAAGAAAATGGTAGTATGAGCTGGGAACAGTCAGTTCTTTGCTGTCAGAATAAACACTACCTACTTCCTCTGACATACCATGCAAAAAGACCTCATTATTACTTTTTAAAAATGGAGTGAATGTTTACACGTGTGGTTAATTATTGGAAAATGGAACATGCAGATCAGATTTATAGAAGACCAATCTATACTGTGAATTCAATAAAAGGTATCATGAGGCCTTTGTGTGGTTGTCATTTTTTATCCCCAATACACACACAAATATAAATAAGAGATATTTAAAAATCATTCGTAGAATTTCAGAATTCTACGTAAACTTTCTTAAGAAACATGAAACATTTATCACTTCTATAAACAGTAGTGTACGCATGCTGCTTATTTATCATTATCACTATTATCAGCTGACCTTATATTACCATAATAGGACTGCATCACAGCATGATGTAGCACAACACTCTCCAGTCATCTGTTTATTTGTCATGGTTCCCTTTTCTTATATGCAGAACTGATGTGTAACTCGCAGGCTGTCGTTGACTCATTCATGGCAAATGAACAATATTTAGAAAGTTGTAAGCTTTTGTGAGCTAACGTGAGAATGTTTGGGACTTGTGTGAGCTAATTTCAATAATAATAATAATAATAATAATAATAATAATAATAATAATAATAATACACATCTTATGTATATCATATTTATATTATATTATTAGTACATTCTGATGCAGATTAAAAATGATGTATTTATATAGACAAATTATATTGAAATTTTGCATTTTGAGACCAAAGAAATTCATTCATTCATTCAACCTTCTTTAGCAACCACTTTCTCCTGGTCAGGGAAAATGTATTAATGAGAAAGCATGTTAATCAAATTAGTCTGCATCATTAACAAAATAATTATAAATCAATGAAAATGATTACAAATTCTGGAAAAAAATTAAATTACAAACAAAAGACCTGTGAAAATGCTAGGCTAAACAACTATTGTACTAAATCTGTATTTAGACGTTCTCTGGAATCACAGAGCTAGCATATAGAACATCTTAAGTGAGACTTTGTAGACAATGCAAATATGTACTCTGAATTTTAGGCTATCTAAAGAATGTTTAAAGTGATCATTGAGCATCCAAGCAGCAACATGTTACAGTAGTCCAATCTAGAGATTATGAAACCTTGCACTAGTTTTTCAGCATTGTGCATCTGTATGCAGGTTGGATTTTACTTACGCACTGACACTTCCCCTGAATGATTACACCTGTCTGCAATCAGCTGATTGAGGCGAGACTATTTAAATGGCAAACACTCCCCAGTTGTGAGTCTTGCACAGTATGTGCTTGTCTTATGCCATTTATTGCTGTTTCCTCAGTTGTTTGTGGTCTTGATTTATTTATTTAACCAAGCTCTGTGTTTGCTGAATATGACCTTACCAATATTATTCATGCCTCTATTTCAATTGGGAATCACTGGGAATCTAGATATGGTCCTATAAACAATTCACAAATCTCACTCAGGCTATGTTAGTCTGTCCATCCCATTGAGGACAGGGAGTAAGGCAAACAGTTTCAGGGCAAAGCTATAGACCCGATCACCTGTAAAGGTGACTATTAGACCAGTTTTCCTTCCTTACCATCCTGCAGAATAATTAGCTCTGAGAGCAGTGTCATCATAAACCAGCCACACCTTTCAAAATGTCCACCAGCCAGCTCCCCTCAGCCCATGGAAATTGGTGTGACATGCACAACACATCTTAATAGCACCAGAGTTTGTACTGAGAGGGACTCAAACCCCGCACACACTTAAATACAGGGTTCTCTGAACTTATTTGTATTGAAGAGATATTAATACTCTTTCTAATAGGGAAACTCTTTGTCATAGGGGACTACATAGAACCTCTAAGGGTTCTGCCAGAGGGGCAACCAAAAATTCTTAAGTTCATTAAACATGTGTTGGTCCAAACCTTTAATATCTCTGTTCAGCCCTGTCATACACCTTTGCTCGTACTTGCTGTGGATGCACGTAGAGGCGTGCAACTGGTCTGGCATCCTGTGGGACCCAATAAAGAAAATCATGGGAAGTTATATTCTCATGCAGGTGGTCAGATATGAAGCTTCAGGGGCTATGAAAGGCCAGGATGATTTACATAGGATTTTATTGTGTGGTACTGCATGATGCATTCAGCGCGAATCAAGGGGAAGGTGTACAAGACAGTGGTGAGACCGGCCATGCTGTATGGTTTACAGACAGTGTCACTGAGGAAGAGACAGGAGTCAGAGCTAGAGGTAGCAGAGCTGAAGATGTTGAGG
>CM074952.1:8241853-8267485 GCA_037577455.1 Pangasius macronema | reverse complement strand
TATATATATATATATATATATATATATATATATATATACATTAAGCTTAATTCTACCTTCAAATTCACAGATAATCATGGTATCATAAAATATCATAGAATTCTATTTGCTTGGCAATCATCATTCTGAATACACAGTATAGGCAGAGATATCTACAGTTTACTTACATGCTGATAGAAGAGACTTGAAGCCTCAGTATAGTGAGCTAGAGGGGAAAGACAGTTTTAGTTCTCAGTGTTTTGTTTGTGTGATGAGTTGCATGTAAGTATTACTTGTACTTTTTGGTCTTACAGTGGGTAAACATTCTGGCACATTCGGTGCAGTGGAAGCTAATTTGGTAACTAATATCAAATAACATTAACATCATGTAACATTATTAACAATAATATTACAGACATTAGCTAGCTACATGCAACATGCCTGATAAACTGAACATTCCAGTATTTGATTATACAGTATTTGATTTTACAGGATCTTGGGTTATACATGTATATTACAGTACATTCAAGTTTTGCTAGATGGAATATCAATGTGATGGAATATTGATTCCCCATATCTCGAAACTTCACCTGGATAGAACCATATAATACTAAACTCACAGTAACAACTAACACTGTATTCCATACAAGATGGTAATGTTGCCCCAAATCTAGCCAATCTAATCTAGCTAATCAGCATCATCTATTAGGTCAATGTTTCCCATTTTTCAATCACAACATAACTGTATGCACTGGAGTGCCACAAGTGGGAAACTCTTGCATAACCCTGACAAGTTTTCTGGTGTATTGACTTTGTGTCTGAAGGGTAACTGGCTTTACACGCTATGGTATTATCCCTAATAGTTTTTTAGATATGTAAAGAGTAACATTGGTTTACAATCCCACTCCTTGCAGTCATGTCCTAACCGCTAAATTCTGCCTTCCAGAGTGTCAGTGAGGAATGCTCTGGGCTTCCTCTGGTCCTCCTACTCTACTCCAAGTCCACAGAATGTCAGACAAGTCTTCACCCTCCTGCTCCTCTGTTTGCTTATCTCCATGAGCACTGGCGCCCTACTCTTCCACTGGCTAAGTGGGCTCTTATGGTACCACCCCAAGACTGCGGGCATCGCCACAGGCATCTACACAGTAGCCATCCTGATCATCTCATTTCTCATACATCCTTTTCGTTGTGCATTCACACTGATGTTTCCAACGCTGGGCACCCAACAGGGACGCAAACTTGTTCTCTCATTGTGTGTGATGATTGTGCTGGTGTATGTTCTGCCGAACATTGCCACTAACATAGCTGAACTTACACACCTCATGAAGTGCACATCAGAGAACGTCGCTCACAGTGTCCTCAATTCATCAGCATTAAGCAACATCATAAAGAGTGATCTGGTTTCTAATATTAGAAATATTCGGAATTCAGGTTTTGGGGAATTCGTGGAGCAGATTCGTAGTTTTGACCACCGCACAGACATTGACGTGACTGGTTTAAGAGAAAATCTGAAAAATTTAAGCAGACATGTCGGTCAGGATTTTTCCAAGACCATACATCAACTAAAGGACCTGAAGCTCCTATCAAGCAGAATACTTGCTGCTGGTTTAGTGATCTACCTTTTTATGGATTCATCCATTTACATGAAGTCATACCTGACATCTCTGAGATTTGATAATGTCTACATTACAGGGCTGCTCCAAAAAAATGCAGACAAGAGAGGAATCCAAGTGAACGCAAATGATGTGAAAAATGGAGTGAACGTCACCAGCTTCAGAATGTCAAAAAGAGAACTCCTTAAGTGTGTACTTCCCATTCTCATGATCACATTGTATCTGTTGATGACGATCGTGCTTCTAGTATTTGACAGAATAGTGCATTATGTTGTGGAAACAGACGGGCCTTTCCTTTTGGACATTCCACCTACTGACATTTCCATGGACATCCATTTTAAGGTACGTTTTGCAATTTTTAGAACTTGCCTATTACTGACTTGATTCTAGTTACATAAGTGGCTACAAGGCTTGTCATACCATAACAAAATTAACATTTTCACCTGAACCATGATGGCAGCAACCATAATTTTTGTTTTACTTTGCAAGCACTACCATTAACCCTTGAAGTTATTGCAAAAACTGTAATTTTCCATATCTTCTATCTTTCTCATCTTAACATTCTTTTTTTTTTGCTTGTTATCCATCCAATCTTAAATAGGTTTATTTTACGTATAGTGCCTGTGAGATATTTGGCTGCAAACCCTCAGAAGTGGTGAACTTCATCAGAATGTACAATGCCACCATTAGTTCTGACGTGACTCAGTGCAAGATCACGCCAAGCAAGCTGGACCCAGGTGTGATATTCGCACTGCTCCTGCTCTACTTCCTCAGTTACTGTCTCGCTTTCCTGGAGGTCTACGCTCGGCGCCTTCGCAGGAAAGTGGCCTCTTCGTTCTTCCAGATGCAGGAGGAGAAAAGAATCACATTTCTTATTGATCAAATTATGAGCAAGAAGAAGAGAAGACAGGCCAAACAAGCAGTACTTGAAAGTACGAAGAGCATGAAGCAGGGAAATGATAAGAGACTATTAATGATTTTACCTCTTTCTAGATTATATGCATGTTTTCCTGCAAGAAAGGACAATGCAGTCAAGCACACTGATGAAATCATGGAGTCAGATCCCTGACTGTACTGATTGAAACTGACAAGTTAGCTTCGTTATATTTGAATATTTGACTGCAAAATATTTTCTGTGTACTTATTTATGGTAAGGGATGCAGAGGGTAGCACTGCCACTTCACAGCTCCAGGTTCTTCAGTTCGATCCTCAGCTTGGGTTGCTTCCTGTGCAGTGTTTTTCTATGTAGTGTTCTCTCTGTGTCTGTGTAGGTTTCTCCAGGTTCTCCAGTTTCCTCCCACCTTCCAAAAAAGGAACGTGCTGGTACGTGTATTGGTTACTCTAGATAGAGCAGCTTTTGAAAAGGAAAGAAAGGAACACAAATTTATGCTTATTTTGTACCATTAAAACCTTGTAATTTTGATCTAATGATATAATAATTAATATTTGTATTCATTACATTTCATTACTATTAAATTATATTACTAACCAATTTATATTAAGAATTGTAACACAATACTGTATATGCTACAGTTTCCACATGTCTGTAGAACAAGGGAATGATGATATGTCTCGAAATGTCCACTTGATGTCAGTAGTCTAACAGATTTAAAGCAGCTTGGCTGTGCATGAATAATGGAGTCTACATAAAGTGACAGTTAAGTTTTTTTTCTGTGTGTTTGTATGTATGCATATGTATATACGTGAATGTAAATGTGTATACATATGTGTATGTGTCTGGAAGACGTGCAGTGATCTATCAGGATTAACAAGAGATAAATTGCTTGTTATTATTGAACAATAATGGAAATCTACTTTTTCAGGGTTAAACCATATAAATATTTGTGTCTGGCTGACTGAATGGGAATCAGCAACGCTGCTTTGATTAAATCAGTTGTACAAACAGACCTTTTGCAGCGATTCCCCATCTCTGTGTTATTTAACACAGACCTGTACCTGATTGTTAGTCATGATTTATAAATTAAGTCTCAGACTGCTGATTACTGTCATCGTGATACAGTGAAAGAGAACCAGGCTTTATGCAAAGAACCGTACCTGTTCACATACTGCAGAATAAAAGGAAAAGAGAAAACAGGATATTAATGAAAAGATAATCATGCCTTTTTACTGATTATTCAGGTAATTAGGAAAACGGTTTCAATTACTTTTCTATACAGAGCTCACATGTTAGATATCTCTTTTGCTTGGTAACTGATAATGGGTTAAATTGGAGTAATAAAGTATTGTGTATAATGTTCACACTTTTTTCAGTTTTGTTCAGAATGGTTGGATTCAACATATAAGATTTCTATTAGAAAACAAATTTGAAATTGATGAAAAATTATTTAAATTCTTTTTAATTCCTTGTTTAACCTTCATCAGTACTTGTATATCGCTGGCATTGTCCCTTCTTTCAAACTTATCAAAACAGCTCTAGCTCTCAGATCTGTACACTTCCACTTTTGTGAAGATCTACTAAAAGCCTGTATTGTGTTTTTCTAACTCATCTCACAATTTTTTTTTTGTCGGCATGGCAGCACCCAGGTATCTTCTGGATAGAGCTCTAAAACTTTTTGAGAGCAGAGCATTTTATCATCCAAAAATATATGTGCATTCATCATTTTATGCTGGATTAGCCCACGCTCTTGCCATTCTTTGAAATCCTTTTGTAAAACCTGCAATCATTTTTTTCTGGTTTCTGAATGTGAATATTAATGCATGCTTGATAAATGTGGATATCAAAGGCTAGTTTTTAGAATAGCCATGTGAATGTAGCTTCATAGAAAGCTTTTCCAAGTTTACTTGTCTACACCACTAATTGGGGATTTTCCCCCAGAAGCCTGATTACCTTACCGTAATCTAAAAAAGTAATATAAAATAATAGTATTTAAAAGATGAACCATGTAATTAACCATGAACCATGTAGATTTAGATATGCAGTAATTTTATTCAAACTTATTAGTCATAATTTAATTCTCAAATGACTACATGCCTCTCATTATTTATTAAATGTTTACAGGCCACAATAGACAGCTATTTTATTTTACAGTTGCTTATTTTAATTACTTACAATACACTTTAAACTTAGAAGTTTCTGTCTGGTACTAATGACAAAATCTCTTTCTATCTCTCAGACATTCAGAGATTTTTTTATATAGTTATTTCCTAAAAATAACTTCTACTTAGTATCACAAAGTTCTCTAAACTTGCTCAGAAAGATATTCTATTTCTTGGTAGCAGGATTTTTTTGGACATACCCACCAGCTAATTCTCCCCTATCACATGACAGCTGAGATTGTGACAGCTAAGACATGCTTCCTCTGAGGCACATGGAGCCACTGCATCCTTTCCAATGGCTGCTCACGCAATGTCAGAGGACAGCTGGACCTGCTTAGAACAAATGTTCAGATTACTGCACCACTCAGAACCCCTCATTAGCCTGATTTGACAGCTACAAGGCAGTCATACTTAGTTCTAACTATTCATGTAAATTTGAGACTCTTAGCTTTTAGCTTAATCTCAATGATAGATCTAGTTTGGTTTGAACAACCATGTCAAACTTTATTAGGCAATAATATACCCATAAAGCTTAAAAATAGTTAAATGTGTTACCACACATGTGCTAGTACTAACTTTACCTCATGTTTCAGCTAATGTTAGATTAAAGTCAAAGTCAAAAGTCAAAGTCAAAGTGGAGTTTATTGTCATTTCATCCATATACAAGTACATAGTGAAACAATAGTAAAGTTAATACTAAAGTCTAATAGTTAACTAATATCTAATTATTAGTCGTATTTAATTATGTCATAAATGGTCATAAATCTAAACAGAAAAAAACAAACAAACATGCTAATGCTAGCTAGGATTTACAATAAGTTGATACTAGCACTTGATAGACTAAAGAGTTAGAACTAACTAATAGTTCTCATAAATTTAAGATGCAATTTTAGTTTAATATCAATGTCTGATCCAATTCAGTATAAACAACCATCTCAAATTTTATCAGGTACTAATATACCCATAAAGCGAGGATGGTTTAATATGGTCAAGAAGACAGGTTACAATGTGAGATGGGTGAAAGGGGATAGAGCTTCCAGGGGGTCAGTTAATAATACCTGCACAACTGTCAATCATTTCAGAGTCATACATCAATTGGTTAACCCCAGTTTTAGAAAGAGAAGATAGCATATTATGGTCATATATTCAGCATATTTTTGCCATCCAGCATACTCCGATGTTAAAATGTGGAGCTCCTGTGCAAAATGCTTAAAGGTTACCAGGTCTGATCATTTTAAATAATTATCTTTTGGTATTTTTTAATCTCATCACTCATCTGCACCAAACCCTGGCAATTCTTTCCCTCCTCACAGTTTGAATACCTGTGATCTATGACAATAAATGTGCATAAACAGCTAAAAGATGAAAACCAAGTTTAAATATTTAACCACCTTCTAAACATTATTGCCTGATTAGTTTGATATGGTCCAACACCTGATATGTTGACTGACATGTCACATGTTTTGCACATCAAAATAGGACACAACTAGGCTTAAGGCATACTTTCACCACATCTACCTCACATGAGTTAGCAGTATACACCGATCAGCCATAACATTAAAACCATTGCCAGGTGAAGTGAACAACATTGATTATCTCCTTACAATGGCACCTGTCAAGGCGTGGGAGATATTAGGCAGCAAGTGAACAAACAGTCAGTTCTTGAAGTTGATGCATTGGAAGCAGGAAAAATGGGCAAGCGTAAAGATCTGAGCAACTTTGACAAAGGCCATATTGTTATGGCTAGATGGTCTTGTGGAGTCCATGCCTCGACAGAGCTGTTTTGGTGGCACAAGGACACCTACACAATGTTAGGCAGGTGGTTTTATTGTTATGGCTGATCAGCGTATAAGTACTAGATGTTGGGTATCTGCATTGCATTGAAAACGGATAAGGTGTGATCTCCCTAAGAAAAACTCTATTACTAAATTTATAGAGTTAGAGGTATAGAATTATTTATAGAGTATAGATTACTAAATTTATAATGTTGAAGAAAGGGATGTGAAAAAAGTTCTATCATTCGTTTCCTTCTCTCTGTGACAAATAGCCTTTTTCTCACTGTCTTTCATATTGTGTGTGTCTGCCTGGATGTCTCTCTTGGTTTCCCTCTAATTTCTAGGTGTCTGTTTCTCTCAGAACTGATTATTTACAGCACACTCTCAGCTGTAAATTGTAGATTTCAGAGCACTGAGTGCAATAAACCAGCAGTCAATTGCACAATGAGGGACTTTTCTCTTACTTTATATTTGAATTGTTTGTAAACAATGGAGTGACATTTTCTGGCTCTCTTGCTCTCATTTGAGATAAGTAGATTTGTGTCCTGTTTCAGAGTAAATGACAAAGGAAAGATAACAAACGGTAAATGGAATCAGCCAGGGAGACCCTTTCAAATTCCTCCAGCAAGAGAACAAATGAAAGGCTCTTGCCATGTCTTCTCACTAAGAGCTCACACAAAATTACAAACAAAAGTGGTGGCTGGTGGCACAGGCACCCAGAAATCTGAGTAAAATAGAAAGCAAGGGTGACAGACAGTGNTGTGTGTGTGTGTGTGTGTGTGTGTGTGAGAGAGAGAGAGAGAGAGAGAGAGAGAGAGAGAGAGAGAGAGAGAAAGGCGAGATGATGGAACAGTAGCTATTGACAGACTAATTGGTTCATCATTTGCCAAAATAAATGGATTCTCATTTATGAGGTTTCAAATGTGCAATTACATTTTGGATCATTAATATCCACTTATTATGATTAATAACTGTGATTACAAAGAGGTATTACAAAATACCATAAACAGAGTCCATGTAATACCTTTTATGTAATAATATCTTTGCGGTCTAACTAGTAATGAACTGAAGGTGCTTGGCTCACAAATCAGTCCAAGGTTAGCTCCTTCTGTTCTTCTCTGATGACTGACGGTCATANCTTCCTTCTATTTTGGAATAAGAATAAAATAGAATACAATAATAACCTTAGAAATCTAATTTAGGTATATATGTGGAGTCTATAGACTGAGAGCAATTAGTATGCTTGTGATAGTGAGGTTATAATAAGGAAAGATAATGAGTGCAGCTATTAAAGAGGGAGTCAGAAGAAGAAAAAGGGTGGTGACAGTAAAGGAGTGGGAGTGTGAGGGTGATGAGCAAGAGAGACGGGGTAAAAAGGGGGGCTGGCCAATGGACTGTGAGAGAGATAGAGCGAGAAGGAGGGAGGAAGGAAAAAGGGAAGCTGATAGAGAGTACTGGCACTCTGCAGCGTGCTGCCACCTTATTAGATGCTGAGGAACACTGATTTGAAATAAATATCTGCATGCACACATATACATACTGGTTCTACAAGACCATAGGAAATCCAGTTATATTAATCAAAATGTAGTCATGGTAAGTTCTCTTTTTTTCTTCTTTACCACTTTCATAGAAAATGCATGCAGGAAATTGCAGATTTCTTTTGTCTTTATAGAACTAGCGAGAGCCTGTAAGACTTCAAAATAAGTTATTTTTCTTCTTTCTTGTTGTGTATGGTTTACAGGATTTCTATCATGTCAACTGTTATTGAAAAAAAATCCAATTGATCATTCACATCTATCCAGAGAACCCAAAAGTGTAGGAGACATAGTCACATTACAATGGAGAATGTGACTCCTAGCGCTACCACTAACTTCACCAATAGTGAACCTCTGAGCAATATGCCGGAGAACTCACTGGAAGTCCAGGTCATCACCATACTACTGTCCCTCCTCATTTGTGGGGTGGGAATAGCCGGCAACATCATGGTCGTCCTGGTGGTTCTCCGGACCAAACACATGATGACTCCAACTAACTGTTATCTGGTCAGCTTGGCCATTGCAGACCTCATCGTTCTCTTAGCAGCTGGACTGCCCAACATCTCTGAGGTGGTTTCTTCTTGGATCTATGGCTATGCTGGCTGCTTGTGTATCACTTACCTGCAGTATCTGGGCATCAATGTTTCCTCTTGCTCCATCACAGCCTTCACTGTTGAGCGCTACATTGCGATATGCCACTCCATCAAGGCACAGTTCATATGTACTGTATCCAGAGCCAAAAAGATCATCGCCTGCGTTTGGATTTTCACCTCACTCTACTGCATCATGTGGTTTTTCCTCGTCGATATACACGAGATGGTTTACGCCAACGGTGTCGTTGTGAGATGTGGTTATCGGGTGTCAAGGAACCTCTATATGCCAATTTACTTTTTGGACTTCACCCTGTTTTATGTAATACCGCTGGTCGTGGCTACAGTGCTTTATGGGTTGATCGCTAGAATATTGTTCATGAACCCTTTGCCAGCAAATTTATCAGAAAGAGGAAATGACTCAATCCACCAGGGACGGACAAACAGCACAGTGAAGGTCTCCTGCAAGCCAAATAAGGGTGCAGTGTCCTCCAGAAAACAGGTGCGCTGCTATTTTATATGATGAGTGAGAACCTAATAGCTCAGAGTTAAATGTCACAAAGTTGGAGTAATTGACAAACCCTCTTAATGGCCAGCTGTCACGTGAATAGCTTTTCCTTAAGTAGACCATGACTTGTCAAACATGCACAAATTCTTTTGTTACTTTCCTTCTGTGGAGGAAAATTTTATATTTACATGATTAGCCACCTGTTACATATTATTCAAGTGTAAATTTTAGTGCCATCTCATATTTGTCCAATGCGTACACTGTGACAAAAATATTGATTTCAAAACAATACACAAGTGCTGTATACAGAGCTACAGTAAAGCCACTGCTTCTTTGATATGATACTGTACCTAATAAATGCAGCCAAAGCAGAATTTTATGAGAAAGAAAGCAAGGCAGGCTGTGAGGCAGAGACAAAAATGATATGATATTCCATCAAGAGCTGCAAGTGTGAGACAAGTATGATCTCATTTTGTTGCCAATTAAAGGAGTACCCATAATACACTTGCAAAGTGACCATAAAACACACATTAGCAAACGATTCAAAGGCTTCCAGTCTGACACTTAGTCTCTAAAATTAAACTGCATCTAACGCAACACTTCTATTTTGCTTAGTGTTAGACTACCAGAATATTCCTGCCAATGGTTCTATAATTGTGGGTATTTCCAGTAACTTGATCAGTGAACTCTGAGGCATTATACAGGCTACAATGCATTGTAGGACTCACCCACCTATGAACTTCGTTAATTGCCCTGAAATAATAATTTGGTTTGCAAAGTGAAAAAAATGTATCATGGAATGAATTTCATAAGGAGCTAATGACTTTTTATTAGCTTAAGCACTACCATATTGTCCTGTTCAAATCCTGCTCAAAAAAAAATAATGAAGCATGGTGAACATCCATCAGAAACCCATTTAACTGAAAACTGAAAGATATACTATATCTTCATTTAAAGTATTATGAAACATATTGAGGCAATCATTTCATTTTATATTGAATTAATTGAACTTTGGGCAGCATGGTGGTGCAGCAGGTAGCGTTGCTACTTCACAGCTCCTGGTTTGATCCTAAGCTCAGGTTACTGCCTGTGGGTTTCCTCTGGGTTTGATAGTTTCCTTTTACCTCCCAAAAGCATGCCAGTAGGTAGACTGGCAACTTTAAATTTCCATTAGGTGTGAATGTGTGTGTGCATGGTGCCCTGTGATGGACTAGCATCACATCCAGGGTATATTCCTGTCTCACAGCCAGTTCCTGAGGCTCTAAATCCAATGCTAACATGACCAGGATAAAGTGATTAAGAAGATGAATAAATGAAAAATGAAAAATGAGACAATCCACAATGGAAACGTGAAGGATTTTATCCTTTGAAAACTGAACCTGAATGGCTCATTTAGTGGTTAAGATAAGACACAAAACAAAGAACTGTTTTATTTCTAGTCTCAAGTTAAATGATAAATGCTAGCTATTGATACAGGAGATCTTCATGTAGTACACACACAGTATCGTGGTGTTTAGTTCCTGTCCTTTCTTATTGTAGGTGACTAAGATGCTGGCGGTGGTGGTGGTATTGTTTGCTCTGCTCTGGATGCCCTATCGCACTCTGGTGGTGGTGAACTCGCTCATGGACCCTCCGTACCTCAACACTTGGTTTCTGCTCTTCTGCCGCATGAGCATCTACACCAACAGCGCCATCAACCCCATAATATACAACGTAATGTCGCAAAAATTCCGCACGGCTTTTAAGAAGCTCTGCCACTGCAAGGGCACCACCAGTAAGGAGAAGGCGTCTAAACACAATGCTCCAGTCTACTACAGTGTCATAAAAGATTCCTCAAGTCCTGAATACGAGACAGAGCAGGAGGACATTAGCACATACAGTGTCTCTGCCAAGAGGGTGAACTTTTCCGCCCAGACTGGAAGAGTGACGACTCCGGGGATGTTTAGTATTGCTTGAGTAATCCTGAGAAAAAAGACACTTAGTCTTGTTAGGGCATTCATTATGGGGATTTATTCAAATGTTTCATATTTCAGCGTCTCAGTGGTCCAAATATTTATTTTGAAATTAGAACAAAACATTAAAGGTCACAGTCAAAAATTGGCTGTATACAAGCTTCTTGAAGATGCCAATAAATTTGCAAGTTGACAAGTGTTTTCAGGGTATATACTGTTGCGTGGGCTGTTGAAATTTTTGCCAGCTAGGAAGAGCTCTTTCACTGGCTGACTGCCTGACTAAACTGAGATGCATGTTTGACACGTGCATGTATTGGAGTCGCTCAAGGCATCCATATAGTATTTATATGTTTAAAAAAGCTGTCTAATTTTTTAGTTCATTTCCTTATTCCACTGTGAAAAATGTCCCACTGGCCAACTTCTTTTTCATTTAAAAAGGCCATGAAGGAAATGAATATGTTACACAAATAAACCTACTTGAACAAAAATCGACTTGTGTGACAAAAAGCCAGAAGATAAAGCTAGCAAATTGGATAGCTAGCTGCCACATGTACTAGCAAATTTACCTCAGTTAAACTTCTTGAGATCTGTTTGTGTGGAAAAAAATGGAATTTAAATTTTCCTTGGTTAGCATCCAACAACAGCTCATCTAGTAGCCTATATATACATCGCACATACATATGCATTCTTTCATTTAGCCACTAACAAGATTTCTACACATCTTATTCTGGGAAATCGGTAAAAAAAAAAACACCATTAGCCTCTTCAGTTCAAGGTCTGCATTATATCTGCATAAGTGATATCATTACTGCTAACTGGTTTGCCTGCAGGTAGGATTTTCAATAAGGGTATGGTGTATTTGTGAAATGAATGCTGGGTATTGTAGTGACAGAACATTGCTAAACATAAACAAAATAAAGATATGAAATCTGCAAAAACCTAGAGATTTCTATGAATGCGATACAATTTTCAAATTGAAATTCCTGTTTAAGTAAAAAAGGTTCTACGATGTTAAGCTTTTTCTTACAAATTACTGAATAGACATTAAAAAAAGCTACATGCTGTACTGAGCTGTGCTGATCTGTACTGTTAGTTCTGGCTATATTAAATTAGCTTCCACCTGAGTGCACAGAGGGAAAATCAGCATGGGATCATCTTAAGCTGGTGCTCTCAAACTGAAGGAAAGAGACTGCACAGCTGGAAATGAAACTATTCACGCTTGTGAGAACAAATTAAAAAGAAAAAGCCACGAAAAACATGAAAATGAGCTATAAAAAATAACCAAATATCCATGATGACACATGTATAACGTTATGCCTGACAGCCGTAGAAAATACTTGAGTAATTATGTATTTATTTATTTATTTTTATTTATTTTTTTGACTGTGCTTAAATACTGTTTTGGAATATTTTTACTTATATATTATTGAAATTGATTATGTGTACTTAAATTGATCATTAAAGCTAAATAAGTATGTTAACTTTAAGATTTGCAATTTAGTTAGTTAAATTAGCTAGCTAGCTATGTTTTGTAATTTAGCTATTTAAATTGGCTAGCTAGCTACATTATGTAATTTAGCTAGTTATATTAGTTAGCTAGCTAAGTTTTGTAATTTAGCTAGTTAAAGTATCTAGCTAGCTACATTTTGTAATTTAGCTAGTTAAATTAGGTAGCTATTTACGTTTTGTAATTTTAGCTAGTTAAATTACGTAGCTAGTTAAGTTTTGTAAATTGGCTTCTCACATTAGCTAGTTTGCTAAATTTTGTTTTGTTGATAATTTGCCTCAGTATTCATTGCAAAATGTTTTTTTTTTTTTTTTTTTTTTTACATTTTTAAATGTTTTTTACAATTTTGAGACAATGCCCATACTTTTTAAGTTGAGTTTCTCTGTGCTTTTGTCCACCCATACCGTCTGAAGTCAAATCAATATACATCAACACAAAGCATTCTGTCAGTGTTGGCAGGACAGCAGTTTGATCATGTGTCGCATGATTGTATTCCTTGTTCACTGATTCAGAAAAAATAATCTTATTGAGAGCCCATAGCCTCTCATAAACAGCACCCACGATGCTGTCCCATGATTACAAAAATAACAGTTCTTCAGATATTTATTGGGATTCTTGACTTACTTTGTTCTCTTTGAGAATTTCATCAGATAATCAGTACAACCGCTTCCGCTTAAAATAGTGTAACAATATGTGATAAATTACAAGCTCACAGTCAGTTTTTTCTATCTTTTTATTTTATTTATTTATTTATTTATTTTAATTTTATGTTTTGGGGCTGTGTATGAGCAACTTTAGACATCCTTCTAATACACAGTTGTAATGATCTTAAATGTAGCTCTGTGGAAATCACACAGTTTTCAATATATCAGGAAACAGCAACTACTTTGGGTAGTAAACCATAGCAAGTCTAAGAATCGTCAACAACTTGTTAACACTTACCCACATTTATTATATCATAAATATCTGAAAATGTGTTTTTATTTATGAGTATATATTTTTTGTCATTATGAATTGTTTTACAGCTAACAAAACTGTCTGTGAAATGTCAGTGTAGTATCAGTGCTAGTCAGAGAATGATATCATCAGATTATTGCCTGACCAATAGCGGAACCATTTATTGGAATCACAGTCATACTGACAAAGATGACAATGCTCATAATAATATTAATCATTGGCACTTTTGATGTTGCGTTTGAATTCCTAGCCCATTAGGTGACCCGTTGCGACATTTTCATCTGATAACAAATCCTCGCCTAATTTCACAAGCGCAACATGGCATTCAGAATGTAATTGTTGCAAAGAGAAATAAAGAGAACAGCAAAGCTATTAGGATAAGACATGCAAAATCTCATTTGCTATTTTATTTTAATAAAATTAAAAAAAAAAAATCACTTTTGGCCCATCACTTTTGTACATTCAGTACTTGCGACACTTTGTGAATCTGTTGAATATGGATTTAATATGCTGTTTTCTTTAATAATGTCTAAGTGTGTTCATGTGAAATTAAATAGCTCAGTCTGCACTGTGCAATATAAACTATAAAAGTTTGAGTATGTGGCAAGTTATGTTGCATGAATATTTTTGGTGTCGTGTGACATGTATTTTTATATATTTCACAAAATGTCAAATGGTAAAGTTTCAATACCAAATTAAAAATGCTAAGTGGTTGGTACTGAATGCTTCATTCTTAGCCAGTTGAGCATTTTTCTGATTTTCCTTTATTATCACTTTGAAATAATTTTTCAATTACACTTAATAATAATAAAAAGTATCTCCTATGGATGCATGGATTAGAGTTAGGATGCACATGTTAGTGATATGACAAAATAAATGTTGCTTGCAGCAAGCAAAATGATTGTTTATGCCTGAAATAGTGGCACTAAAATGTCTTTGCATGGACTTAAAAGGCCAAATGAATCCTATAAGTCAGCTCATTAGTCCATTCTACACAAACATCTGCTTTTGAAAGAAAGACTCTAAATGATCTTACTTTCAGTCCATGAGGACTGAACATTTATTTGCCCAAAGTGAAGTAAGACACTGCTTACAGAAGGAGTAATGAAATGGGAATGGAGAAAAAATGTGTCCGTTACACACTTTGTGCTAATGTTGGATTGGACATGGTTTTTTTTTGTTACAGTGTGAAATCATACATGAAATGTGAAATGTCGTATTCTGGACTTATTATATTTTACTGGTGTCTTTTCGTTTGGTGGAAAGTGTAAATTGAATAAAAGTTTTTGACAATTTTTGTGTGGATTGTTTTAAACAGTGGGCAACAGATCAGATTTGCAGGAAAAACTGTGTACATCATCGTGCCTGGTTTCTTACAGTGAAAATATTCAGTACATGCACAAAATCTTTACTAGTATTATGTGAAAGTGGTAAATATTCACTTTGAAAATATGTAAAAAATACTTAGGATTAAAAACAAAGGCAAAGCAGAAAACAGTAACAGTGACGTGATTTATTTGGCAGGATATTTATTCGGTTGTGAATCATTAGCTAGTCAAGACTTATGATCTTTTACGTTCTTACCATATAACTTTCCTATTAGTTTCACTGTAATTACAGAAGATTATATTTTAAGAAGAATAACTAAATAACAACCTGGTACTTTAATGGCTTAAATGAGCTTTTTCCACGCTAGGTTTACTGACTAGTTTACTGGGTCTGTTTACGTTCTACGACTTCTTTCTTATCTTTCTTTGTACTCTAAATAAAAGAGTTGGAGTAAGTGCTATTTTTCAGGAATCCTATAAACAGGAACTCTAGTCTTTACTGTGTCACATTTTTATCTGCAAAGTCACTCGCTTTTACAAAACGACACAAAATTGCGCAAAGGCTACAGCTCAGAAACATACACGGGTATATATTCTATTATCCACGTAAGTTAAAAGCACTTTCTGTACAACTTTTGGAAACAAATGAAAGCAATTCATGCTTGTGTTTTATGCAAACAACTTTGCACTGGGCATTTTGTATTCATGAATTCTTCAGAGAAGCTCATGAATGTTTTAAGGTCTTTATGTTGAAGCTAAAACTGTATACTCAGTTCCTTCATTTAAAATATATTTTATCCTACAAATGCTTATCGGTTACTTTCAGTAGTACATTATTTAAATTACTGATGGAAACTGCCCTTTAGTGTGGGTACTCAAGTTCATTTATGCAAAAAAGATTTTTGTTCTTTCTTTCCTCTATGTGTACTTGCTGCATTCATTGGAGAAGGCTTTCGGTTCTTTTTCTGACAAATTCTAATTCAAATAGATTAACGGACAATGCATTTAGGTCAGGACTTGGTGTGTGAATTAGGCCTCCATTCAAACTGAGTATTATTCATTAAGAACAAAAAAAAATGCATAGCATCAGTTTGCTAATCAGTTGGTTTCTACTATATTCTAATCACTTTCGAGTGGCTCAGTAGATAGCCCAAGATAACCATTCGACAAGACTCATGGTGAGTCTCTGAATCTGTTCGAAGCCAAAGATAGGTGCCAAGTATGTGCTTATTTCCTCAATATATTCACCAAAAGATATCTCAAAGATATTGTTTCTGACTTGGACATCCACCACACTGATGCTTGGATGATAGATTTGGACCATGGCTTAGAGATTCATCTGGCCCAAGCCCCTCAAACAGCCTGCTAGTTGCAAATGCCCAGGCTTGGCAACAACCAATAAGTGCGAGACAGTCTGAGTTATTCTGTAGACGAAACAATGACTTTGTGGCAGACAATGCCTTGGCTGAAACCAATGATTTCGGAGCTAAGACTGTAGACCTCTGAGGCTTGTATTTTTCCACAGCTCTCTGTTCAGTGGCCAGCCATCTTTCTCACCCCTTATTAGAAATGCAAGAGGATGCTATGTTCATGTCTCCTCGGACTCCATTTTGTTTTGGGGACTAAATCTGTGTCGTTGGTTGGTTAGGACTCTGGTTGACAAGTAGTAGATACCTCCTTTCTGTGTTCCAGCTCCCTTGTATAAGCAGAGACCGTCCTATTGTCTAACCCTTTACTGCACATTGTTGCCATATGGCTACCCCCCTAATTTTTTTTTTTAATTTTGAAATATATTTTTATTTCTTGAACTAATTCAAGTAATAAAAATCCATAAAAAATAAATAAATAATTCATGCAGTAGAGGGTTAATGGACATTGTCACTTTCACCTATGTATGAGCTGGTTGCCCAAACTCTGTGACCCCTCATGAGCCTTATTAGGTAGCTAGCTGCTAGCATCATTTTGCACTTTCTCCAGATTCTACAAGGTTAACATTGCCTCTCCCAGTAGTGTAAGAGAAGCAGCCATCTCTGAGAATCTTTCATGGTAGCCCTATGATGAGTCCTGTTCCTCATGCCATTGTTGGCTTACTTTGTTGGTTCTTTTATTTTCTGAGTTCTACTCAGGCTAAAAATGCAGATTTGCCACTTTACCACATTTACAAATGAAAGATTAAAGTACATTTTGAAAAGGGACCTACTACATTTACCAGCATTGTTGCTTTTTTAAGGTCTATTTAACCAGTGTGAAGTGGGTGATGAATTACCTCATTAGAGTCCTCTGCTGCTCCTTCTAAAGTGAAAGGTCTGTGAAAAGCCAAAGACACTATAACATGAGACACGAATATTACACATTATATAGAGATTCTAATTCATGTCTCCATTTTTTATGAATACATCATATGCCACTATTTGTGTTTCAAAGTGTGAGTCACTTTAAAAGGATACCATGCTGTTACTTTATTGACATGCCAGATTGTTATCAGAGAACACAGGAGGTAATATATATATGTAGAGCTGCTGACTGTCATAGCTGAGAGCTTTAACACATAGTAAAGAGCTATATACAGCTGATGTATGACAGAAATTGTATATAATCTATGACAACAGGCTTGTATTGCCCATCCCTGTGTACTAGCTCATAATTATTATCAGATGAGAGCAATATTATATAGGACAGTTTGTTGAAGTTTATTAATTTGATCAAGCCCACAATCGCTCTAACAAACAGGTATTTTTTTTCCTGCAAAATAATTACAGTCCTTCTCATAGCACTGGCTGTGTCTATATTTTTGTTCACTAGAGATTAGTGAAAATGGGTATTTGAAGCTTGTGTCATCTTCTTTTGATTCTCTTTTGCACTACATTGTAAGCCATAGTTTCTGTAGTGTAGCTGCACTTTCCTGTTGAAAGATTTCTGCTATTTCTTAGCAAATTAGGATGTTTTCACACTTTCACGCTAGGCACCAACTGTGAACGCTGTGCTTGCGACCAGGAACGGCTCTCTGGCCCACCTGAACATGGCGATGAACTCAGGTGTGTGTGTGTGAAAAAGATCCACTCGCAAGACTAGGCAGTGAATCAAATTATTGGCTGTTATGTAACTTATCATGCGTGGGAAGACATTCTATAAGCGAGCAGATTCAATTGAAGGGCTTCATCTGAGCATGCAATAATGACTCCCTCCTGTAACCGAGTTTCTATGTACTCGAGCAATCGGGCCAAGTGTGAAACCGTCTTTATAATTAGTAAAATCACAACATCAGCCACCTCTTTACCTCTTCTTTTTCGGCTCACTCAGCTCTTTATGTAGCAGCGGGTGTGACTGAAACTTTTAACATTTGGAGTTTACACGCTGTCATAGCAAGTACTTCCTGAGAGGATTTTTTTAAGTCAGAAAATGAACAGGAATCAGCAATGAGACGGGACTGCAGCAAGATAATAATCTTGGTAATAACCCTTGCCATCTATGCCAAGTGCTGTAAAAGCACGAATGCTGGTTAATTTGCCTATACCCACAGTTGAGCCGTCAGTATGATAATAGGCAGTTAAATGGGAGCGCATTTCATGCCAGAGACACTAAATGTGCCGCTTCTGCTATATTGCGGCCCAGCTTGCAATACAGTTCTATTTTAATCAGTGTAGATTTTCAAACTATCAAGCCTACCTAATTTGCTGCTGACCTGTATGGCACTCAGTCCAGGTCATATATCTTTCTTACACTTTTTTCCTTCCCTGTTGTCTGATTTTTTTTTTTTATGCTGCTGGTAAAATTACATCAGGGATTTCTTATATAATTGTGCTAGCAGAGTTAACCCCCTGATTGCTGTTAGACATTCGTGTGCTGTTGTCTTAAAGTGGATTATTTGGGATTTTTGTAGAACCGAGTGCAACAGCAAGAAAAAAATAAACAAATAAATAGGCTGGGCTTGATTTCTTTCTAGCTCAGATTGTAGATCCATGCTGTCTTTCAGTGACATTCGTGTCAGGTGATTACCCAGAGTGAAACACCCCCTACATTTGATCTCAATTTGAGCTTTTTCAGCCTGCTTTGTTGACATGTCTGTAACACATTATCAGCAGTGTTTGAGAAGTAGAATGTAAAATACAGTCATGGGTGTGATAAACCCGAACAAGGTGGATTATTTGAAGTGAAGCGACTTTGTGGCCAAGTGTGGTGACCCATACTCGCAATTTGTGCTCTGCATTTAACCCATCCAAGTGCACACACACAGNGACTCGAACCCACAACCTTCAGGTTCACCTTCGGGTTACAAGTCCGACTCTCAGACCATTAGGCCACGACTGCCCCGGGCAGTTTTTTACTCTATGATCCTTTTATGCCTAAAATGCCTTTGGAGGAGAAACTAAAAGATCTGTTTGAAACAGGTTAGTTGCATGTTGACTACGTTTTCATGTCTACTGTCTTGACTATCAAATCTCAAAACCAATCTGTGAAAGGGTTACAAGTTCTGCTTGCCATGTTGGTACTCAGAGGAAACACGGCATAAAGCCAGTATGGCATTACAGAACTGAAAAAAAAAACAGAAGTCATGAATGCAACTGCCTTTAAGTGTGTGCGTGTGTAACTGTTGGCCTCACATCATTCTTATTATGCCATCAATGAAACCTCTTGATATAATGCATTGCTCAACCCTAATAGTTTCACTGTCAAGCAATTGATTAGATCTCACTTCTAATATCATGACCAGCCATCATTATCTCGCCCACACAGTTGCGCTTGAGCAGAAAATGTTAGGTTTTTGTAGTGATTAGCTATAATTAATATGTAGTTAAAAATATATGCAGTAGTTCTTATTTATGTTGATAAGTGTTTATTATGTAGCAGATCTTGTGTGTCAGAAAGAAGTTTTTAACATTCCAAACCAAAGGATTTCATTTCCCACAACAGAAATCATAATGCCAGCAGTGGCTATAGCAGTGAATAAAAGGACTGAAGATCTATTTAGAAAACCTTGGCCAAACTTCATTAACTCCTTATCATATCCATCTTTATATAACATGGCACGCAATGAATGTTCGCATCGCTTGCATTGTTATCCCTTTTCGACAGTCCTAACCACTCGCTGTTTCTCTCTGTGTTTGTCTCTCTATGTGCATCTGCCAGAAAAGTGGTACAGAATAAATAGCGGTTGCCACTGCAGGAGGTTTCGCTCGCTTATACTTGCTTGCGCAGGACCTCTAATGAAGAGTGGTCTGAATGCCTGTGCGTGACCCGCTCTCCCTCCTACAGTAATTCTAGTTGCTGGGCGAATCTGTGAAGAAGCACGGCCACCATGAATATTAATGCCTCAATAGCCACTGGATGAATATTGATGATCATGCTCCTCATCAGATATATGTTTTGGGTATAATATGAGCAGAGAGGCAGATGCAGAATTTATAAGTCTGCAAGGAAGGAGCAGAGAAAATAAGACAGTCAGGATGAGAGAGAGGAGACGGTAGAGAAATGTAAGCACAGCTTCCCTGAAGTAGTTTACTTATAATTTCCTGTGAAACAAACACATTGTATGCATCCCCAGTCCCCTAATACTCCTTCAGGTTCTCTCTACTGACAATTTAAAGTGATTGCGTGTGTGTGTGTGTGTGTGTTTGTATTTCCTATGAAGATTCTAAAAAGCCTCAAGAGCTCTCCTGGCTGCATGTTGTCTTTGAGTGTAGTCCTGTTTGCATCCTACACAGCTATTATGCATAGGCTTAAGTGTGCTTAAAAATGCAGATTTGCCACTAGTTGCACAAAAAAGTTTGTAGAAAAGCACAGGAAAAGGGCGTACATTTCTTGTTTTAAATCTGAAGCGATTACTCATAAACTAACATTCAAAAGTGTGGATTAAAGATGTCATTATTCCTGGTCATTGTTATTGATATTTTGACACAAGGGCTCCACCAAGCTAGTCACAGCTAGCGAGTCACAAGCTAGCTACTTTCATTATATGATACAAACAAAATCTAGGGAATTAAACAGCTAATTAATGATTACTGATTTAGATTACTGATAAAACTGTGCTGTGAAGGTATGGTCAGTCTGATAAGTCAGAACACTTATGTAATATTTGGCAGTCTTTTATTTCAGTGTTGTTGGGTTTTTTCCCCCCACATTTCAGCAGCTGTCAATAAAATCTTTGCTCAGAGGAAAAAGAAACGCCAGTCCGTCCCCACCGGTTCTGACTGCAACATTTAGTGGTTGTAGGTTGGTTAGTCCTGTTACTTCACAGAGATGACAGATCACAGTCATGTTGCCTGCCAGATTGGAAAGCTCTCTCTGTTCAGGTGTTCTATCTAAGGCATGTTAATTTGAAGAGAACACTGAAGAGAGGGATTGTATTTGTTTGAATTTTAAGTTTCAGAACTGCTAAATTCAGCCAAAAACGCTGACTACACTGTTAAGTGTGTAGCAATGGTTTCTGCTTTATAGTTAAGGATTTTAATATAAGGATTTTAAATGGTTAAATGGTTATTGACATCCCGCCAACATTTTAAATAACACAACATCTCTAGTTAATTATGCTGCTCTTAATAAAGTCCTGTCCATGCTATCATACATCATACGTCACGTTTCTTTCCTCTAGACATCTGATTCAGCTCAGCAACTAATTATGAAGCCTTTATTAGTTAAACCAGATGTTAGAGAAAGCAAAAAAGGATCCCTCAGGACTGCAGCTGAGAGCTATTAATTGAGGGGGAAAGGATGAAGTACATACCGTAAAAATACTGTATTTTTCATATATCATTGCTTTTACCTCTGATGCGATCTAAGTTTGTCTGTAATAGAGAAGCACAGTTTTCAGGCTGATTACAGCTATAGTGATAATGGAACTGTATTAATGGCCATGGAGAGGTCTGGCATCTTGCCTAGACAGAAACCTGTGCAAACAAAAGCTGGATTTGAAAATGACATTTACTGGTGATTAAGCAAACAGGCAAGCAGGGATCTCACGTAGCATCTCTCTGTAACAGCATGTACTGTGCACACTGCGTACACTGCTGATGCTTCCTTATATTCGTACTACAGTCCAGTGCTGTTAAATTCTCAGATCTGATTGGTCAGAAGGTGATAATTATATTTCTATAAACTATAAACTATAAACAATTAAAAGTGTATTGAGTTCATTAATAAATTAGAAATTGTAATCCTTGGCAAATTGCTGTGGTATAACAAGAATGAAATACTTCAGGATGTGCTGTTGTAGGATAATAATCAACTTTGGGGTGGTAGCAGTAACCAGTAACCAGGTTCCTAAAGCAGGACATCACGTCATGTTTTCTTCCTTACTCTACGTGTTCCAGTTACACTTTTGGCTTTATGGGTCATTCGGCGTTGTGGACTGGACGTCACATTTGCTCAATTTAATTGAATTGTTAAACTAATGAATCCTGACCACATTCTAGCACTCACAGTGCTTGCAATTTCAGTTAAATGTCATTTAAAATCCATGTTAAGTCTCTGAATCTAAATGTGGGACTAATAAACTTCAAATGTCTGAACATTGCATGGAAGTAGCAAACAAACAATATCACACTGATGTGTGTGTGTGTGTGTGGTTGTTTGGGGGGTTGGTTATATATGGGGGGCACAGATGTTCCCTCTATGGACTAAATCCCATGTGATCCCTTTCTCTTTCCCGCTGTAAACTCATCAAAGTGCTGCTGGAAGTCAGTGTTGACAACAGCATCAGTAACACACATTACTTCAGTCTACCGTGTCGACCTGAATGACTATCACGACCTTATGTGTATGAGAAAAAGATAAGAATCAGCGTGGCATTTAAGATTCACCTTTTTGCCATGACTACTATCCACTCCACTCAAGAAAGGCTTTGTGTATTTCTGCCCCCTCTCACAGCTGTGTGATCCACCAGAGCACTTAAATGTCAAACTTCAGGTCTAATTTCCTCTGAGGGCTGTGTCCATCCATCTGCGTTATGGCGTGAGAGATTGATAAGAGCAGGGCGCATCGATTCTGAGGCCTCACCTCTGTAATAACTGTGCATTTTTCACTTGAGCTGGCCAGAGACCCAGCACACGTGGACATATATTGACCGCATGAATTAAAAATGGCTGTCCAGCAAAATCAACATAATAAAAAAAGAATAAAGATACCTGATAGCTCTCTTTTTCATTTATTGAGTTGCTCAGCCCATATTTTTTTCCCCATTTGTTTGTGCTTGCTTTCTATTGTCTAGTCTTTTCCTGGATGTGCCTCATAGAGAAAAATAGATGATCAACTGTGTAATTTAAGTTATTAGGATATTTGTAACTTTCTATATGTACATAATTACCAGAAACACATAGAGCCAGACAAACACAACCACACACACAAAGATGAGTTTCTTTTTGCTTGTTTGTTTGATTGTGTTTTTAAAAGTAATATTATTAAAGCCACATTGAGCTTCACACCAGCTTCAGCAGTTTCATCTATATATCTGTATATGTGATCGTCATATATCTCAATGACCTAGAAAGTCACTTGTAACCAACTTTAACCAACGAAATTATCCCACTACAATAAATTATTTTTTTTTTATTATATCACAGTGTGAATTGGCCCCTAATAATAATAGTTTTATTTGTGACTGATAAAATAATTAAGTCTGGTGTATTTAGATAATATTTGAGTTGCCTATTTACATTGGAGATGGGTGGCATAAATAGTGAATATTTAGTTGTAACAAATGGAACAAAATTTTTAATGCCCTTGAGGTTAGAAAAACTGGAGGCGGATTCTTGGTGGTAGCCTAGTGCATGCTCATATTTGGACCAACATATGTTTTTGAATGTCACACACCCACCTAATTCAATGCACCACTCCAATTAATTCAATACAGCACATTCATTTCACATCATCAGTGAAAATGTAAAGAATAAAATGGATTTTTTTAAACATGTAACAAGCAATAATTGTCAATTACACATGTCAAATCTCCTTATATTGTATTATCAAAGTTACATGCATTTACATCCACTTAATTGAACTGATTTTTTTTTCAGACTTGATTTTTACTTAATATTTTCACTTTTGATGCTTTCCAGCTCTTGACGTTAGTCTCGGAGTTTATTATATCATGTATCTTTAAACTTCTTAATTGAAGTTCAGCCTAAGAAAGAAAACTTCACACAAACCTTACTCTAACCTAAGATAATAAGCTATAAACTTCTGTAGCCCTGCTAAGTTCACAGATATACAGAAGGCAGAATGCTAATTAAGGGATGGGAGAGCAGTTCTGTGTGTCAGACTCAGACTAACAGCCCTTTACATCATACGTGGAGAGTTTTTGAAGTGCTGGACAAGTGCGCCCAACCATCTCTCATTAATATGCATTGGCTTGTTTTTTCACAATGTGTCCAGTAGTGTTAGCATACAGAGTGAGAACAGAGACAGTGCCAACGCTAAGGGTTTAGTGAAGAGGAACCTCACTGTGCCTGTTTGTTGATGGAGAGCCCTTCAGCTAGGCTAGAACAGCTGATCTGTTCTTCTTTCACTAGGCTGGGAACAAAACCACAAACTATCTGGTGAGAATACTTGCCATGATTAGGGTCAATCATCATAGTGGCTAGGTTGGCATTGATTAGCCAGACTACCCAGGGTTTAACTCTCAATGACCAAGGCTGAATCTTTGCAGCTCTTTTCACTGCTGAAAAGCTATAAACATTTAGATCAATTTGAATGATGGATGGAAGTTGTGTTAGATTTTATTTGATTTTATACAAATGAAGTTGTAAGATGGTACTAAGATGGGAGTCTAACGTGCCCTCTAAACTTAACCTTAATATCTTTTCACACAACTTCATGACAGAATCAAGAAAACTGGCACAAATTTGCAAGTGTTGGCAGAATGGTGGCATAACCCCACAACTCCAGGGTCCCTTGTTTGATCCTGAGACTGGGGCTACTTAATGTTTGTAGGTTTGTATGTGCTCCCCATGTCTGTATAGGCTTCTTCGGGGTTCTCCATTTTAGTCCTGCCTCCCAAAACCTTGGATGGATTGGCTACTCTAAAATTGCCCCAGTTAGTGGCCCAGTATGAGGGTGGTTTGCTTCCTACCTGGAGGAGCAGTCATATCATGAGATGAGGAGAGGAGCCACATTTACTCCCTTCAAACTTTCATCTGGGGTCTCACAAGGCTCAGTGCTTGTCTCTCTTCTATTTTCACTGTATAACCACTCTCATGGCAAGGTTATAATCTCACATGGCTTTTCATATAACTGATATGGTGATGACACACAACACATTCTCTCCTTTCCCCCATCATGCACTCATGTTCCTGCTCAGATCATGTCATTTCTGGCAGAAATCTCACAACGGACAGCAGCTTATCACCTGAAGCTAAATCCAAACAAGTCTGAGCACCTATATACACTATATCGCCAAAAGTATGTGGACACAAACTGTTGCCACAAAGTTGGAAGCATATGATTGTCTAGAGTGTCTTTGAATGTTGTAGCATTAAGATTTCCCATTAAGATACCAAGCCCAAACATCATGCATAACAATGCCCTGTGCAAAAAGTCAGATCCATGGAAACATGATTTGCCAAAGTTGGTGTGGAAGAACTGCACTGAACACCTTTGGGATGAATTAAAATGATTTCTAAACACCAAGCCTTCTCACTCTCTTGTGGCTGAATGGGCACAACTCCTGACAGCCACATTCCAAAACCTAGTGGAAAGTCTTCCCAGAGAAGGAGGCTGTTATAGCAGCAAAAGAGGAACAACACATTATGAGGACTCGGTGTCCCACAAGGCTCAGTGCTGGGCCCTCTTCTATTCTCCTTCTATGCCCTCTCTTGGTAAGGTCATATCCTCACATGAG
>CM074952.1:8230045-8241771 GCA_037577455.1 Pangasius macronema | reverse complement strand
GCACACAACTCTGGGGTATTCCTTGACAACCAACTGGCCTCACGTCGCTAAACTGACTCACTCCTGCAGGTTTCTCCATTACAACACCAAGAGGATTCTGTCATTTCTATCCACAGAGCCCACACAGGTGCTTGTTCAGCCCCTTGTCATTTTGACAATGGACTACTGCAGCTCATTCTTGGCAGGTCTGCCCCTATGCTCTGTACCTAATCCAACCTCTGTTGGATTACCTAATCCTAATCCTAATCCTGAATGCAGCTGCACAACTTGATTTAAACAACTAGATGTAAAACACTAATCCTTGTCTACAAAGCCAAAAATGGACCACTGCTACCTATCATGAAACACACCCTTCTCTGAACCACATGCCCTTGGAGCCACATGCCCTCCAAGCACTGCTTGATTGGACCCACCATCTCTCAGGGTAAAAGGTATGTGTTTTTGATAGAGACTACAAAGCACTTCTGTAAGTTGCTATCATTTTCCACTCATGTTGATAGCATGACTTGGTCATGCAGGTTTCTCCTTTATAACATCTGACCTTTACTCTCCACAGAAGCCACATAAGTGTTTGTACAGTCCCATGTCATCCAGCCTCCATCTATCTGCAATCATTCATCAATCCCCGCTCGATACCACATTTCCTTAGAGTCGCAAGCACAGCTCGACTCAACCCAATGACACAACTCAATGTAAATGTTGGTTCATCAGTTTACTGATATGTGTTTTGGTGCTATGGTAGTGTGTCATGTTGGCTGTGATTTATTTGATTTCTAAAGGAAGTCAAATATGAAGTAATCATCCACCAAACAATACTATACAGCACCTCAAATGGAATTAATGAAATGATTCTCTATATGCAAAGTCTGTATGCAAATTCTTTCATAGTCCAAGACAAGCTATAACATGTTGACAGGAAATGCTCTGAAGAATAAGTGACCCTTGCTTGTTTTCCTACGTGTTTGTTGGCAGACTGTTCCATCTGGCCTTCTTTTCTCTGCCAAGCATGGTGGATGCCAATACAACAGATCCAGCAGAAATACCAATACTGAATTTCCTGTTCTGGAAGTTTTCCACAAAAAGTACTCATTAATGAGTGACAAGAAAGTAGCTACAACCCAAGAATGTGGAAGGCAGGAAGGAATACAGTGAACTTTTGCAGCTACTTGCTTAGGTTAAAAGAGTGCTTATAATTAAGTATCTATTCTAATTTATTATTTATTTATTTTGAATACTTATGTTTTATTTAGAAATTCTGGGTCTTCCCTATATTTCATCAACTGTTTCACCTGAAACCCTCATGTAAAAAAAAACAAGGCTCAGTCTGCAGTATATTTAAGTATGTAGGCTGAAATATTGAAAAATGTACAGACACAATTTACAGTATTTCTATATTCACTGTAATATGCTATTCATACATTCAGTAATTTCATATAAGATATAAGATCGTATAGTTTTGGCCTTTAAAATAAATACTAAAATGGCTTTCTTCTCCTTTAAAAGCAAGACTTCTACAAATATTAAAAAGAACAAGCAGATAATCACAGATGACAACAGACCTGTGGATTTGTTGTCATGAGTGTACTAGTGTCATAGTGTTCAGAGTACTATGTGTAGCTATATCACTGTACTGTTATGATCCACACATGAATCCTTTAAGTAGGTACAATAGACACTTCACTCCGGATGAGAGTTTGAGTAGTGAGCTGTCACATACATCATATTGTGTCTATCTGCTTTTGATTTAATATTTATCTCTGTGGCCTACTTTTAGCACCTTTTTTTGAGGCACAAGCACATCAGTAGTCTATCTGTGCACAATAGTCATTGGCATAGGAGAACGAACAGCTTATTACCATGTCATGTTACACCACATAATAAAAGGATCAGGAGAGTACTGACATAATAATAACAACAAAAATTTGGTGTCGTGTCAACTCAGGAGTTTTCTGATTGGTCAGGAGGTATTGATTAATTTTCTATAACAGTATGCATCTGACAGTAGTGCAGCCTGTAATTCAAATGCTAGCTTTACATTTATGCAAGTTCTAATATGGTATCATTTCTATAGTAACAGCTCATTCATATGGATTTGTATGGCAGGTGTGCCACATAATCTAAGGTTTAAACTACACAGATTAAAAAGTATTGTTATTTAAGAACAGAATATTGTTGACATGGTGAAGCTTTCTGTAAGAAAATAATTATTTAACATTTTTGGAAGTAGTATCCTGTCAGTGCTTTGTTCCAGTCACTTTTTCGATTCACAATAGAGTCTTCAAAACTATTTAAATTTCTGATTTCTGGTCTCAGTAACATCAGAAGATGATTTTTTTTGACTTATTAACTTCAAGAGAGAGAAAGAAAAAAAAGAGGCTGCTGAGGGAATGACTGCTGCTCTAATGTAACAGGAACTAACTTGTCTTGGGATGTTCCACAACATTAAACATAACTATAAATGGCAATAGTATGATGTCATTCATTAAGAAATTAAAAACTGAAATCGTTAGCAAATGGTACAAGAGGAATAAAGCACTTTTAGAAGTGCTTTTATAAGAAAAGAATCCATTTGAGGGTGGTATCCCACCATCGTGTTGTTGCTAATTTTTTCTACACACCCCATAGCGTTTTATTCCTTAAATATTGACCATATTAGTTCTACACACTTTCCAAGGTCTTCGGCAATCAAGATCCAGCAATATCACTTTTGTAATAGACCATTGGCCCAGTATTCTGTATTTTTATTCTCATTTCTGTCTTTCTAAAAGACCACTGACTGCTCTATGTGCTTCCACGTATTTCTCCTGTGAGAGTCTTCATGAAAAAAAAAAGCTGGATTGACAAAATGTATTGACAAATAGCAAGTGTGATGTGTTGCCAGGAATCAGTGTTGAGCTCAGTGTGTGTCCGGATGTCTTTTGCTGCAATTGCTGCAATCTCTATCTCTATCCAACCAACCTCTTTGTGTTAATACACTACATTCATGTTATCAGTTCCCATAATGCAGATACACAGATGACTCAAATCACACACCTGAGCTCATGAGCATAAAGTAGGCATACATTCACAGCCAGATGCGTATTGACCTTACGTTAAGGTCAATGCATTTATGACACTGTTAAATGTCCTTTTTTCTTATTTACATTGGTCTAAATTGATGTGTATGGGTCTCTGTACACATGTGTTGTGTAGCCAGACTTGCCTGTAAAAGCATATTGAAGAATTACCCATTCCTTGCTGTTTCACTATGTTCTCTTGTACCACAGCACTGTTGAATTCTTTGAAGCTGATTCCTCAGAAAGTGTTCATTAAAATTTCCTAACAGCAGCTTGGCTAGTAGTTCCAGTTTAATTCAAATGACATGTTTATATTAATACACTAGTTCATACATTTCTACAGTAACATTTCATTCACAGAGACTTGTATAGTGGACAATTCACATAATCTAATTCTAACAAAAAAGAACTATAATCGTTAATATGGTGAAGATTTGTGTAAGACGATGATTATGACAGCATTTATGGAAGGAGTCTCCAGTGTCAGTGCTTTGTGACAGTCTGTAAGTTTTCCAGCAGAACAGAGTACTGTCTAGGCTCTTGGTAACTGGAAATTAATTTTAAGATAGAGACTAGAGAGAGACTGATGACAGAACAATGCTACAATGCTGTGTCGTTCATCAATAAATGAAAAATTGTAATCATTGGCAAATTGCTGTGTTATATGAGGAATAAAGCACTTCATGAATTGGTGTTAGTGGAAAATAATCAACTCTGGGGTAGTAACAATACCTCTGCTTCACATCTGGGCTGAATCACACCAACCTGTCTTTGATTATTTTCCTATAACAGCATGCTCATTATGTTTTATTCCTTATATATCTGACTAAATCTCTGTGATCCCTGATGTGTTTGTGCTGTTACTGCAGCTGATGGATAAAGCAAGTGAACTCGTAATAAGCAGTAACAAAACTGATAATGAAAAGTGCTACACTGATGAACTAGTGTACAATTCAGCACAAGACACATGACACATGACGTCATCTTTGATTCTGGTGCTCATACTGGAGAGAACGTAGTAAAATATTGCTAGAATAAAAGTTCCTCTGAGTCATTTAGGGTACGATGAACAGGTGAAATAAAATGGTAAAAATGTCTGTCAGTCAGGCTGTCTGTCTCACACATACCTGGGGAAAAACAGGGAAGCAGATTTCATCTGGCCAGCGTCAGATACCACAGGGAGACCTGGTCCAGACATGCCTGAAGAAAAACACAAGAAACTTGGCAAAACCCCAAACGCATTTTTTGTAAACCTGTCTTCTACATATGCTCTACATATGCTTCTACATAGTCTCAACTTTAGCCCTTTAATACTCTTTCATTCCTCACTCTTGTAACTACATATCATTCCAATTGGTTTCACTATAGTTAATAAATAATTCATAATAGTTACTGAATATTAATAAGGACAAGGTTAGGGCCACAATTTTGTCTTCATTCACCTACGCTTGTTTTATAAATTTCCCATGAAGGACTTGTCTGCTTTCTATTTTTTCATTACTTAGGTATATTGCTTCATTAGATGTTATTGGCATGCATAACACTTTATCTTACACCTTATTATAACTGAATAATCATTATGTGACTCTCATTTACATATATGGCCATGTAGCAATGCCTTAGCATTTTTGCATATGCTCATGGAGGTACATGACTCAATAGTGTATAAGAGTATATATAGAGTATATCTCCTATCGTGTCATATGTGAAACAAAGGTTTAACTGTGTGCTCAAGTGTCTCCTTTCAGCACCCTGCTGTGTGTGAATAGGTTCAGGAGAGTAGTAGTGGTCCTCAGTGACTAATAGCCCAAATGCCTCACTCATTCTCCAATTGGAGAAGGCCAAAACGTCCTTCTCCACCCGCGCCTTGGCCGTTGAACGCGAGATAAACCTCCGCCCCAGTGACAGTCCCCGTCAGCCGTCTCGTAGCAACAGCCTCTTTTAGCTCCCCCATTATCCTACCATTGTGATGCTAATAAACAAGCTGAACAAGTCCTCCTCTTTCCTGAGGAGGATATAAAGTAGAATTAGTCAGTGATACAAAGAAACTTGACTACAAAAAAAAAAAAACAGGAAAATTGAGAGCAGGGCTCGTTGAGAGGTTAATTATTAATATTAAAATCTATGCAAGCACTCTTGAATTAGGGCTGATGAGCCTGAGAAGAGTGACTGTGTATGCTGCGTTCTGAACTAAGGCTTTTCACACAGTTTCATTGAGAACAGCCACAGAGAGGAAGGAAATGAATCAGATTTGGAAAAACAACTGGAAAAAAGATTGGTACCTGCCTCAATGCACGCTGAAGTCACTGACGAGGAAACTCAAGAGATCTGTTACAATGAAATGGATTAAAAGTGAATTAGGAGAAAAGAAAACATAAATGTTAGAAGAAATACTGTGCTCCGTTTCAGCAGTTATATCCTGCTGATAAGTACCAAACGTAATGAGTTCTGTGAATGCTTTAATAATTTAAATTCACCATTAGCCCCATGGCTTCTGACTTCCCCTCTGTCCTCATCGTAGAGGAAGAGATTAAATGTGTTTTCCGAAAAGGAAATCAGAAGAAAGCTGCCAGTCCTGACCATTTAAGGCCTACTGTGCCCAGCCAATGTTTCTCCCATTTGTTTTCAGCGTACAGCTGTTTTCAAATATTTTCTGGGCTATATGAAGTGCCAAATTTCTTCAAAAAGGCTATGAAAACTCGGATAATCAGGTACTCCAAATTAAGCTGATTTAATAATTACAGACCTGTTGTCTTAATGTCAGTGGTTATAGACACATAACTTCACCAATATACCAACCAAACCATTTATACATGCATATTTATAACTTAAACACTCTTGTAGGTTAAGTGACTTACAGAAGTGATTTGTTATGTGTTTGAAGAACACATCATTACCCTGGACCAGGATTTTAAAATTGAATGCAGGCAGCTATGAGAAGCCAGTGGAGTGACGCTGAATTCATTTTGTAGATTAGGTGGTTGGAAGGAGTCAGGCCCTGCTGACAACGCAGATGTCTTCCTTTATTTATCAATTAGCACATAAATGTGTGCCCTTCCAACTATGCCTGAATTCATTACTTGCTCACAATATAGTGCACTATATCATAGGGTGCACCCATTTTGTTGTACAGTTTGTCAACGAACAAATTATATTTGCCACCATCTATCGAGTGTACTACTTCTACAATAAGTGCTACAATTCTTTATGTCTGAAATTGGCTTATCAGAATGGTTACAGAAGGATAGCCAACTTTGTACATACATGAGGTACTTGTTAGTTGTGTATTTAATTCAGAAAATTCATTGTTAATACCTCTATATTTTTGTGATATTAGGTTGCTAGGTAATTTGTAATGTTCGAGCTTATGTAACGGCTGGTCATGATGATATGTTTATGGGGCACTCATTAGTACATTCTGTCTGAATTCAGTCTCCATTATTGCTGATAGTGCTCTATATAGCTTAGTCTGTATGGGGTGTCACTAGACATTTATCAATGGGGAGTCACAGGAAAAATGGCAAGGGATTGTGTGATGACTAGTGACGAGAACCTGACTGATGACACTGTGAGAAATATTAAGCTAATTTATGCTAATTCGAAGAGGCAGCCACACAGCACTCGCCAATCATAACTCAAAAGGAGACCCAAAGGTTGCTGCTGCTCAATTGCAAATAACGGTCTGCCACGTTCCTCCCAAATAAATCCCACTGTTTAATTTACATGTTATTTAAGACATTGTTTAAATCGATTTAATCACTGCTTGAAATCAGTAGCTACATTTGTAGCTACCATTGCAAATGTTTTTTACTGCAAGAAATCCATGCTATCTAACAGTGAAGATCAAATGGATCCAAATGGATCCAAACCTTCTTCCATGCCAATTTCCTTATCTGTCAGGTTTTAGCTATTTTTTTTTTAATTCAATACTCTACAATACATTAAAAATAAATCTTAAAGTAAATGTTTTATTTAAAACATTGTAATTCCAATTACCAACAGGTTTTGTGTATATTTGAGATAATCAGCTGTCTGGTTGGCAGCATAGCATCCAAGGCCAACCATGCCCGTTCTTGACAGTGGTTCTGGAAGTCTGGATGAAAAAGTAACGATTGCCGAGAATGATAACTGTTGGTCCAAGGTTACACTGAAGTTTCTTATATTTAAATCCAGGGCCATCAGATTGTTCTAAAAGAAGACAGCATTATCAGAAACTTGGGATTGCATTTGCAGGAAAATATTGCATCTCAGTCTTATTAGGATTCAGCTTAAGGTAATGGGCTGTCGTTTATGATGAGATGTTTGCCAGACATGCCGAGATATGAGGTGCAACCGAGCTATCTGATGGTGGGAGAGGAAGCATTAGCAATGCACATGCCCTGTTCAGAGACCTCACCTCTGCTGTTAACTCTTTTTCTTTTGTTTGATGTTTTTTTTTTTTTTTATAAATTAATTTAAATTCATGTGCTACAGACAGCTAGATTTTATTGACATATTTGTAATTCATCTAATCATCAGCACAGGGGGATTGCAATGATGTCTACATACATTCCCCGATTCTTTTCTTATCCTTACTCAAAAAGTTTCCTATCACAGCAAAATTTTATTAAAATCCCAACAGCTGAAAATATCAACATCATGTAGCTCACTTCCAAAACCAATGGAGATCAATATCAAATAAACAGAGCAGCTACCTGATGTGTTAGTAGGGTGACTAGGCGTCGTCCTGGCTGGGATCTAAAGTGTCTTGCATAAGTATTCACCCCCTTGAATTTTTCCACATTCTGTAGTGTTACAATCCGGAATTGAAATGGACTTAGCATGGATTAAGTTCAATGGGGGTGAATACTTGTGCACGGTACTATATAAAAACTTCCTGGATTTTGTTTTTCTAGTTGCTCAGATGCAGACAGCTTATCTTTTTTTATCTCAGTTCATAGATGTTTTGACATACTGTTGATAGATGTTTTGACCTTGCACACAGCGTATCACAGTACAGTCTTTTCTGCATAACAGATTATGATAGAAAATCTATTTCCTCAGCATGCTGGACAGTTTGATGTAGCTGGCAGAAAGTCGTCCATTAGCTTATAATTGAACACCAAAGGCAATAAGCACAGGATGGCGATAAATACAAAATATATATATATTTTTTTTTTGGAAAGCTTGCCATCAAATGTCACAGAGTAACTGGTTGAGACTAAACACTTACATCAGGATGGGATGCAACAAAAAAGTTGCATGAGTGGAAGGTTTTTATTCTCATTCAGGCAAGTGAGTGCTCAGATATGAAGCTCATGGGACAAACAAAGACCGTGTTCATTAATATTGATTGTACAGTATTCATTCATTCATCCTTAGTATCAGCCTGGTCAGGGTCATGGTGGGTTAAATTACCCTACTCGTTTTTTTATGCTTTGGAAAATAGATCCATCTAGTTTTTATTTAAATATTGTTGGCAGGTACAAAACTAATAACTGTGTGATTGGGATTTAAAAACAGTCCCCACACATCTCTAGTTAAAACCAGTTATGGAGCACTAAACAGATACAGATAGAGATAGAGGCATTACTTTGTTTTTGAAATATCAATTTAATATGTGCACTAGGGAATCTTATGTTCACTCTGCAGAGCGCAAAGCAGTGCCGTTATAAAGGACATTTATCAGGGAAATTATGGACTATTTTGTGAGAAATGGGTACACTCTATCTGCAGCTGAGGGTGTTTCGTATTGGATTGCATGTCTGCTTTGATAAAGAAGATATTCCCGGATTCTGACCAGCCAGAAAATTGCCATGTGCTCGGACCACATAGGCAATAATGATTAATTCAGCTATTTGCACCACATTATATTGAAACAATTTTAAAAGCACTTCACAATAGATCTTATTGAAGCATAGCAACTGATGGCAGCAATTAAAGAAGCAGTCAAAATATTCCCAGTTATAGTTCAGTGTTTTGATTGGTGCTGATCGAAGTCAAAGCACAGCAAATTAGACACCAGAAGCAAGTGCACAATACATTAAAGTAACATCTGAAAAGAAAATCTTGTCGCAACAATGTACTGCAATTACTGGAAAGAGCTATACAATTTTCAGAGGTGTTCAGTATGTTGAAGGGGGGAACCAATATGTTTGCCAATTAAAAAAAAAAAAAAACCTTTTCAGAACAAAGTTTTGATTGACGTTGTTTGAGATCTCAAACATCTGTGTTCATCCTCTTCAAAATCCTCTAAACCACACACACACACACACACACACATACAGAGAGAGAGAGAGAGAGAGAGAGAGAGAATTTCAATTCTGAAGTATCATGAGTTGCAGATATTGAATACAGAGTTCTTCTTTCTCACAGCAAGATATCATGGCTGTGTTTGTTCCTATGATTGAGATGCTGCTCAGAAAAGTACATTTCAGATTTATTTATTTATTTTTTACTTTTTTTAGAGCTGTTCTTTTTGCCATTTCCACCCACAATGTAAACACAGAGAGCTTTCAGTGGACAAAAGAAAGAAATCCATCTATCTGTTGGGTCAGTGAAGTAAACACTATGGGAATAATAAGTGTCTTACAAGGACGTCCTTCATTTTACTTCCCGATCAGTCAGTCCCTGCTGACAGAGATGAGAACCGTAAGCAAGTAAACAGTAAATGTAAAGTGAAGAAAAGGTGTGTGTGGCTGTTTTAATTGCTCATTATGTTTCATTAAAAGTCAGTTGTTGGTAACTAAGTTTGGGGTAGGGAGTTTAAATCAAAATTACTTTCAGATCATTGTGGATTCCAGGAGATTTTTCATTACGCATCATGAACGAAGGTAATGACACTATCTGTGACTGTTTAGTTCTCCAAATAGCTATATCTGTATTCATATTTAAATCTGAAGTGGGTGTGGCCTAAACCAGAAGGTTATTTTGTTTTCTTGTTTGTTTGTTTGTTTGTTTATGTGTTTTTGGTGTTGTGTTTTTAATTAAACATGGAAATACTGGAATACACTGTATCAAAAAAAAGTTTTAAAAATATTAAAACAGAGGTAGTGAATTCCGGCTGTACTAGTTTCTCAACCTCAGCTATATCACTCAAGTTAATAAACTGGTCCCACCTAGAGATATACAGCAGGACTGCTGATTTAATCCTACTCGCAAGGTTATTATTTTTGTTGTACCTGCCTGCAATGCTTAGTTAACAATTTACTTAGTTGTATTTCCCCAAATAGTAGCCCTCTGCAATCCTGACCAAGCAGCTACTGAGTGTATGTTTATAATAATTAACTTTTTTCCCTTCTGTCCTGTGTTTAATATCCGCATATTCGACATATCTGACATGCACAGGATGCACATCTCTAGTCTAGCCAAGCTTCCAGGGGGAAAAGGTGAATCCTCCTATCTGTATCTGTTTTTGTATCCATTTAGAGCGCATTATCTGATCAATCCAAATAATGTATTCCTATTCACTTACATTCCTACAGTAAATATTCTTTTTTAGGGGGAAATTAAACACAAAACCGAAAATGGTTTGTTGTCTGTTTACTGTCTATAAACTAAAACATTTCATTCAATTGAAAATCATTTGTGATACTGCGCTATAAGCATTAAGGATTTAATGTCACATCAGAAGGAAAAATGATAGTCATTATATTATAGAAAATTCCTCACGGTGATTTTCAGTGTTGTTAGTTACACAGTCGCTTTAACTGGTATTTGAAGTGTTTCGCTTGCTTCAGCTTTGCACTTGGCAGCCTGGATTGATTTTCATGCACACTGGAATTGATTGCTCTTCTCTTACTCCTGCTTGAGAAGCATTGGTCTTATCTGGCTTCTGCAGAAGCAGTCAGCCTCCCTCAATATATTATCACAAAAAAGGGAAGGCAACACAGAATCCAGAGCTTTGTAGTTTTAGATACTTGACATTAATCATTTCAGCAAATTGTTGCAGGTGAGACATTATTAAAGGTTTGTTTCATTCGTTACAATGTATTACTATTTGACATTTGTGAGGATTTACTGCAGCATGGCTTTATTTACAAGGTGTAGCAAAATAAGAGTGAGCCCACTGACCATGCACAGTAAAATGTTCACTGTTAATCTGTGATCCTCCATTCATCCTCCATTTGTATTTGTATGAGTCTCTCCTGTTAGTCACACCATCAGCAGTTATTAAAGCTGATTAGTCTGGTCCATTACTATGAGAGCCTTCCATAACAACTAACTGCTTGTAATTTTATTCTGATATGTTTCTGAGGACCTTTTCTAAGAAGCCTAGCATCACATGGATGTCTAGACTGCAAAATTGCCTTTAATTTTCTACAGCAGCATCTTACTCCTTGATTGCAGCCGCTTGTAATGGCTAGATTATGTAGCTAATGTGATTATGATGAGCAATATTTTTCTCAGGCTTCAGATCTGCAAAAGCCTGTTTGTTACAGGACTCACATTATATCAGTCAGAATTCAAAGCACTGGATCTCTGTACTTGGGTTTGCAGGTACTAAGGCATTTCTTTTCTTCATTTACCAAAAGAAAAGATTTATTAATAAAAATTACTAGTATGTTGTCTGTGGTTAAATGCTACCTTGTGCGTGTGTGTAAATAATTCTTGGAATTAATTAAAGACTATTCCTTTCCCACAGGGGAAACTAGTCAGATTACTCACCAGCATCTGTGTTCAAGTGGACAG
>CM074952.1:8190639-8211263 GCA_037577455.1 Pangasius macronema | reverse complement strand
TAACTTTGTCCCCCAAACGTCCAACATGAGCTGTCCCTCTAATGTACTCGTTCCTAATCCTGTCCAACCTCATCACTCCCAAAGAGAACCTCAACATAGTGGATTTTCTGAATAAGGCAACAAATTTCTGATTAAAACAGTCATATTCCAGGGCTGGGAATCGGAATTTGGAGAATCAGAATATTGTCTTAATCTGAATCGGGCAATCGGATTGCAGCGTTTAAATGGCTCAATACTAATTAGAATATTGCCAAATTCCAATTTATATCGAAATATTGATGCATGTAAACGTAGCCATTGATTTCTTAGAGATATTTCATATGCACCTCACAAAAACAGGTGGTAGATCCCAAAGTGTCTCCAGACTGTGACTATGACTTTCATCCATCAGAATTTAGAAAGCAGACTCTGGCAGGGGCTGTTTTTGCTCAGTGCTTCAACTCTTTCATTACTATTTTTCATCACTATGTCAACTTGGCACTGGATGTAAACATGTTCATCCAGAAAAACACTGCTAACAACTAAGCTTTCTGTGTTTTCTAAGCAGTGACTAAGCTTTCTGTGTTTTCATGGGTGAAAGTGGCAATAATATACCAAAAAAAATAATTTAATCTTTTATTTCAGTACTATTTATTTGTTAGTTAGTTGTTTATCAATGAAATACATAAATGGGTGTATAGAAAACATTTGTTGTAGCAAAATTAAAATAAAATGTGTGCAAATGTTTGAAATGTATAAAAATGTATTAACCAACATTTTATTTTAGTGCTATTTATTTATTTATTTATTTATTTATTTAATAATATTCCATAGCATTATTTTGAATTTAATTTAGTCCAAAATTTCAGTGCTAGAATATTTTGTAAACTTTCATTTCATCAGATGTTTTATCTATTGCCCTTGGATTATATTTCACCTAACCTAACCTTTCATGTGAAAAGATCAATGTAAGAAAATATGCCCAATGGATTTTTTTTTTGTCGAAAATAAGATGTATCTGTCTAAATTATGCCTTGAAAACATAATTTCTTCATGGACTACTGGTTTAATCTAATTTTTTCTACCTTTAGAATTCCCTGGTTGTTGACCAGCTTTGCTATAGTTGTTTAGGTGCCAGGGCTGGAATATTTACGATGCTGCTAATTTCCACTAGTAGGGTGTATACGGACGTATACAGATCTGGCTGTAACTTAAATCCAAAGTTCCTGTTAATATGTACATAAGGAAGTTACATGTATTCAGAGCAGGGCTGCACATTCTACTTTTCAGAGCTCCCAATTCTGATCATGCAGATTACCTGTGTGTAGTTCACTCCTCCAGATTTTTCTTGAGTAGAAATGTCCAAGATAGGGTTTTTCAATAGCATCTAAACTGTGATGTCCCGGTTCTTCCTTGGCCTACATGCTATACACCAGACATGTCACCCATTGGGCATCTTTGGGAGTGTGATGGCGTATTCCAGCACCCACCGATATCACAGCTATAACAGAAGAGCGTGACAATTTGACAGTGTGATTTTATATCACCAGAGCAAACACAATCCAAAATTATAACAAGCACAGGGAGATGTAAGGTTGCTTTACAATATGTCACAGCACCTGCTGGAGGGTTTTGTATTAATCCAGAAAATATGGTGTGCGACAGATAAACTATAACTTGATTCGGCTTTTCTACTAATCTTGGCTAATTTTTTTTTAAATCATGTTTTGCAGTAATTACAACCTCAGCTTGGATGTCTTCAGGTGGTGCTTCTTCCAAAAAAAGTACTGAACTTAAAAACAACACAAATACTTAACCCAGTTGGAAACCATGTTTGGTTTCCTTACGTGCTGCATGCAGACTACCGCCCATTGTAGGCCTTGACTTTTTTATAGAGCATGCTTCCTGTTTTCTGTCCTTCTTCTCGGGGGTTTTTAAACAGTAGCTGAAGGAGGGGAAAATTTAGGCTGGGATTTTACTCTCTCATGAAATATTGTTTCCAATCACAGACAGAACAATGACAATGGTTTATTTGTATGGGCTGACATGGTTTATCTCTGTGCAAAAAAACTATGGCAAGGAAATATTGGCAATATGATCAGAATCTAAAAGGATTCAGTTTGAAAGTGAATTTCTTGCCAGTACAATGTTCCATGATGACAATTTGTTAGAGAACACAGCCTAGAAAAAAATGCCTATAAATGCATTCTCTCGAGGGAATCATTACATAGCGGTGTTTAATGCTTTCTTATTGTAGCTTTGTTTGTCCAATCATTCCTAATACTGCATCATTATGGGTGGTTGTTAGCGCCAAGCTAATGGCACTTTACCTTTTATGACAAGTCTCTTCCATGTTTCCAGGGTACCGCTGTTTTAAATTAGTGATGTTCCTGTCTGGGCTGGCGTTCGGGACTGGCATAGGCTACCTGATATGTCTCCGGGAGCAGCTGCTGGACTCGCCGCTGGACGCAGAGACACGGGCAGGCATCTCTCTAGGCATTGGCTTACTGGGAGGATTGGTGGGCATACTGGTGCGCTCTGTGGGTCTGTTTCTCACTGGTCTCCACCTGGGCCTGCTGCTCTCCATCACCGCTCTGCTGGCAGCAGGACATTATTACCCCATCCTCAGTCCTGTTTGGGTGCCTGCAGGAATAGTACTTGGAATCAGCGTATTCTTCGCTGTGCTAACACTCTGCTGGCAGAGAAGCATGACCATGGCGGCTACAGCAACGCTTGGTGCTGCCATCATCATGACATGTGTGGATTACTGCATGGAGACACCAATGTTGGTGTGGAGGGCATATGTGGGGCTGCAGAGGAACCAAGAGAAGGAGCTGTGCTGGTACAGCTGGGTGATGTTGGGCATCTGGCCTGTGGTAGCAGCTCTGGGAAACCTGGTGCAGCGTAAATTCACTGCCAAAGGAACGTCACACACTGAAGGTAAGCGGATGACAGCCATGTCAGTGTTTTGCAGTTTACCCTGTTAAGTCTGTAAATAGCTAGGACTTGACCTGCTTGACTGCATTAATGAAGATCATGTTGAAGGAGCACTGTGGAATTTTTAGAGCCCTCTGGTGCAAGTAAAGCAAACTACAGTTGCAATTAAAATATTTTGAACCCTTCCTTTTCCCACTAGTCTGACTCTGCTTCCTTTGTTGAAATGACGTATTACTTGTAAATTGCCTTATAAGGGACTGAGCAGCTGTTTCACCTGGAGTGCAGCCTATTTCCAGGCTGGAAAAATGTACACAGAACCCTGAAATTAAGAAAGAAACTACCAACCTCCACTGCCTAACAATATTGTGAATCAATATTTAAATGATAAATGAATGATAATTACGGGTTTATAGGCTGTTTTAAAAATTCAGCTGCACCAATGATTATACTTTTATAATGATTATACTGTGCACTATCATAACCATTAAATTCTCAAATCTGATTGGTCAGAAGCTTTTCTGTAATAGCACAGCTCAAGCAGTAGTTTGGCTGCATTGCAGATCTCTGGTTTATATTAAGGTGCTCCTGCTAATACAATATTATTTCTATAGTAACAGCACAGGGGCTCAACAACACTCTGTAACATGACATACAGCATTTTTCTTCTTTTTTATTAACTTAAACAGAGAGAAAATCAGAGACGCTGGTGAAGGAATGACTGTTTATAGCTGTTATAATGTATATTCAGTGTATACAGAGTTGTGCAAAAGTCTTACACACGTAAGGAAATGCTGTAAAGCAAAGATGCGTTCAAAAATAATTAAATTAAATGATTTCTACTGTGTTATCCATGTTGCTTATTAACTTACAGTGTTATTGGGGGAAAACTATATAAAATGGCAAAACACTCAGGTGAACATGTGATATTTCAATGTAAGCCCTTGTAAACACCTGTGGATCATCAGGACTCATATTCTTCAGGTGGATGCAGAGTGATTTGGTTTTGTTTAGCTGGTTGCATTGCATGAGATTGATGTAATAGCTATATGCTATGACAAATGTTATGTAGATTATGTTATGGTCATTTGGCGAATATTTGGCGAAGTTAAACCAGTAACAGCATGTTCATTAGATGATTAATCAAATGGTTTTAGAGAGGAAAATAATTGGAAATGTAAAAACTTTGTAGATCTAACATATCCAGTACAGAAAAAAAAATAGAGCTGGTCAAAAAGAGCGGTGTGAAAACGTGAACCTACATTATCCAGATATTGCCAAAGAATAATGAGGCAAAGCTTTATGCATTTAATCACCTTTCCCTTCAGTTGCAAATAGTTGTTAGGAACAGTTACTTTTAACAAGGAAACAGTGTGTTATGCATGTGATGGAAACAGTGTGCTATACATGTGCAGCACCACTCATGCACTCGCATTGTGCTCAGTTTAACAAGCTGGCTGAAGTACACAGGTCTGTGTACCTGACCTGACTGACCTGATTATTTTTAGACATAATTGACTTTGTTCTAGTACGGATGTTTTCCTCCATTTAAATAAAGAGAATCAATAATAACATTAGAGCTTTTTTAAGGATGATTGACAGCTCTGTATTTGTAATGTGTTGAAAAATCTTGGCTAGTACGTGGTCAATTCAAATGTGATTTAGATCACAGATGTTTAAATAAACAAATAAATACATTTGTTCGTGTGTTGTAGTATGCTTGAGTGTTTGCTCCCCTTTATGGAGAGACTCTTGCCTGCTAAGTGTGACTGACTAACTGACTGACTAACTGACTGTCTAATTGACTAAGTGATTGGCGTCAAGGAGTGAGTGTGTCAAGGACTTACTGACTGCCAGACAGACAGACAGACAGACAGAAAGACAGGCCAGGCCCATGAGGGCAGGTCTACTGTGATAAGTGTTCTTACACAGCTTTACTGCACACCTTAACCTCTTTCCTCATCCTCTTTCTGTGGTAGTGATAGTGAGCGGCAAACAAAAGCAACTGCAGCTGCTGAAGATCAGACAGTTGGACGCACGCCGGCGTCCAGAGGGAAAGTATCGCCGCAGACCTCCACCTCTCAAACGATACGCAGGAGACGTGCTCGCTCCGGTAATCAGCATCCAATTTCACACTCACAGAATCAACATCTTTCTATCTACGGAGCAATTTATCTGTCATGTGTAACTGTGAATGAAAGAGTGAAAGAGATCAATTCACAAATAAATCACAAAGCCATGTTCATATTTGTCAATCTTCAACCAAAGTTAAGTCTTGCAGGTACACTCCTGATATTACAACTATGAATCCATATCTATTTTGCAATTGCTTTTTTGCACAAATCAGTGGGTAAACTTCCAGAGCACACATTTAAATATTTAGCACACTTTTGTACCGTGTTGAGGGGCGGAGTCAAGCAGAAACCTGTGAAGAGCTGAGGGGGTGTGACTCAGCATGAACAATACTAATCTGTAATCTCATAAAGTGAGATGAAATGTACAAATTGTGTTCATAATGGTTCTCAAATGCCACAGCAGGAAGTCAAGTTGCAGGTTTACTAAATCAAATATGGATTTGCAGTTCATTAAAGCGATTATGGCTTATATACTATTATGTACTTATGTTCTATTACTTTTGACAGCAAATTAACTCCGTATGTGTCCTTCACCCGCCCTGAAACATTTCAAGATTTGCACATGTTTTGCCTTTTGTTCTGTGTTGGCTTTTCAGGTCACTGCAAACAGATTTACTTGTTAAGCTAATTCTTTCTCCGCACATTTGAACGATCAGTTTAACGAATATTATTCTGCTACTACCATCTGGTGGTGAATTATAATATTGCTGTATTATTTTTTATATATAAAATAAGGTTGCCAGTAAAATCTGCCGTACTGTTTGTTTTGTTTTACTTGTTAAACCTACATCTGTACATTTTGCCCTGCCTTATATATAATTAATAAAACACAGAACTGTAATATATCTCTATAATATATGTTTAATTGTTTCAAATTTGAAGTTCTTTGGAGCAAGGTGATTCAAAACAAACTGACCAGAAATGGAAAATAATTACAGTGAATTAAGAATACAGATGTAGATTGATCACTGTCTTTAGATCTATTAAACATGTTACAGGTGATAGGTGATTAAAAAGAAATGTTACCACACATGACACAACAACACTGTAACACTGTAGTGAGAAACTCGAACATTATAACACAAGAAGGTTAGGCTACTAATTATATGCATATGCAACTTCAAAGCCATTTCACAAATAAACATCAGTCCTACTCTGAAGAAAAGAACACTGTATAGAAGAACTATGCCAGTAAGTTTAATTTTTTTTTGAATAATCTTGTCATTTTCTCTGTCTTGGTCACAGAGCTACTTGGCGAACCTGCGCGAGAGGCAGACGAGCACAGGCTCGTCTGTGAGCAGCCTGAGCACCGTCTACCACACCATGATCGACTTTGACTTTGAGTCAGGATCCATGGTTCCTCTCACAACCTCCTCACCTGCAGTGATCAGGGTGTGAATGACTCAGAAACATGCACGCGCACATGCACACACACACACACACACACACACACTTGGGAAGAGAGTTCAATAGAGTTCAGCGCTGGCTGAGGTAAACAGACTTGGATGGGTGCTCCAGAGAGAGTGTGTGTTGACTACGTGGACTCTGGGTTGACGAGTAAAACTCTGTGGAGTCTACTGAACACTGAGCACCGGATCTTCTCAGGACTTCAGGGTGCATGACGGTTAAAAGTAGAAATACTCTAAAACTCTAAACTCTAACTCATTACTTTAACACAACCCTTTTAGCAGTAAATAATAGAAGGCACTGATTTGCATTCAGCTTTAAAAGTCAGATATGAAACAAAAAATTCAGACTGATCCTGCCTGCTTCCACGGTTATTTTTGTCAGTATCAACCCACAGTATTTTCCAATGAATTTAATTTAGTCTATTTCCCCAAAATCGAAAGAAATTTGTGATTTAAACCACAACGACCCTGACCAGGTTAAAGCAATACCTAAAGATGAATGAATGAATGCAGTAACCATGTAGTGTAGTGCCACACACGCACTTCCCTGCATCCATTACGCTCCCCTGCATCCATTACGCTCCCCTGGTAATTTACGTGGCTGCCTGACTGCCTGCATGAGAGTAAAAACCACCAACTCCCACAATTTTTAGTTGGGGCATGACAGATCCCAGTCTTGATGCACACCATAAAGGATGCTTTCACATCTGTGAGCCCAGATCAAGGCAAAATTTATACTTTTGGTTCATGTGCTGTTTGGTTTCCAAATGTATATACTTAAACGAAAAGTTAAAAAAGAAATTGCTGAGGGACATGTAGGGCTGAAAATGGAAAACTGTATGGATTAAACACTGCATTATGGTGTAAGAACCCTAATCCTAACTCTAACAGGATCTTAGCATGCATTCACTATCAAACCAGCGCACATTATATCTCTGACCTCAGCTGTGGATAAGGTGCTTTATGATCGCATTTATTTGCTCTCTATCTCACTCTCTCTCTCTCTCTCTCTCTCTCTCTCTCTATCACTCTCTCTCTCTCTCTCGGGAACTGGTTCAGTTTACACAACTGCATCCCCTAGGGATAGTATTGATATACAGTATGTAATACATTAGAACAATTTGTTTGACACACAAATAAAACAGTGTTATTCAGCAGCTGTCTTGGGGTTGATGATTGTTTTCAGGTTGTAATGTATTTCCTCTTAGAAAAAGGTTCCTCAAAGGTATTTTGTGTAAGAGTGTAGATTACTGTAAGAAGTATCCAGAATAGTCATATGCACATATTATTCATACACCATACTATACGCTATTACCTAAAACTTTATATAACGCTTGTGAGATTGCAGTCGCCAGTGGCCTTGTGTGTAACAAAAAAAAAAAAAAAAACAGCTGAGCTTGATTGTGTCTGTCAATGGCAAGGAATTTGTGCTGGAAGTGAAAACATCGTGGAAGTGATAAACGTGGAATTCAAAACAGGATGTGCAACTAGTCCTACACTTAATGCTCCACCACAGAAACCCTATGTCTAGGTGTTAGTAGTGGAAGGCTCCAGATTAATGGCATATTTTAATAAATTCAGCAAAACAGTCACAACAATTATACAGTGTATATTCTTAAAATATGAAATATTTCATTTTCTAGATCAGTGTTCGAACCCAGATGTCTTAATGCTTAATGCTTAGTGAAGTTTAAATTGTTACTGCTGTGTGTGGGTTAATGGCCGCACTGCATCCAGCGCTCTCTCATGCTTAGTGGGTAACCTTTCTCTATGAAGTGTCTGGGGCTCACACGCCAGTACTGGTCTCCTTTAAAAACATAAACGTGACCATTAGTCCAGGTGAACGCTGCGTCTGGGTTGGACGGTAACCCAGGGATGAGATTGGAGAGGGGTTTAGGAAATTGTTTCAGTTCATCATGGGAACCCAGTTCATCCCACTGCCAGTACTCCAAACCCTGAAAGAGACCATCAAACACCATAAATGAATCAATCAATGAACTAATACATGAGCTCTTTATATGTAATTTGAACAACTGGTGCTTGAACAGGATAAATCCTTTTAAAACTCAATTATAATGTACTGTCTCAAACATAGCTGCCATCAGAAGCAAGACAGTGGCTTCACTGCATTCAGTGTTATTCAGATATACAGTGTGTTTGGTATTTTTAAATAAAATATATACTAGAATGTAATGAGCCATAAAAACTAAAGAGATGGTCTAGGTCAGTTAATAAATACTGAACTGAACTGTATATACGACCCACATATTTTCATTCTCTTTTAGTTTAACCGCATTTTCTGGGTGCTTTACCTTGATAAAAATGAGTTTTTTATTGCTGTGGGAGTAAATGGCAGCATCGATATTTGGCGGGATAGCAAGCAGTTTGGGATAACCATGGTCCAACTTAAAGCCAGAATACCTCCAAACTTTATCACCTAGAAGAAAGGGAAGATGTTCACTCATCTAAGATTAAACAATGACGGTTAAAACAAAAGCAGTTAAAGGAAATATTAGTCTTGTGCAGTTATTTTAGTTTGCTTAAAAGTAACGTTTTGTGATTTCCCAACACTGTAACAGAAACAAAATGGATCTAAATCCTTTACTCGGTTTTGAAGGTGACTGCTGAGAATCTGACTTTGCTTTGCTGGCCAAGGATATGCATATCTATTCAAATCACCCTTTTTGGAACGTAATCATATGAACCGGGGTCAAAACAGTCAAACAGTCCAAATCAAAACAGTAAGTGAAGGTCAGTGCTTTACCTTTAAGGAAGTAGGACTTGTTGGTCCTTTGCGAATGCACGGCAGCATTTAAATAACCAGGCAGTTCCTTCCACAGGATGTTAGTCCGTATTGGTGTGTTATAGCCATCATCCGATATCGTCCATACGTACTCTCCGCTGAACGCAAACGTCTTGTGGAATGGCCCTAAACAGAAGATACTTTTAGAACAATTATATAATATCCCCTCATACCATCATCACTACTGAAATCTCTAATCTGAGTGGTCAGAAGGTGTTCCGGCTACAAGCCAAATCACAGGTTTATATTAATGTACATTATGTAATACATTATCGTTTTTATAGTAACTCATTCACAGGGATTTGTATGGTTGATACACAAAAGTATAATCCTTGATATGGTGATGTTTTATGTTAGGAGACGTTTAACATTTATGGAAGAAGTCTCCAGTGTCAGTGTTTTCCGCCTCAGGAAAGTCTTCGATACAGGACTTTGCACTTTCTGGTTTCTTGGCAATATGACAAGCTGAGAGAAAACAGAGAGGGTGGTGAGGGAATGACTGTTTATAGCTGTTATAAATGGTAAGAGGAACTAACTTGTTTCGTGCATGTTCCACAGCATCGAATAACTATAAACATAATGACGGGTCATTCGGTAGTAAATTAAAATTGTAATCGTTGCTGTGGTATAAGAGGACAAACACTTCTGGGCATGTTGGTATTACAAAACAACCAACTTCTGGATGATAACAGTAACTCCTCTTCGCTCCAGGTCACATAACACCAACCTGGCACTGATTAATTTCTTTTAATAGCACACGCCAAAGTGTTTTATTCCTTAGCTCAAGGGTCTTAAGGTTATGTCTTCTATTTAATATCATTAGCAACTTTTTAGCTGCTAATTACGGTGTAGGCCACAAGGTTTTTTTAGTATAAATGTTCACAAATTTGGCATGAAATGCAAGACTCCGGTACATTTCATCATACCAGAAATATCAGTCCTTCACTAGTTAGCATTCGTAACAATCATTGCATTATCCAGAGAAACGTATCTGTGATGAAATCAGAGTCATAATGGCATTTCTATTTGCAGAATAGAGTGCAAAGTTTAGTATACACTGATCTTAAATAAGCAGTAAATGTGTCTACCCAACATGATAGCATCCAGTGAGGCAGCGCAGGGATCAGGGGGAGTTGAGTCTGGGGTAACTGGAGGTTGTCTCTCTGGTTTACCTAAAGAAAAAGAAAAATGTTTTGTAGCTTTGAAGAAACCTTCAGAAGGAAATTGTGCAACATTGGAAATTGGGGATTGAGCCCCAACCCTGTTCTCACCATACAGTGCCTGGATCCCACGGATATCATCTGGATGGAGTTTGAAGTTGTCACGGTAACCACTGTACACAGGGCCCATGAGAGCACTGGAGTACTGCGAGTGGTCCAAACCCAGGGCATGGCCTATCTCATGGGCTGCTACTATTCTCAGATTTGCTCCATACTTTTGCCCCTCAGTCCACAGCTCCTCTGCATCAAAGTGCACTATGCCAGATTCTGGACCTTCAGCGTGAGCCAGAACATCTCCTGCAGGAAGAAGACAGGACTAAATCATGATATTAGAAAATAATCAGCGACTGGGTGCTATGATATGGCCTGATGCAAAGTAGAGTCACTGTTACCTTTAATTAATTAATGAATTAATTAAATAACAGTACCAGCCAAAGTGCTTTACTCCTGAAATATACCACAGCCAAAGTGCTTTACTCCTGAAATATACCACAGCTAAAGTGCTTTATTTCTGAAATATACCACAGCAACATGTAAGCTATTACCATTTTTATTTTTAATTGTTTTCAAACTATGGCTTATAGCTATTTAATGCAGAGGAATGTTCTTAAAAACACATTAATTCCTGCTTTCTCTTATGTTATAGCAGCTATAAATCTTCATAATTAATCCTTCATCAGCCTTTCTCCTGAAGTATAAAGAATAATTTGCAGCTTATCAGCTTGTTACCAAGGAACCAGAAAGCTCAAGGACCTCTGTGGTGGAAAATGGAGTGATTTGCTGACACAAGAGGCTCCATCCGTAAATGTTAATAAGCATCTCCTTACAGAAAAGGCCACAATGTCAACAATTAGACATTTTTCTTTTTTTAAAAAAAACTGTTTTTCAGTAGTATTAGATTATGTGGAGCATCCACCATACAAGTCCCTGTCAGTTAGCTGTTACTATAGAAACAATAATGCATTAGAATGAGTGCATTAATATAAACCAGTTTATATGCAGTTTATATAGATCAAGGGTCTTAAGCTTACGTCTTCAGTTTAACATCACTATCAGAACTGCTGTCAGAACTGCTGTTAGAAAATTAATCACCTTTTGAAAAGTCAGTTTTGAGAATTCAACAGTGAGGATCAAATCACTATAAAATTAACATATTTAACAACCAACCCTACAATGATTAAGTCTCTGCATCAAACACGATCCCATAAAGAACCAAACATGGAATTTCACAATTTATCTGTCTCACCTGGTCCATCAAATGGCACAGGGCAGACATTGTCCCTCTTGTGGAAGGACATTTTGATGTCGGCGTTTCCCTCCGTGACCTCGTAGAACTGGAGAGGTGTAACGTCACTCCAGTATCTGAACGCTGCCTTTATGGCCGTCCGTGTTTGAGCCATTCCCAGACCAGGTGCATAGCCATAGATACGGTAAGTCAACTTCTTCTTACGCCAGGAGCCTGTTACGACACCAGGCAATAATCAAAGCAAGCACTTATGTCTTATGTTTTTTTTTTCTAATGGCCAATGGGGCTCATTTAACAACCTTAATAAACACAGAGCTTCTTTTATCTATCACGAGTAAGCCAAACACTAGAAAACGGAGATATTTATACCAAAACAAGTCTGATAAATTACAGATAAGTTCCTGAACACGAACTGTCCTATAAGTGGACAAATCATTTAAACAGAATATTTAGGCATTAGACTATATCAGGTTCAGAGCTATGAAATGCACTGACAGTTTAGCTCACCCAGTATACGATATTTGAGAGTTTTGTTGTTAAAGGGATCCTCAAGGCCACAGCGTGGCTTTTTCATCATGGCTAACGTGGCATTGTCCACCCTGCCTGTGACTGGTAGGCCTGTCACTACCTGGAATATTCTAATAAAAACAGGAAGAAAGACCATAAAAATTAAACTCATGTAATGTATGCTGAGGATAAGAATGTTCTTCTACATCCAGAGTAACCACACTATCAAAATGTGCGACTGCATTCATTCAAAAAAAGTTTCTCTGATTAGATTTATTGCTGGAATTTGATCCACATATCTCACATAATGAGAAATCAAGCTTGAGACTACTGCATTACAATGACACTTTCAAATGGAAAAAGAAGCATCACAATAAATGACTTTGTTTTATGAAACTTTACAATCCTTTTGGAAAATTGGGACCAGATCTGTCTAATAATTAAGTGACAGATAAATGGCGTCCATTTCATCTTCTGCTTGTGTGACTATGAGGTAACTCTAGAAGTAGAGTGATAGAGTGAAAGGCATTATGGGACTTATTGATGTAAAACACTCAAGAGTCTAATACTAAGTGAGGAAAACATTTAAAACTTTGTGAGGAAACATGAGAAGGAGTAAAAAATAGTGTGTGTGTGTGTGTGTGTGTGTGTGTGTGTGTGTGTGTGTGTGTGTGTGTGTGTGTGTGGTACCCCAGTGCCTCAGTTATTTGATCCAGCTGCGGTTCTTGCTCTTGAGAATAAACAAGTGATGTAGTCAGATAGCCATATCGCTTTAGGTAGTTCTGAAGAGCGGATATAAGATTTTGCACACTATCATTACATCCTCTTCTATTATTATTATTATTATTATTACTGAAACAAAGTGCACATGACTGTACTTGACATGTGAATTTAAAAAAAATGTCAGTAGATTTTGGTCTTACTGTAGCCTGCTCCAGTTCTGCTTGATGCGACACGGTAAATAGCGGCATCCAAATCAGCATCAGAAACGTTACGGCGTGACCCATCTTCAGCACGTGACACGTCCACATTTCAAAGAACAACCTTCACAGTGGTCACTCTTCACTGTCACACTATTATCCCTGATATCATACAGTGCAAATGAGCTAAAAAGGAAGCGCAGTTTAATAAAATACTTGCAAATCGAATTTTATTACCATAAGCTGTTTGACTTCTGTTGAGATCCAGTCCTTGTTTGTGCATGCAGATTTGTCTAAGAGCCTAAATCTGCTAAATCTCGGCAGATCTCCAGGGAGTATGTTTGCATTTATACCTTGTAACAAGGGAGGCGTTTCGCCTTTACCCGCTGTGTTCTCCATCACTCAGGAATGTGATGTGGGCAGTCAAAACCGACTTGTTAAATTTCCAGAGAGTACCACAACACCATGACAAACTCTCCCAAAGGCACCAGTGACATTAAAATTCAATAGCAGGCTGTTATCTGCATGCATAAACCAGTGAGAAATGGGATTAATATATCCCCAAACGACCAAAATGATGTTCGCCCATTGTAGTGTTTCAGTTATACTAACTTCATTTAAGGTTTCGTAAATACTGTTCCAGATTTTCTAAATGAACAGACATTTGGAATTAGTGTATTAAACAATGTCTTCATTAGCATGCTAGTTATTGTGAAAACCTGTGGTTGAGAGTCTCAGAAATATTTCATTGAAGCCATTTGTATAATTTATTCCATCTAAAAATAAAATCATGTCATATACTGTAATGTATACCTGTAAACAATCAAAGATCAAGCTAAAGTCAGACATTTACAGCTTTATTATTACAAAGTGCTGACACTGGAGACTCCTTCCACAATAAACATCTCTTCACAGTATCACTACATCAACAATTACATGTTGTTTATTATTATTATTATTATTATTATTATTATTATTATTATTATTATTACTGTTATCTGTTTATGTGGACTGTCCACCATAGAAGACCCTGTGCAAGTTGTTACTATAGAAACTATAGCATAAGAAAATGAGCAAATGATTGTAATCCTTGCAGCCAGAACTATTGTCTGAGCCGTTATTAGCGTTTGACTAATCAGAACCAAGCATTCAGCATTGTTGTGGTATAATATGCAGCAATGACCTTTTTTTATTAACAAAGTATTGTTTGTTTATAAAGGTTCCAGTCTCAGGACTCTGCTGTCATTTCTAAATCATTATTTTAATGGCAGACGCTATTGAACCACTAGAACATTCTGTTCTGGTGACTACATGATCTGTGACAGTTAATGGCCCATCCCTTGTGGTTCAGTTCAGGGACAGATGGAGAATGGTTTCAGAAGTTCCCACACAGCTTACGTAATTATAAAATAAAACCACAGGATGAAACGGTTACAGTGACAAATGGAAAATATATATAAATATATTGTATTGTTGCTTCTATCATTTTTAATTTTCCTGTTTCATGGCGCTATATAAATGCTTTGTTAAACTTTAATTAAAGCCACAGTGTGATTTTTACAGATGTTCATCTGTTCTCATCTGTACACCCCTTTATTTCCTCCTGTCTCTGTAACGTAGTGTCTAGCCTTTTGTTCTGTAGTTTATTTTCCGTAGAGTAGTTCTGAAAGACTGAAATGTAAAAAAACAAAACGGAAGAAAATCTAAACGTTATCCAGCCATAGACAGAGTTTGTACTATGTCGTGAAAAAATGCACAAATGGCATAGAAATAGCCATAGATTAATAGACATTTGTCATAGAAATAGCCATAGAAATACTCTATACTGCATACAGACACCACACCCAGTACAATTCAGTGTTAGCTGAGGAAACATATGTGCTAATAATATCAACAAAAATGTTTGCAATTATTAAATAATTTTAGTGATCAAAAGGGATAAGAGTACTGGGGTTCAAATAGTATTCATGAAAAACGTCTACCCAATTTAACAGACGTGATGAATCCATCCAGGAGTTATTTATAGATCAAGAAAGTGTTAATATGACCTCACAGACAGCTGCTTTAATGATAATCACTGGTCTATGTGTCTGAATAAAGTCCAGCTGTTTTATAAAACTGACATGATAAGAGAAAATCCTCCAGTGGTTGGATGATTAAGATGGAACTGACTACATCTTGCATTAGACAGCGTCGCTGATTGCCTCCACTGATTGTTGTAAATTTACCAGATAACCTATTTGTGAACCCATTCCTCTGTGCTATAAAGAAAAAAATTTTTTTTGAAGAGATTAAAATGTGTGGTAAATTTCTCCTATAATCAATGTGTCATTTTTTCCAATGTGTTTACCTATTAAAGCTTTCTGAGAGCTTTGAAGCAGATCAAGGGGCATCCCGGGGCCATGACAACTAAGTATTTACAGCATCAAATGAGTTTCACAAAGCAGAAGCAACATTAAAAAAAAAAAGCCAAATATCAGCTATATTTAAAGACAAATATGTTCAAAACAAGCTCACTAGTCTTTCACAGTGTGATCAGCATGCTCTTAGAGAAGAAAGGTTCCTCAAGGTGTTCTTTGGATGAATAATGATTCTAGGTAGAAGAATTTCAACTTGAAGAACCCTTGGGAAAAAAAGGCTTTTATATTAATAATTTATGGACGATGTGACAGCTAGAATCCACATGAAAAGACTGAATACCACTTTTGTAGTATTCACCACCTCAGAATCTTTTTTTTTCTGATACTGTAGCTCAGAGATGTAACATAATGGCAATGTTTCTAAAGGCAAAACCCATGGACATTTGCTTTGTGGCTAATGCTAAGTCTAAGTACGGTGTATGTTTAATCAGACAGTATTTTCTTTTTAAAATACCAAAATATCCAAGAGAAACAATAAACTTGATGGTTATATTCCTTTTCCACTATCACTGTGCAGTTAAATTGTTCATATGAAGACTTAACTGTCTTTATTTAAACATGGTTACATGCTAGCTAACTAAATCATTAGCCTGAGTTATTAGCGATTTTATGCTTAGCATCTGTATTTCCCAGTTACCAGTTGAACAATGCCATGAACACAAATTCATTAGTTCCATCTAATCATTTTCTTGTCCTATGTAATTGTAGCCTTTGAATAACAACCTTTGTTGCATCAGTATCTGTTTTTATTGGGATTCTTCTGGCTCTTCTTAGAACCCTACATACAGTAACACACTTTAAGAGAGACAATCCTGAGGATAAACCAGAGGAATGATGATACCAGTATAATCACCAAACCAGGCAACAATGTATTTCTATATTGCTTTGATAAACTCCTGTAGTTCAATGCAATTATGTTGACAAGTCATTTTAAAAATGTGCATTGTCAGTTCATTAGGTAGTAGATAAGTCAACCTAATAAAATGCTAACTCTGTGTATATGCAGTTTTAAATTAAAAGTTTGTGGAGGCGGGGGCGTGGTTAACTGCCGATTTGTGAATGGAGGGTGGAGCTGGGAGGTGTGAGTGGTAAAGACCTACACCTATGGGGGATTTTGCTAATGAGAGTTTTGTGTTGCAGTGAGTGGCAGCAAGGATAAAAGGCAGAGAGAAAAGCTGGAAAGCAAAGGAAAATAAAAGGAAAATAAAGACCGCCGTTTTGAGTTGTCCCAAGCCTGCCTCCCATCTCCTTATTTCCGGACAAACTCGTAAAAGTGTCAGAAATTCAAAATCCAAAATATATATTATCTAGTAGCTAATAAACTGGTAATTAAGTATAGACGAAAATGTCAAGACCTTGCCATGTGATGGGTCTTCCTAGGCATTCCTAGGCCACCATACACATCTGTGGTTTTCCTAACCAAATAATTGTGTGCTTGTACTGGCACTGAAATATGTAATTTAACGTTGTCCTGGCATGGTATGGTGGTGCAGTGGGTAGCGTTTCCACATCACACCTCCACGGTCTCCAGTTCGGTCCTGAGGCCGGGTTGCTGTCAGTGTGGAGTTTTTCCATGTTCTCCCAGGTCTGCATGGTTTTCCTTCAAAAACATGCCAGTAGGTGGCTTGGCTATGTTAAATTGCCCTTAGGTGTGAATGAGGGTGTGAATGTGTGCATGTGGTGCCTGAGATGGACTTGCATCCCATCCAGGGTGTATTCCCACCTTGCGCCCAGTGTTCCCAGGATAGGCTCTGGAACCACCACAACCCTGACCAGGGTCTCTGGGTGGATTTTCACTGGCTCTTCCTGTGTCCGTATTGGTTTCCTCTAGGTTCCCCCCTCCCATCTCCTAAAACCATGCTGGTGCGTGACTTTGTGACTCTACATTCTCTGGAGGTGTGAATGTGAGTACATGGGTACATGTGAGTAAGCATTTCCCATGATACAGTGAACATTTCCCATGATGTTTGATACTGGTTTCAGATGAGTACTGTGCGGTGGAGGATTCAGACACATTCATCTAAAACAAGCTGGATGTCTTTCATATTTTAATGTAATACAACACCACTGCTTAATATCTGACAACTACTACAATAAAAAAAAACACACACACATAATAAAAAGGACTTCTGAAACATAGAAATGACATGGCTGACAACTTAAATACTGTCTTTCTTATTCAGCCCAACAATGGCCAATCCATACGAGTTTTAGAAGTAACCTTTGAAGGTACAACATGCTTTACATTGTTAAGATCGGTATTGAAGTCACAAATGTTAAAACAAGAAAAAAAAAAAACTGCAGCCATTCAAGTCCTTGCACTGTGTCCTCAGAGTGGCTTGGTGTTCAGTTCGTTCTTTCAGTCAGTCTGTATTGTCAGGAAAAAGGTAGTGTCAACAATGCGCAGCATCACGGAGGAATCCCACCATGACATGTCCATCATGAGGAAACTGAGGCGCAATTCCCGATGAGAAAAACGAAGGCTTCCTCACTCCTCTAAGCTATTCCAAAGTCCATTTTGGCAAAGTCCATCCCGCAGGAGTGCATAAGTGTCATTCGTAACTAAACTTTACACAAAAAAATCATTAATGGTACTGTTTTTATGGGTGGGGGTGAGGAGCACTAACTGCACTATTACGTTTAAAAAGAAGCTTGTTTTAAATATCCCTGTATCACAGATTGGCAGAAGAGAAAGGAACAAGGCTGTGGGATGGGGCTTCACAAAACTGGAATTACACCAACGGGAATAAATGAAGGTCTATCCTAAATTCTGAAAAAATATATATACAGAAAAAAAAAACACTACACCATGGCCCCCTCTGCTTGTAATACACCATCTTGCTTTACAAATCCGCCTCCAGCTGCCTCAGCTCTTCCCGTAAGGCTTGAGCCCGTCCCAATTTTTCCAACTGATCCTTGGAAGGGTTCTGCAGCTCTCCCGAGTCCACTTTCTGCTGCAGCTCCTCCACTTGGCGCAGCTTCTTCCGCAGGTTCTTGATCTTCTTGGCTTTGTCCGTGGTAGCGGCGGACAGGTCCGTGGAGGCGGTCGTGCTGTTCTGCTCTTCAGCTGCGACCGAAACCTTCTCCAGCTCTTTTGTTACTGTCTCCACCTCCTTGTTCGCTTCATGTTGATTCTGGGCCTGCTGCTGCTTGCGCTTCTCCTTGCGTTTCATGTTGCGTTTGGCTGCTTTGGACAAGCCGGATATCTCGCCTTCTTTGTCTGCTTTCACTGTTGCCTGCTGCTGCTGCCTGGCTGCAGCTGCATCCTCTGGATTCATTCCAGGAGGGAGATCTGGTTTGCTCTTAAAAAACTTCACATATTTATTCTCATAGCTGGTGATGGGCAGAAGGGAAAAGAAAGAAAATTAAGTAAACATTCACCTGATAGCAACAGACTGTTGTAGTAGTAAAAAAAAAAAAAAAGTAATCTTACATTTCCAGAAAATATAGCACTGACTACGCAACGAATAACTTGGTTGATTATTTTCCAATAACAGCACACCCTGAAATGTTTTATTCCTGTCAGAATCCAGCAATCGGCCAACGATTACACTTTTTTCAGATTTATTAATTAACTACACGCCATACTTTTTATCTGTTTAGAGTTGTGTTTAATTTCATGGAACATCAGTCAGACAAATTAGTGCCTGTTATCACTTACATTAAGCAGCTATAAACAAACAGTCCCACATTACCAGCCTCTTTTTTTCTTCTCTGTCTCTTAATAAGACAAAAAATAAAAATGCAACTCATGTACCGAAACCTGAAGACTCTCCTATGGTGGAAAACCTGTAACTGATTGTTACAAAGCACTGTCACTCCTTCCATAAATCTTTAACATCTCCATATCAACAATTATAATGGTTTTTATTTGCTAAATAACACCCTGTTTTTATGCAGTGTATTATTAGTCTTAGATTATGTGATCATACACTTCCATATGAATGAGCTGTTATTATGGAAACAATAACATAGTAGAAGGAGCGCATTAATATAAAGCTGTGATTTGAATCACAGCTGGCACTACTGTCAGAGCTGCTGTTAGAGGAGATTAATCACCAGCTTCTGACCAGTCAGATTTGAGAACTCGACAGACAAAATTAAATTACTGATGTACAAGATGTCACGATTGTTAAGCAGGGTTCAACACACAACTAGCTGTGTGTTTAGAAATGCACGACACTTACACAGGTACCTCCTCCTGGGGTACATATCCGTCCTTCACTCTCCGAGGTTTTCTCCATGTCCCATCCGGACGCTGTGTAGCAGCAATATACTTTCCTGTAAGAACATGCAGAGAGCGCGATGTCAATGTTGTGGTTTGTTAATAAATACAGTGTAATGGAAGGATCATTTATTTGCACACTGTGAGTTTGATTTGATGGTTATTCTTAGCACTTTGCAATGCAAATATTTTGTTATTTGTCTTATACAACTGGGAACAGGCCAAACATATTGTGTTATATTATACTCGTGTCAGAAGATGGTCAATTCCTAAATTAACATTAACTAGCTCACCAGGCAACGTGAGGCGGCTGTGTGTTTCCCTAGCATTGACCTTACACAACAGTTTCTGTGCTGCACTGTACTGTACTGTATATTGCCACTGTTTGCACATCCATTCGCATTCCTGAGTCTGGAAAAATCAGGGCTTGCATACAGGGATATGCGTCTTCTCAAAACAGCATGGAATTATGATTTCGCTTACATTTTGATCAGGTATATCTAACCAAAAGGGGCTGCAGAGTGCTTTCTGGCGAATTATTAACACTTTGAACTTGACAGCACTGATAGGTACAACAAAAAACGAACCAAAACAAGATTCAAACTTGTCCATCAGAATTGAGCAGAGCTTATATATACACACAATATATACATACATATACACACACAAATAAACAAACAAATGAAATGGTAAAACAGATACAACAAAATCTCAAATGTGTGTGTGTGTGTGTGTGTATATATATATATATATATATAGACATATATATAGATATATACATACACACACACACACATATATATATATATATATATATATATATATA
>CM074952.1:8176431-8186466 GCA_037577455.1 Pangasius macronema | reverse complement strand
TACATATATATATATATATATATATATATATATATATATATATATATATATATGTGTGTGTGTGTGTGTGTGTGTGTATCTATATATATATACACACACACACACACACATATATACTCACACACACACACACTTCTTCCACACTTCAAATAGCTGCACTGCCAGTTACAACCGATTCGCTGACAGGGAGCTTAGCTTATTAGCTTATTAGCTTAGCCTAATGGGGAAAAAAACCATGACCGCTTATGAATCCAGTTAAATGACCACTGCCTGTTAAATGTTAGTGTGTGTGATAAACACAAGGCGCTGTATAATGAGGTGAACGCTGCAGCCCGGCGCTGTTTGAGGACTCAGGGCAGGAGGTTCATTCAGACGGCGGGACTGGCAGCTGGCTAAGCGCGCATGCTACACCGCTAACCGATTCAGCTTCCCTTATTTCACAGCGAATACCGCTCACATCCACTGCTCACACATGTGCAGCGCAAATAAGGCAAATACATCCTCAAACTGGCGTACTATACTGCTTTTAACAATGACAACAAAATCAAAGAGCTCACCAGACTCATCTGTTACATAGGGAGTCGCCATCTTAACAGATGTGGTACTTCCGGTCACGTGGCGGAAGACGTATTCGTAACCGTTATTAAAAAGAACGACAGATATGCGTTATATTAGTTTTAGATTTGTATTTAAATTTGGGAAAACTTTTCATATACCAGTGGAGTCTCTGAGCTGGTTTACTCTTTAAAAAAATAGAATTACGTATTTAATTTGAATCACTCAAGATAATGAGAAAAAAATGGCAAAATAATGACAGCAATATCCGCAGTATTTACAGTTACAGTTACGCCTGGTCTGTGAAACCATATGCTGGTTGCTGCGATGGTGCTAACATGCTATATTGTTTTTTAAAATGTCTCTTTACCAATTTAAAAAAAATAATTCCTATATTAAACAGTTTGTTATAAAATTCCATTTCTGACAGATTAAAAAAAGGACATTTTCCTTTTGACATATTATCTCATACATTTGCCATATTATTATAAAATTATAATTTTGACATATTACCCAAAGATTGAGGCTTATCTCAAAAGTTAGACTTTTTAATCTCAAGATTTAGATTCAAATGTCTGATGTATTACCTCAAGATTTTAACATATATATCTCTACATTTTGCCTTATTATCTCAAATGCATTACTTATCTTATTTTTTAAAACCTATTATGTAAAATTGACTTTTAATTTCACTATTCTGACTAATTCTCCTAATAAAGTTGAATATAATCTAATGTAATCTAAAACTTATTTTCTTGTTGGGATTATTGCAAGATTATGTTAAATGATGTTGAATTTTTTGACTTGATACACCAAAATAATAATTGATTATATTGAATTAGAATAGATCTCTTAGAGGATTGACGGAACAATTTCTTTGACAAAATTTTCCAGATGTGTGGGGACAATTTTACCGTGCAAAAACAGATTAAAAAACAAATTTCAAAATTAAACCAAGATAAATCATGTCAGAATTTTTTCCACCCTCAGGGTAAAATTAAACGTATGAAAGTTAGGTGAAAACCAAAAACATTTTAGGGAAAGTAGGAAAAATAATAATAATAAAAAAAAACTTACAATAACCTAGTTTTATAAGTGTGCACACCCCAAAACTAATACATTAGTAGGCAGTAGCCCCAGACATTTGGGGTCAAGATTGATCACTTGGTTCTACCTTCCAATCACACAAGAAATGGCAGTGATGGGGCTAACTGAAGAGCATGTGTTTGTTGGATTAGTTTTTGATTAACAGGAATAGCAGGCTGTTTACTATGAGTATGAATCAGTGGCGGTTGGTGGTTTTTAAATAGGGGAAGCACAGGTATCTGTTATTGAAGTATATATATATACCTGTGTGTATTCTGTTTCATATGTTGGTCTGGCCTCCTGTTTAATTCTCAGCATCTCCTCAGTATCTCCTAATAAGTAAGAGCACATCAACAAAATTGGTCATGTCTGCCATGTTATGGATTACTGACCACTGCTGCAGCTCTGAGCACTCTGTCTGTGTGCATTACCGTTTGAGATATTTCTTTTAATGCAATGTGATTTGGTAAAATATTGAATTTCACCAAGATTAATAAATAATATAGACACGTTTCTTTATTTAATATAGAAACATTTCATTGCTGCATTTTAATGATTTTTTAGGGGAAGCTGCGCTTCCAATGTAAAAAGCATCTTAAAGTAAACTCCTGTGGTATGAATTCACCAAATGATACATCGTTTGAACAGCTATCTATGTTAGCTATCAAGCTAGCATGCTAGTTACATACCTGTGAAGCTAGGTAAACAGCTATGAGCTATGCACTAGATAAGATTTAAAAGCACACATTATTTTCACTCCTTGCATAGCCCTATTGTCATATGTCAACATTTTGAGGTCATAAGTAAGAATTTAGGGATAATAAGTCAAAAGATTTGACATACGTCCTGCTGCTGCTGAAAATAAAGAACAAAAAAATCTGTTGTGCATTTTTTTTCCTTTTCTACCCAGCAGAAATTGGGCTTCTATGGTTTATTGACCGCTGTTTGTACTCACACACCAGTTCAAGCGTATGATGTAAAGCAAACAAGTTGAGGGTTTGCACTGTTTGTTGTTCTTGTTCCCGTAATTATTGGATTTGAAAACATCGCAGTATACCCTAAAATGAACGAGATTCCATTATCTATTATCAGTACTATAAAATCCACAGATATAGAGTTTCTTACAGTTCTGTACGTCTTTACTTTGGAAGAGGTTGTTTCTCCTGCAGCTTGTATAGCCAAGCCATCAGAGAGCTGAAGACCACAGAATAAAGATGAATAGTTGCAGTTATTTACATTTAGTCATTTTGCAGCCACTCGTATCCAGAGTGGAGTGCAAACAGCTGAAGATGCAGCCAAGAAAAGCACTGCAAGCGTTCATAACCTGCACAGTTAGAAATTAATGTTGTACAAAGATGTTGTACACGTGCCAGAGTGATCTACTGTGGTAGCACAGTAGTTAAGATGTTGGACTACTGATCGGAAGGTCTACTGATCAGAAGGTCATGAATTCAATCCCCAGTACCACCAAGCTGCCACTGCTGGGCCCTGGAGCAAGGCCCTTAACCCTCAACTGCTCAGTTGTATAAAAAGAGATAAATGTAAGTTGCTCTGGATAAGGGCGTCTGCCAAATGCCATAAATTTAAATGTAACCAAACAGGACAGTTTAAATGTAAACACACTGCCTGGAATATGGTTAAGTGCTAATTACACCACTGATCCAACATTTTAGACATGTTAAAGTTTGTAGTTCTGTAAAGAGAAAGTGAACGTTAAACAGGATGGCAGCGTTTCCACCTCAGGGTTGCAGCTCTGGGTTTCCTCTGGTTTCCTCTCACCTCCCCTGGTAAGATTAACTATAGGTGTCTTACTCACACATTTACAAACACACGTACCACAGGATGTAACTTGACTGAAGGGTAGGTCCCACACAAGGGTCGAGGCACTCAGTGTTCCAGGGATAGACTCTGGATCCACCACAACCCTGCTCATGATAAAGCATTTACCGAAAATTAATAAATGAATGAGCGTAAAAGAAATAGCTCACATTCATAAAATAAGAAACTCCTCAGGGGTTGTGGAAAGCGATGTTTCTAGCTTTCTAAAGGGGTTCTGTTTGGAATATTTTTTTAAACAGACACCTTGTAATGTAAGGTTTACATCGAACTTAAGGGTTTTCCCCAGAGGAACAAATAACTGAATTCATTAGGGTGGTAGATTTTTTTTAGGATGCTTTTTTTTATTTCACAGTATAGACATGTTTCTCAAAGTGGACTCTATTCTACTGACAATATTATTCATTCATTCATGCAATGCTACCCACTGACTGCACCACTGTGCCACCCACAACAAACATTATCCTAGATATTATCTATGTATTTGGCCCCTCTAGTAGGAATGCAATGACCACTGGGGTGATCAGACACTGAAGCACTGAGATATCACCTTATGAGCAGCAGTCATGCCAACAGCCCTAAAGTGAAAGACCTTAGCTGGCATACAAGTGTGTCCAGTTGGCCTGTACAGTGATCTCCATTATGGGTTTGTAGCTGATATGGTACAGAGCCTTTTCCACCCAATGCCAGAAACACAAGGTTTCAAATTTGATCCTTGTTGCAACACACAGCCAGTGGGGTGAACTCAGCAGGGGATAATTATACACGTTAAATGTGGTTAAACAGAAGAAAATTAGTCTCTGCTCTCTATAATGAAATTAAATCAACAATTTAAAAATAAAAATAAACAAAACAGTTTGTTTAAAAGGAACTTGAAATGGTTTACTCAAGCAAGGAAACACATTTCAAATTCATCTGGCTGCACATTCCCTCAGGGAGGCTTAAAGCTGCTCCGCTTCTGGAAGAGGTTTGTTTCGTTAGTCATGGACTCCAGGATGAAAGGAAAACAGCCCTCTTGCAGAAAATGTCCAAAAGGCAACTAGTCCAAAATCAGAGTTCCTGTAAATAAAACACAAGAAAAGCAACAATGCCTCTGATTTTTGATTTGACCCTACGTTCTGCTCAGAGGGCTTCTAGACAGGGAAGATGATGTCTGAAAATAGATCAGTATGGAACATTTCTGATCAGTTTTCATTCCCTTAAATCCTCCTCCCCGCTTTATGATTTCTTTCAATTTTAGATCTATCACCTGGTTAAAGGTTAATTATACCAAAGAACCAACACTGTGAATTACATGCTAAAACTTGCAGTTCTCAAAAGAGAAAGAAATATTCTGCAGTCTCCAGGGGTTATGGAAGATTATGGTTCTAGCTTTTAAAGAAGTTCTATCTGGAAGCTTTTGTGGAAGTGAAACCTTTTAATCTGCAAAGAAGATACANATTTTTTTTAAAGTGTTTCCAGGAACATAAACCAATGTTTCAAAGTATCAAAGTGGACTCCACAATATCTTTCCCATTATATTTATTTGTTTAATCATGTTATGATAGAGGAAATTGCTATCAATTAGATTTTTATAGTGGTAAATTTTTTTTTTTTTTTTTTTTTTAATTTTTTTGGTAATTCTCAGTACTGCTACACAGGGTTGCGGGGAGCCTAGGGCCTATCCCAGAGAACTTGGGGCACAAGGAGGGGGACACCATGGACGGGGTGCCAATCCATCACAGGGCACAATCACACACACATTCACACACTACGGACAATTTTGGAAATACCAGTCAGCCTACAATACATGTCTTTGGACTGGGGGAGGAAACCAGAATACCCAGAGCAAGCCTCTGAAGCGCAGAGAGAAAATGCAAACTCCATGCACATGGGGTGGAGGTGGGAATCGAACCATTACACCCATACACTGGAGCAAACAAACAAACAAAATACCCAGCTCACTCATGTGGTTAAAATGTGGCCACCATTTTTACATCAAATAAACAGCAGTTTTAAATATCTACTTAAATGAATGAATGAATGAATNAATGTCAATAGTTGATTGCATAAATAAAAAGGTAGATAAATACACAAACATGTCATAATTAAACCACAGTAATAATTTGGTTTAAAAAGTTAATTAAAACCTTATTTAAAACTTTTCATCCAAACTTCAGACAAGAGAGAGAGAGAGAGAGAGAGAGAGAGAGAGAGAGAGATGGAGAGAGAAAAGAAAGAGAGAGAAAGACAGAGAGAGAGAAAGAGAGAGAGAGAGAGAGAGAAAAGAAAGAGAGAGAAAAGAAAGAGAGAGAGCATAAAACTCAACAACAAAAGGACAGAATAGTTCACTCAGTGGCGTGGGGTGAGACAGGGCTGCAGCTCGAGTCCAACTCTGTTCAATATTTATATCAATGAGTTTGCATTGTTACTGGAAAAATCTGCAGCCCCTGGACTCTCCCTAAACAATACCAAAGTCAAATTCCTGCTCTACGCAGACAACCTGGTGCTGCTGTCTCCTACTGAACAAGGCTTATAGCAACACCTGGACCTGCTGGAGCAGTACTGTCAGAAATGGGCCCTGACCGTCAGTCTGGCCAAAACCAAAATTGTCATCTTCCAAAAGAAGGCCAGACTTCAGGAAAACAGACACCAGTTCACTCTAAGAAACACCACCCTAGAGCACTCGCTACACTACGACTACCTATGGCTGAAAATCAGTGCCTCAGGAAGCTTTGATCTGGGAGTGAACGCACTAAGAGAAAAAGCACGAAGAGCTCTTTGTGCAATCAAGAATAAATTCTACAAAATAGACATCCCAATTAGAATTTGGTATAAAATCTTTGACAGTGTCGTTGCACCTATTGCGCTGTACGGATGTGAAGTTTGGGGTCCGCTCAGTACACACGACTACACTAGATGGGATAAACATCCCACAGAGTCCCTGCATGCAGAATTCTGTAGAAATATCCTAAAAGTTCAAAGAAAAACACCAACCAGTGCATGCAGGGCAGAATTAGGCCAATTCCCACTGATTATACCCATGCAGAAAAGAACTCTGAAATTCTGGAAACATCTTAAATCAAGTAATGAAAGCACGCTACAGTATGAAGCACTGAAAACCCAAGAGCTCAGCCCTAAAACCAGTCCCCTCTATCAGCTGGTCCTGAGACTCACTAACACACTAACCACTAACACACTAACACACTAACACACAGCAGTCTCAGACCAGCGCTGTCAACCAAATTACTGAGCAGATGAGAAGAGCGTATCTAGAGCACTGGGACAGTCAGACCCAAATCCAGTCCAGATTACAATGCTATTGGGCCCTAAACAGAGAGTATGAACTGGCAGAGTATCTCTTCACCATCAGAGATATAAAGCAGAGACACATCCTGACCAAGTCCAGGCTGAGTGAGCATAGTCTTGCCGTGGAGAAGAGCCGACACAGGAGAACCTGGCTGCCCAGAGAACAGAGACTGTGTGCTCACTGTACGAGCGGTGAGGGCGAGACAGAGCTGCACTTCCTACTGCACTGTGAAAAATATCAACACCAGAGAAACAGTTTCACCCAAAACATCACACAAAATTCCAAATTTCTGCAATTTAACAGATGAAGAAAACAGAGTCATTGTGGGAGAAGGAAACACTGCAGCCTTCGCTGCAAAGTATGTATGTCCTGCACACTCCCTGAATACACACACACCCTGAATACACATACACCCTGAATACACACACTATGTTCACACACTCACCTGTCAGGTTTTTGTATATATATATATATATTTTACTATTCCTGTTTATGATGTCTGTAATGTTTAAATATTTGTATATTTTGGTTTGATCTACTTGCACTGTTTGCTTTGGCAGCAATGTGATTTATTACATTCATGCCAATAAAGCACTGATGAACTGAACTGAGAGAGAGAGAGAGAGAGAGAGAGAGAGGGACACAGAGAGAGAGAGAGAGAGAGAGAGAGAGATCTGCAGATCTGTAGAAGTCTGGGTCTGTACATCGTCAATGGTAGGATACAAGGGGACACTTTAGGAAGATACACCTTTTGCTCACCTCTTGGGAGCAGTACTATAGATTATATGATAACAGACATAGATCCTCCATCTCTCAGAGCATTCACTGTCAAAGAACTAACACCTCTGTCTGATCACAGCCAAATCACTGTGTCTCTCAACAGAACTAAAACTAACATTAACACACAGTCCAGTAAGCTGTACCACATTAGACCACCATACAGATGGAGCACCAGCACAGAGGAGCACCAGAAAGCAATAAGCAGTCAAAAAATACAACTGCTGTTAGAGAAATTTCTTAACACCACCTATAATCACAATAAAGAAGGCATCAATTTAGCTGTGAAAGATTTAAATAATATATTTTAAAAAAACAGCTAAAAAATGAAAACTGAAAACAAAAACTGGACAAAATCACATACTCAAGAATGACAAAAATTGGTTTGATCAAGACTGCATGGCAATTCGGAAACACCTCAGAAACTTGTCAAACCAGAAACACAGAGATCCAAATAATACAGAGATTCGCCTTCTTTACTGTGAAACCCACAGTATACCCAAATACAACTGACAACAACTGAGAACTCAGTCAATACAAACCAATTTTGGGATAATTGGAAAAACATGAAAAAAAAAAAACCTGAACATGAAGAATTGGCTATTCAGAATGGAGAAATATGGGAAACCCATTTCCAAACACTATTTAAAAAAGTAGCAACAGACACAACCTGTAAGCAAAATCAAATAACCAAACAACTAGAAACAACAGAACTGGCTTTTAAAGATAATCAAAATCCATTAGACTTCCCCATTACCGAAAAGGAACTTAAAGACAAAATTAAAATCCTTAAAACAAAAAAAGCATCTGGACCTGATGGAATACTAAAGGAAATGATAAAAGAAACTAGCGCTAGATTCTTATCAGCTATTCTGAAATTATTCAATGTGGTTCTGAGTGTAGGTCACTTCCCTGACATCTGGAATCAAGGCTTAATAACACCCATCTTTAAAGACGGAGATCAGTTTGACCCCAATAATTACAGAGGCATCTGTGTGAGCAGCAACCTGGGAAAGTTATTCTGTAGTGTAATAAATGCTCGACTGCTGAACTTCATCATGACACACGGTGTCTTTAGCAGAAGTCAAATCGGACTTCTACCAAATTACCGTACATCTGACCACATTTACTCCTTACATTCTCTCAGTGAAAAACACGTCATCCAAAATAAAGGCAAAATATATGCATGTTTTATCGACTTTTAAAAAGCATTTGATTCAATCTGGCACCAAGGACTGTTTGACAAACTTCTTAAAAGTGGTTTAGGTGGTAAAACCTACGACCTTATCAAATCAATATACATTTAAAGCAAATGTGGTGTGAAAATTAGCACAAAAAGAACAAAATACCTTTCCCAGGAGTGTGGAGTGAGACAGGGCCCAACACTGTTCAATATATACATCAATGAACTGGTGCTCAGTCTGGAGCGATCCGCAGCTCCTGGTCTCACTCTACACGGCTCAGTAATCAAATGTCTGCTCTACGCAGATGACCTGGTTCTGCTGTCTCCCACTCAACAGGGTCTACAGCAGAACCTGGACCTGTTGGATCAGTGCTGTCAGACCTGGGCCCTGACAGTCAATCTCAAGAAAACTAAAATCATGACCTTCCAGAAAAGATCCAGATGCCAGGGATCACAACACTCATTCACATTAGGAACTAACCTTCTAACACATGTATCACACTATAGTTACCTGGGTCTAAAAATCACTTCTACAGGAAACTTTAATCCTGCAGTGAATGAGCTGAGAGACAAAACACGCCGGCCCTTTTACACCATAATGCGACAATGCCCAACAGAGATCCCTGTCAGAATTTGGCTGAAAATATTAGAATCTGTCATTGAGCCGATTGCCCTCTATGGCAGCGAGGTGTGGGGTCCACTGACAAATCCAAATCAAGAACTAACCAAATGGGACAATCACCCAATCGAGACACCCACCGGAACATAACAAATAACGCATGCAGGGCAGAATTAGGAAAATATCCACTCATTATAAAAATGCAGAAAAGGGCAATCAAATTCTGCAAGCATTTAAAACTCAGTGACCCCGACTCGGACCATCATAAAGCCCTGCAATCCCAAGAGCTGAACAATGGACGCAATCCCCTCTCTCAGCTGGTCCAGAGCTTTAGTCCTGACGTTTCAGCACAGTACAATAAAGATGTCTAAAAATAAAGTACAAAATGGCAGACTATCTGTACAAAGTAACAGATAAAAAACTGAGAACCACCTTGATCAGGTACAGACTCAGTGGACATAAGCTCGCAGTAGAGACGGGCAGACACAGGAGAACATGGACACCGCAGGAAAAGAGGTTATGTCCACACTGCCTTCAAAACAAAATCGAGACAGAGCTGCACTTTCTCACAGGACGCACAAAATACTCACAAATTCGGGAACATTTTTATCATAAATTTATACATATACACCAGAACTTTGAGCCTCTGTCGAACCGTGAGAAACTGCCCATGTTACTAGGGGAATGTGC
>CM074952.1:8171431-8173931 GCA_037577455.1 Pangasius macronema | reverse complement strand
AAAGGACTTAAAAGCCCACACACTAAAGTATAAACGACCACAATACAGCGATAAATTTAGAGTCTGTGGAGTATTATGTTTTAGGTTTTGACTAGGTCTTATACAAATCAGAATAAGTTGTGCTTACTCTCAAAATGACTTAAATGAGTTTTAAATTGCCAGGCTTTGCTGAAATATCACAGATTTAGGCACACAGCTTGACTAAATTATGCCTAATTGAGTAACTGTAATGTTATACTGTTCATTTAGGCTTGATTTGAAATGTTGAAAGACATTTTTCATTGATGTGTTGTGTGATTGCTTTTTGTTTTGTTTTGTTTTGTTTGATTGTTTTGTCATTTAGGAGCTGAGCTGCTGGTGGAGCAGCTGCCACCTGGAGGACAGGATAAACAAAAAGTGAATCCTAATGTTTTTCTTGTGGGCTCCACCTGGCAGAGACTCCTGAATGGAGCAGAAGAGTTGGGACTTTTTAAGGAGTTCCACGATGGTACCATGCGAGGATTCACGTATGCCAACCGAGAGAGTTTCAAAGAATTCCAAGGTGAAGACATCTGTTAGGCCGAGCGGATAGAGCTGACCTGCGGGTCACAGCTTTACACAGACTCTGTTGGTTATAAGCTGAAATTGTCTGTAAAATTTCGATTTGTAGGGCCCACATTCCTTATAAGAATACAAATATGTACATATCAGTGGAAAGATGAGGAAATAGTTCGATTTCGTTACATGCTTATATCGTGTGCACTAAAAGCAGTGATATATCGACAACAAACAAATGACCATAACAAAGTCCCCTACCGCTACCGAAGGAGTCGTAACGACTTACAGTTATGTATATCAAACACGAACTGGACACTTTGAGGGCAAAGGATGAAACCCATGTTCCTGGATACCCTAAACTTAGGCTGTATCCTGGAAAGTCAGTCAGTAAGTTAACCAGAAAAAATGCATTTGCACCAACACATAGGTTACAGGAAATGTAATTGTAGTTTACAAAGTGTGCATTTATGTAGAATTCCTAAGAGAATAGTATGATTACATTATTAGATATCTGTTATCTTAGGACCTTTATGGTAGTGTGTCACCAAACACTCAAAAATAAAAAGTTTAACTGCTGCTTTTACGTTTTTTCCAGTCCGTAGGTTACAGTCCAAAGGGATTCTAGTCCAGAATTTCCCTCTCCATGATAAAGAGGAGTTAAAGAGGCTCTCTTCCAATTGGTACAAAAAGATCAAGCTGTCCATTCAGCCACTGAGTGAGTCCATCTATATGAGCTGGGTGAACGAAAACCTGACAGCTCCATCTTTCTTTCATCTTCTTCTGTTTTTCTTCAACAGTTTTGTAGATTATGTTATTTTAGTACTTTGGAGCTTACAAGAGTAACAAGAGTATCTGTAAAGAAATTAATATTTGCTTTGCTAGCATCCCTAAACTTATCAAATAAAAGTTTGTTTTATATATAAAATGAACAAGCTTGTGTACCTCTGCTGGTGCCTCACTAAGCTAACTGATTTGTTCTTTTGTGTCCTTGATGATGCAGATGACATCAGGCGTTACTTTGGTGAAGGTTTAGCGCTCTATTTTGGTTTTCTCGAGTACTTCACATTTGCCTTGTTGCCGATGGCCCTGATCGGGATTCCCTACTACCTCTTTGATTGGGAGGACTATGATAAATATGTTCTCTTTGCTGTCTTCAACTTGGTATGGTCCACTGTCTTTCTGGAGGTGTGGAAGAGACGTAGTGCACAGCTGGCTTATGGATGGGGAACACTGAGTCGTAAGAAAGCATTTGAAGAACCACGGCCAGGATTTCATGGAGTTCTGGGCCTTAATCCTGTAACAAGCCGCGAGGAGCCCACCTACTCGAACACCAAGTATGTATATAAACATGACAGCAGAAGTTATTCCAATCAAGTATCACTGTGACATCAGTTTGATCTCTTTGAAAGGTCTAAGGGAATATAAAGGCGTTACTTACTAACAGATGAAGGTACACACTGTTAGATTTAGGAACTGTTTTTGAACATGCAGACCTGGAGTTATTCATTTTATGGTCTATATATAACTATTTGTGGCTTGTTCCATACACTAAATTTACAGATTTGACTATCAATTATTACCAAATGCTGGAGTTAAAATAATTATTTGTGCAGGATGCCTGAGAATATGGATATGTCAGAGAGATTATTTGCTTGTTGTTCCTCCACAGACGGCAGTTGAGGATATATCTGGTGTCTGTCCCCTTTGTGCTGCTGTGCCTGTACATTGCTCTCCATGTGATGATGATCTACTTTGGCATGGAGAGCTGGGCAATGAGTATTTATAATGAAGATCCGAACTTCCTAACAGGTGTGCTGCTCTTCATACCAAGTATCATCTACGCAGTGGTCATTGAGGTCATGAACCTGCTGTACCGCTACGCAGCTGAGTTCCTCACCGACTGGGGTAAGTGTGCAGAAATAAATAACCATGGAGTACATGTGTATGGCTAAAGAGCTAAACA
>CM074952.1:8143464-8169108 GCA_037577455.1 Pangasius macronema | reverse complement strand
CTATCTGCGTGTCCAGCAAAGTAGTTTTCCCTGGAATTTGAGAGCTAATTGTGGACTGGATTGTGGTGTTGAAAGAGAATCTCTATTGGTGACGTTTTTGATTTTATCACTGGGTGTGTACAGATATTCAGGCAGATATAAAGCTCACAGGGCAAGCGCGAGATAAAGGTTTCCAGCAGCGTTCGGCACAAGCCCTTTTACAGTATTTAGTCTTAAAGAGAATAGAAAAGGGAGTGAATTTTAAAATGACTTCACGGTGATGCAGATCATCATATCAGCCATCATATCAGTGTTTATCAAGACTCCGCACCACAAATGGCTTATGAGTTGCTGTCGGCAGAAGAACATTGCCATGACTAATTATTTAATCGGTTGTTAATAATGCTGGTTGTCTGGGAGGACACGCTGCATTGTTGGCACACAAACAAACATGACTAAAGTTCTACCTCCATTGACAGGAGGAAGATTTTATTGTATTGCACTGTGAACTTTTTTATCTCTCTAATATCAGTTTAAAAACTCTTATAGATATTCAAATATTAAATTTATCCACAAGGCATGTCTTAATAGACAATCTCCCTGTCCAAAGATAAACAGAGGTGGTAACCCGCATACACAGTCTATTAGATCTCCCAGGTGTTCACAGATCTGCCACATCATCGTGTGTGTGTGTGTGCGCGCGCGTGTGTGTGCGCATTCCTCACAGCCATCCAGGACTGCATTCCTCAAATCTGCTACTCTTCCTTCACATAGAAGTGGCCCATTTTCCAACAAATTTTCTTCCCCCTGCTCATCGTTTTTGTTGCTCAGTTGATGTTTCCCATTAGAAGCAGCCAAAGGGAACGTATAGAATTTGAATAGCTCTATTTTATTTGGATAGGTCTGTATATGTCTAATTTGGCGTTCACTATTTTGAGTACACAACAAGGGTTTGATTTGGGTGTTCCTCCTTCTTGTTAAACAGCCGGTTCATTTTCCTGTTGGTTTAAATATAAGCTCCATCTCTGACGTCACTCGTTCAGCTGGGTTCAGGTGTGTGACGTGCATAAAGGTGTGGTGCCGTCTTCGTGCTGGTGGCATGCTGCACAAAGCACACTTGCATGTAGAGCAGGGACTCAGGAGGGGTGTGTGTTTAAGTTTCTTTTCCCATCGCTGCAAGAGGAGAAAGAGAAAGTTAAGCCCAGGCGTGTTTGCATCATAAAAGAGGCCAGTGCCTTGTTTCTGGTTGGTGTTGGTTTGCTTAGGGAGTAGGTGACGTGGGGGAAAAGGCGCTCAAGAGACAGAGCTTTAAACACTGAGCAGTAAGGCTAAAAGGAGAGCAGTGACAGCTTTTGACTTGTCTACAAGCAGAGCTGTTAAGCTCAGAAGGGAAGGAAATTGGCACTTATGCAGTGATCCTCAGTTCCTGCTGTCAGGAGGTACAGTCAAGCTCTAATTTATTTATGGCCTAATATTCTTATTTATGGGTTTAGTGAATGTCTAGAAATTATACAACCTTGATCAAATGCCTTTTTCCTTTCTTTCTTTCATTCAAAGAAAAACATTGTCGGTATTTTTTTACCACATTGCTGTTTGCTTCGTGTCCATTTGCCTAAAGAAACCAAAGGAGCTCATGATTCAAAGGTGATGATGAGCCAAGCGTTCACCTTGTATAATGCTGAATAATGTGGGGATATGTGTGCCAGACAGACAGTAATCAACCAAATTGGACTTGCATCATGCTCATTTTAAGTAAAGGAAAGAGAGAGCCTTGTGGACATACTTTACTAGTTAGGCATACACACAAGTCCGTGCTGAAATGTCCCAGTTTCTGAAGCCCAGCTGTAGGATTTTCCTTAAACCGACTTGCATATTTATCTGCAGAAGTCATTTAAAAAGCACTGACAGGCTCAATGGCTTCTTTTATAAGCCATGGACATAAAATACTCTTGGAATAAGGAAACAGGAGGAAGGCCGTTTATTCCCTTTCCAGATTCTTCTAGCAGCGTTTTTGGAAGTGAGTGACGAGAGCAAGATAGAGTGAGTGTGAGCGTTTAGGAAATTACCATGTCCAAGTGTGGATGTGGAAGTTTGGCGTCGGTGTCCTTACGTGACCCTGCACTGACAGAGGCCTCATTTTGACACGCAAGCATTTGCAGAAGGGGTGAGAGGAAGAGAGGGAGAAAAGGAAATCTGGGGGGAAGAGAGAGTGGGAGAGAGCGGGAGAGAGAGAGAGAGAGCTCAACAGTGCTAGAAAGCACCAAGAGTAATAAATTTTTTTTTTGTTTCAAAAAAAAAAAAAAACAACCCAAGTACAGAAAGAAAAACTGCACGTATTCATAGCATCTGTGTGCCGAGTATTAAATTGCATTCAACATGCTGACCTCATTTTGTGTTTAACAGAATAACAGACGAGTCTAAAGACTGAAGTCCACTTGAGCTGTTGGAGAAGTGGATTATGGCGAAGAAGAACAGTCACAAGGGTAAGTCGTGGAACCGGTAACATTCTGTGCAGTATGTTTCCACTGTACTTGGTTTTTGTGTACCCTATCCACAAAACCCTCCTAACCTAAGCTCCTTCTGTGAATTTGGTGCGTCCTTTTCCCGTAGTGCAGTATTTGCATACTGTGCATCAGACACTAGGCTATTAATAATTGTGGGGCAGGAGGGAACTAGGTTGGTTGACTCAGATTAAACCGAGGCATGTTTCTCTCTGTCTGTGATGTCCAAGGGCATTCGCATTCTTCTCTCTGTACAAACAACTTTGACATGTTGACTTTTACATGTCAGCACACTTTATCATCACATGGCCCTGACTGCCTTGATATGTGTTCCACTATACGTCTCCACAGAAACGATAAAGTTCATCTCTCACCTCCATGTAATTAGTGGCTATGTTTTGCTCGTAATCCTTCATCTGTAGGGGTCGCATGTTGGTAGAGGTTGGAGCTGGGACACTGCTCCCAGATCAGCCCTTTACTTGCATAATTCTAACTCTAAGTTTTCAAAGTCCAATTTTCTGATTTATCTGGCCAAATGTGCTATGCAAGCAAAATGCTGAAATCTACACTGGACTACCATAGAGTCCCTACTTTACGACACTGACCAAACATGCTGGTTAACCTGGAAACACATGCAGTGAATTGATGGTGCTAATAAAATGGAGAGCGGCACATATGGACTGTAAACCAGATGCTCAGAGGGCAGTAACTACTCTTTTATTCCTTTCTCCATGATCTAAAGCATTCATTTGGTCTTCCAGTACTTATGGCTGAGGCATTCATCGCAATTTAACCCCCCATCAAACCAGACTTGGTCCTGGAGTACTCTATGCCCTGCGCAGTGTATTGTTTTTCCTGCTTCAACACACCCACTGCAACTCAGGAAGGACTGTTAATTAGCTGATTAGTTGAATCAGTGAAAAACACTTATATGTGCAGGACAAGTGCATACTCCAGAACCAGGGGTGGGAACGTGTGCTCTTCAGTACTACAGGGGTGGCCAAACACTCGCCCGTTTTTCTCTCCATAGTTGCTCGGTTTTAACAAACAGAAAATGAAAAAAATACGCACAGTTTTTACTAGCCGGATTAATTTGCATGCAGGGATGACGGACAGTCTTTTTAGAATCGGAAACACGCAGGCAGCTGAAACCAAGCAAAGTAAAGTCCAGTACAAAGCTGTCATATAACTCGCTTACTAGCCCATGAAATGAGAGACCCGGAACGCTGGTTAATGACTTGCAGACTCTGTCAAGGGCGCAAACATGATGTCCTCATTAGAAATGATGTTAGAAGGGGATTAGTCCTTATTCCGTCACTTAGTCTGTATTAACGCGCTTGGTTAACTAGCCGTACATTACATTACATTACATTACATTACATTAGCTCCCACTTTGTAGTTGACCCAAATATGTGACTGGGCTGCTATTACTTGGTCAGTGGGCTAGCTAATAAATCCATCATTTTAACCACGCTGTCTTACTGGAGGAATTCAGCGTAATCGCAATCACAAAGACAGCATGTGCTGTAAATGGAATAACAATTTCTGATCTGTGAGTCATTTAGATGATACTTGGAAGCCATTTTTACATGGGAAGCATTTTAAGTTTTTACAAAACGCTGTGTTTTTGTGTCTCAGCTTACTTACTGACTAGCATTGATTAAAATGCGATTGATTAAGATTAGCTGTCTAAACTATCTGGTATCTTCTTCATCATCATTATGTGAAAGCACTGATATTGCGATTGCGAAGAGTGACACCTTGTCTTAACTCTTCAGAGATTCCTGCATGAAGTGGCACGGTGACGTAGCTTGTAGCGTTGCTGCCTCACAGCTCCAGGGTCCCAGGTTCGATCCTGAGCTCGGGTTACTGTCTTCACAGATCTCCGTTCTCCCCACCTCCCAAAACCTCTTGACCCACCATGACCCTGATTAGCATAAAGTGAACATCTGAAGATGAATAAATGAATTGTTTTTACGTCTATACAGTGTACAATTTGCTACTGTTTCTTCTGAAAACATTGAAACACCATTCAGGTTAGTAATCCCAGCCTGAAATGTTAGCCCAATGAGGCAGATATATATATATATATATATATTTTTATCTACAATTTTTGTACTGCATTTCAGTACAGGAGTGTGGGAATGTCCAACCTCTTCCTAGGAAAAGTGCAATGGAACACCTCTCGATTCCTGATTTCCAAATAGTAATCTCTGGTGAAATCCAACAACCTGATGTTCTGCTAACATTGTGTAACGCAGGGAGAGTTACGCTGTTAATGATAATGTATCCCGTTATACTTGTTGTGTTGGGAAACTCCTCTGTTGCTTTTGAAAATACTTCTACAGCTTTTCAAGCTCAGCCATTTTCCTCATTTCTACATCATGCGTTCGAGCTCCGAGCACAGGGGACGCTTTGTGACGAGAAGTCGGAAATATCAAGTAGGAACTTTCCACATGTGGCTTTGTTTGGAACGGAGCATAAATCTACCATTTGTGTACACGGTATACTGTAGACTCAGGTTTTTTTCTTGGTTGCAAATGTTTATAGTTTCTCAGATCAGGATTTTTCTGTTAATCTAGATTTGGTTTTATCCAAGCTGGGAGAAAATCAATATTAACATTCAGTGTTAAGGTGATTCTAAACTAGCGTTTTTGTAATTAAGCATAGTAGATTCAAGACACTATGAAGACCACCAATATAGATCTGGAGCTTCAGTTCTTTGTGCCATAGGTCATTTTGAAAAGTACTGGGTTTTCCTGAATATACATACTCTTTGTTTTTTAAAACTGGAAATACTTTAAATACTCTTTACACGTATCTCAACCAGAAGTAAAGTTCTAGTATTTCAAGAAAATGGCATTCATTCTGACTATGGAGCAGGAGCAGCATGGGCGTTTTAACAGCCGCTATCTGATTCCAAACAGACTTGATTAGGCTTATGTCCATTTCATTACGACACGTAGCTATCCAACACTCAACTCGTTCAAAGCCTAACATTCCCCGTGTGACGAAATCACACTTGGCTAGCAAGCTTATCTTCAGGCAGACTGATTGTTTTTACTGCTGTGTTTGTTAAACTGGCTTCTTACATAACGTGGTCTTTGCAGGAAGGTAACCTAGACAAGATTAAAATGTAAATAAAACCATTCCCACATCAATTTGGTCAAAATTAGGTATATATTCGTAAATATCATTATGAAGTTTCGAAGGCAGAAAAACTCAAATTTGACCAAACCCAGATTATTTTGTCACTTTTGGCTGTTTTTTCCCCCCAAATTCACCCATGCTGTGGATGGGGTTTTCCTAAGTCAATACATATTTATTTATTTATTAAAATAATGAGAACTGATTCTGAAATAATTGTCTTCCCTTTGGGTATATAAGTATAGTGGGTATATAAGTAAAGCTGTAATTCCCCTTTGTTTTGTTTTGGGTGACCACTACTGTACTGCATATCTGAGATTATAGCCCTCGACTGCTATAGTACCCGGCTGCTTTAGCCATTTCTCATTTTGTTTAGCAAATTGTATTTAAATGCACTTGCAAATGCCTCCATACAGGAGTAAAGGGGTGCACTGCAAGGCCACCACTAGCTTTAGTTACTCACTTCCTAAAAGTAATCGGGCCACTTTGCTTTAAGTGGAAGGGAAAACCGGTGGTCGAAAGACCACACACTGTAACCTCATGTAATGAAATAGCTAGGCTTCTGTTTGTGAATGCTCTTTGCCCCGCTGAGTGCTGACATGCATTTTCACAACAGCCGGGATGGTTATGACCGCGACTAGGCATGCGTCTTATCTCACTCTTTTACATAATAAGCATTCTAAATGTTTACAGTGCTTCAGTGTTCCCTTTCACCATAAACATAGTGTTAATGAATACGTGTACAGCAGCTGTATAACGTTTTTAGGGGCTTTTACAGCTAGCTTGGATTGGGTGGCTGGGATAAATTAAGACGCTTTACTACTGAAGCTCTAGATGGAAAGAAGTATAACCAAATTCTTGGTGCTGTGTGGCCTGTTAAACAAAAAAGGTGCGCTGATGAGTCGGTGGTGTCTAGTCACATACACACTTTAAATGTGTGTGTGCATATTGCTGCCAAATATTGCACATACTTATATGGTAAAAGTATAAAAATAAGAATCATATAGCCACATTAGATAGCTTAATATAGAGAGGGGAATAGCTGGTCTTAGTATGGGTATGGAACAATTAATGGAGAATAGTGTTAATTAATTTTTTTTAACAGTTATTAATTAATAAAGCTTAGCCTAAACATATAGGCAGAATCTAGCACAGACTGAGGAACTAGCACAGACTTTATGCCTGGGTGTCTGACTGTCGTGCTGTGTACTATTAAACATTTAACCGAATGATAGATCTCAAGAAGCATAAAATGCATCCTGACTACATTATACACTCTTCTCATAAAGGCAGCTAACTGAAATACGTCACCACACAGCACATGACATGAGGACAAAATATGAAGCTGTTCTTGCTTAATCTCGTCCTGGGTCGTGTTAAGGCAGGAACCACTGAATCCGACTATTAAACTGCACCAATGTGCATTCCAGGTTTTTCCTGGATCTGTCAAAGGAAAAAAGTGTGACTGTGTGTGTATGTATGTATGTATGTATGTATGTATGTATGTATGTATAAATATATATAATTTATTGTAATTCTAATACATAGCTTGTAAACTTGCATAACTTGCTACTGCTGTTATCTGTACTGTCCTGGAGCTTTGAAGGCTATAAAAATATTTATTTTAAAAAATGCAAGATTATAGCCTTCGCCTTTAAACATGCATTTTAATATCTGTGGCTAGCTAACAATTTGAGACTTGGAGTATGGTGGTTAGAACTGCCTGCTCAAACTTGTAATCATTTGTCAGTTCTTATAAAATAATATTTCCCTATCGCATAAGTCTCTCGCGAGCACAGCACACAGACACTAGCCCGAATCGAAGATCATCATTTACGCACGTAGTGAGGAGAGAACACGGCTCGTAGCCGAAACGTTGGCCAGCGACCGGCTGACCTTTTGTCAAGGGAGCAAACACAACACGCTGCGTTAGAAACTGTGTTCGAAGAGGCTAACGATCGTGTACATCTTCCCTTAGTCTGTGTTAATGCACTTAACTAGCAAACTAGGCCAGCAGGTCATTTGCATCAGGACTGCCCACTCATCTGCAACACTTCTGACCTACATTTAACTTCCATTCATAGTTTTTTTCATGGGTGTAATTTTAATTCAGGAAACTTTGAAAGTTTAGCTAGACTTCAACAACAAACTGACATTAATACTCCTGCAGAAAAGTGCTCTAATCTCGCATCTCAGTCGTTTCATAAGCAGCTGCTGCTTTACTAGGAAAGCACTCGAGTGCTGGCAGTTGTAACCGTTTATATCTCATTTGCTTGTTTGGGGGAAAAACTGTTTGCTTAAATAGCGTCTAACCATAAGCGCTGTTGATTTATGAAGGCTTGTATCTATCTCCGTCCACTCTGTATGCGATCCGGCCCTGGCTCTGTGTGGGAAATGGAGAAATGGTGAAAAAGCAAGCTAAAGGGAGGGAGAGTTGGGGCGGAGGGGAAAAAAAGGGGGCGGCAGGAGGTTTAGGCTGGGATGGGACTGAGTTTTGGGATCTCTGCGTTTTGATTTTGAAGCTGGATGACTGTGGGTAAGTGTAGACCGTGCATGGCTGTTCATGTCTCGTCAATGTGCCTGCTTGCTTTTCTGCTGTGAAAGAAAATGAAAACTATAGAAGTGATAGAAGTGATGGACTAGAAAAGTGTCACCTTTTTAGAAAAAGTTACCCTTTAGCAGTACAGGCACATTGTCCGAGTGAACCCTTTCTCACAGTGTTCATGAACAAGATTTCAAATTTAGTGTGTTAAATGAAGCAGCTAATACTCTTTATAATGGTCTCTGTCTCATTCTTCTACTCTTCTTTCTTTTCCATCTCCTTGGGCTGTGCTTCTGACCTACATATTTAGAGGAAAATCCCCCTTTTCCCACTTCCTTCTGCCAAGTCATGCAGAATCCTCAGGCTGCAAATGCTACAGCTCAGACCGAACTATTAACTCCACGCTCTCCTTTTGTCTTGTGTCTTTTAATAGATACGTCAGGGGTGGAGTTTGACACGCACTCCAAAATGGTCATGTCCCAAGGAGGAACATTTGAAAGGATGAAAGAAAAGGTAATACTTGTCTTTTTTTTTTTTCCCCTGTTTTATTTTGTGGTTTTGTTTTCCTCTTTGTGTGTTTGTGCTGCTGTGGTGTAAGTCTCTCTGCTGCTTTTCTCCTTGTGCCCCACTAGTTTTCAGGACCTTGACTGTATTATCTAGGGAGTGGCCTTCTAAGCATGATGGGGCATAAAAAAAAAACGGAAGACGCAGTCGGCCTAATCGTGTTAAAAAAAGATTAAAAGATAAAAGAATACTGGCGCCAAATAATTTGTCTTGATCATGTGACATTAACTGCCTGTTACTAAAAGACTAGATGTTGTCAAATGTTAAAGTTTCTCGTGCATTGTATGCTGAGATTACACGATGCTATTCTGGATTATGTAATCTAATTAGAGGTGTGACACATTTTTGGAAGGAGTATGATGTCCTCAATGAAAGAGTCATTCACACACACAAGGGATCATGTGCATTTACCGCATTCAGGCATTTCCTTTAGTAAAATTAGAACTATAATTTACTGGAAGATTATCACGTAGACACACATACGTCAGAACTGACGTGGCTTCCAAAATGCACGACTATTAACTTACTTTGTTTTGTTTTAGATATTTTTTTCCTTCTTCTGTGGATTATTTTTCTCATTTTCCCGTTTGCCACTAGATCAATGCAGTGAGAGCAGTGGTTCCTAACAAGAGCAATAATGAGATCGCCCTGGTTCTGCAGCACTTTGAGAACAGCGTGGATCGGGCCGTGCAGGCGTTCGTCGAAGGTATGGCTCATTCCACAGCACGGCTTATATATAAATATAACATTCATGTTATTACTCACGTAGGATTGGTTGCACATGTTGTCAATATGAGCACTGATGGCCCCTCGAAAGGCAAAACCGATCCTGGGATCAAGTCGGCTGGCATTAGCGCCGGTTTGCTCGCGTGTGAATGCTTGTCTTTTTTCTGGACCTAAGTATGAACAATCATACGTAGGTGGAATGTGCTTCAGGAATTGCTTTAGCAAGACAGCACAGTTTTAACCTTTCTGTACTCCCAACACACCCAGACCAGCTATTGCTAGGCTTCATAATATGCTGATGAAAGGGGTTGAGAGTGTAGGAAGCAGCAAAATCTTTAAAGGATGATAGGTTGATAGAAAAGGGAAGGTGATTCAGCTTCTAAAAATGGTTAGAATGTTACAGTATGCCAGATATACATCCTGATTTTATTTGCCGACAGCCAAAATCAGGATCACAAAGTCTTCTGAATAGCTCACAAGCCGCATCCCAGCGCAGGATGTATTCAGCTGCCATTGGTTACTGTTGTGCTGTATGTAGCATGTTGGCATCTACAATTGACCTTGTCAACATATTGTTTTTCTTCTTCTTTTTCTACCCTCAGGCAGTGCAGTAGAGATCCTGAAGGAATGGAATGTCACCGGTAAAAAGAAGGTGTGTGTGTGTGTGTGTGTGTGTGTGTGTACACGTGTAATGACGCAGAGTGAATGCCTGCGTCACAGCTTTTTTCTTTTTCTAAATCTCTTGAGCTAAATATAGTGCTAAGGAACGTGTTTTGCTGGCCCTAGTGTTATGGGCTTTTTTGTTTTTGTTGCTATTATTATAAATAAATGATAATTTCTGTGAGAAGATTGCAAACCTTATTACTTCTTTATTTGTTGTGTATGTTAGTAAGTTTGTTAATTGATCGATTTCTGACTTAACAGCCTAAGAAGAAAAAGAAGCCCAAACCCCAGCCGGAAGCTCCGGTAGATCCTGCCCCTTCTGAATCTGTCTCGTCCCCAGAGACCGAGTGTGCAGGGGCTGTTAACGGTTTCCATGCCAACGGTTCAGCTGGTGCTGATGGCGAGTCTCTGGACTCGTTGAGCGAACAGCTGGACTCAGCCTCGTTGGATGCAGCTGAGCTTGAGTTGGAACCTGCTGTGCCTGAGCTCTCCATCACAAGTAGGCATGATGTCCACCAGTATAACCTGCTGTTCCTCCTAGAGTGATGCGTAGTTTGTAGACAGGCTGTACTGTGTAGTAGTAAGACATTGTGATAACCAGTATTCTACCACAGCTCTGCTGAATTCTTGAATCTGATTGGTTAGCAGCTCTGATAGTGGAGTTGGCTGTAACTCAAATTACAAGTTTATATTAGTGCACTCATTCTGATACATTGTTGTGTCTATGAGAATTGCTCAGTCAAATGGAATTGTATGCACCACCCTTTGTTTTATTTTTTACTGAGACGCCTTCATCTCCAAATGCAAAAGGTGAAGCCCATGTCAGTGATTTTAGTATCAGCCATTTAGTTAATGTCTTCTTGTCTGAGTAGTAACTTGAATAATTAACATACTGAGAGAGTTTCTAATTTTCATGCACCGTAACGAAAACTGAAATTTGGGATGCTCTGGGCTGAAACTGAAAAAGAAAAAAGATCATATACCCTCCCTGGGCACTATTTAAGAAACAGATGTATCCTTTCTTCATTTGTTTTTTTTTTTTTTTTAATTTGCTTTTCATACAGGAGGAGAAGCAGAATCTCATAAAGGCTTAGCCCCAGCCCCAAGTCCATCTCCCCAGCAAAGCACCAATAACGGAGCTCGACAGTATCAACACAGTTCTAGAGGCAACAAATCCCGCCCGAGATCTTCTACCAGCTCTCACAGTGCAACTCTGGCTCTTCCTTTTCCACCCGATGATGGCCATCAAGGTTCATCTGCAGCCAAAAAGATTGGTAAGAGTGCTGCCATGCTATAGACTGCCCCACTGAGTGAGATGTGAGAGAGACTTCACCCTAGTTTGTGTCCCATTTTGAGACACAGTGGAAAGCAGTCACATGGAGTCTGACAATGAGAAAACATTCTTTCCTTGAATATCTATAGCTTTTTTTTAATCTTGGTAGTTTATAATTGGTTATAAATAAGAAACAGAATAGAAATATCAACTCTCTAGCTTACTGCAAGTAAACATGACTTTTTTTTGCATAAAAAGTGCACAAGTAGATTTTAAAACATGCATTGCTTGTCATATTGAGACCAGCACTTCTGGTAACTTTTGCATTGCTTTTTTTTTAAGCCCTCAGTAATGCATTGAACTTGCTCATAATCTTTCCCATAGCAAATTGTCTCTGAGTGCTGATGCCATTATTGTTTGATGTACCCAGTATCATAATCCTTTCTGTTTAATTCACTTGTTCATCCATTGATGCTGTTTGTGAACAACTTTCTTTCTTTTCTTTTTTTTTTTTTTTTAATAAATAGTTTTCCAGACCTTTTTTCAGAAGATGGTTAAAATGCCTTAAAGAAAGTTGGTGTTGGTTTTTTTTTTTAAGTTAATCTTTCAGGCACACAAACCAGCACTCTAAATTTATCCTGTGTGAAATATCTGACTGGCAGAAGTGGCAAAGCATGCGGCCTGGGTATTCTGAGCATGTCACAAAGGCTTACCATAGGAAGGAAACAGATAGAAGTCGTTGTCACCAGCATATTTAACCAAGAGCTGTCTTTTCTTCGTGTCAGTCCCGAGGCAAGAAATGTAAAAGTGAAACAAGCAAATAAGCAGTCTTAAGGAGTTCAGAAACCAAGACTGCTAAAGTTATGTTTTGAAAGGAATAGACTGGTTGCCTTTGTTTGTACTGAGGTAGAAACCAGATTTAAAAAAAAAAAAAAAAAGTTTTATTCGGTTTCTCATTTATAACCATCTGGTAAACCTCCCACCACTACCTGGCCTCTAAAACTAGACCTTTCCGAGCCCTGATTGTCTGTGATGCCACTAGTGGTTGGTAGTTAAACAGGTTTGTGTCAGATAGATAAGCATAAAGGTGTGGGTGATGTGCGTCACTAACTATTTATTTATTTATTTTTTAAATATGCTAGTACCAGAGTGTTTGTTTCTCTCTCTCTCTCTCTCTCTCTCTCTCTCTCTCTCTGTCTCTCTCTGTCTCTCTCTCTCTCTGTCTCTCTCTCTCTCTCTCTCTCTCTCTCTCTCTCTCTCTCTCTCTCTCTCTCTCTCTCTGTCTCTCTCTCTCTCTCTCTCTCTCGCTCTCTCTCTCTCTCTGTGTGTGTCTCTCTGTGTGTCTCTCTGTCCTTGTTCATGGCCTTTTTTTTTGGACTCTGTTTTCCCTGTGCTTGTAAATTGCGAGATATTTACTTTATTACTCAATTTTGATCAAACAGAAGCAATGTAACTTCAGGTTGTTGTACTTGTTGCGTGGGATTAAACTTGTACCTGTTGCTAAAATACACTGGTCACAGAAGTAAGGTTACTTAAGGGGTGTGTATGCATGTTTACTGATTTGTAGCAGGCATGGAGTTAAAGGTTTTGACGCTGAGAGACCAGGTGTTGGTGTGCTTCTATTATGCACCACTCACCTCAGTCAAGAGACTGTAATGCTCTCATGAGTATCAGAGAGAGAGAGATAATGTACCGAGCTCCAGCAAGCCTCAGAGAGGAGTAGAGATGAAGGAAGGCATTCGTTTAGCATCAGCTACACAATTTGTCAACACACAGACCCACCGGCACATTGCACAAGGGATCGGTGCATCACAACAGGGACTTGAATGTCTCTGACGGGTTCTGTCTCTTTAACTCTGTGGATAAATCTGTGTACTTTTTAATTGTGAACTTTTGTATGTGGCTGATTTGTGTCCCTGCCTGACACAGTAAACAGACCTGATTTCCATCTGGGCCTGGGTATCCTTATGGACCCGCCATGTTGTTCCCTCGCTTGCCTTTCGCTCATTCATTTATCAGGAAATAAGTTAGTGTTACTGTAAATAGATTACAGTTTTCAGCATAACAGATCAGTCAAATCAGCCTTTTAAAGGCCACCATTTCTTTATCTGTTGATTATGATTTATAATCGTATTCCATTTTAATTGGAACACCTGCACACCTGCTCATCCATGCAGCTATCAAATCAGCTAATCATGTGACAGGAGTGCGGTGAATGTAATCATGCAGATACAGGTCACGAGTTTCAGTTAATGTTTATATCAAGCATCAGAATGAGGAAAAATCTCAGTGACTTGGCATGGTGGATTGTTACCAGAAAGGCTGGTTTGAGTATTTCAGAAATGATCTCCTGAGACTCGGTCTCTAAAGTATACACAGAACGGTGCAGGAAAAAGCCCTCCAATGAGAAGCAGTTCTGTGGGCAGAAACGCTTTGCTGATGAGAGAGGTCAGAGGAGAATGACCAGACTGGTTCGAGCTGACCGGAAGGGTAGGGTAACTCAGATAACCACTCTTTACAACCGTAGTGAGCAGAAAAGCATCTCAGCATGGATAGGCTATAACTGCAGCAGACTAAATCAGGCTTCTACTCGTGTCAGCCAAGAAGAGAATCTAGATTGGGTGCAGTCTCACCGAAAATGGACAATTGAAGATTGGAAAACACGTCACCTGTCCTGATGAATCTCGATGATTCTGAGGGGTCCTACTCAGTATTATTGTGGTATTCTTAATAAAATCGCTGCTGTGTGTGTCGTATTGTGATTACATGTGTGAATTACTATTCAGGTATTTCACACAAGGTACATCAGTGTTTGTGCATAAACGTTAATGTACCTCATACGGATGACTTGAATAGTTAGCCGTGTTGTAACATCTGTGTCGTTCCATGTGTTTCTCTTTCTTTCTTTCTCAGCACCCAACATTGACCGCTCAGTGAAGGATCTCCAGCGGTGTACAGCGTCTCTGACACGATATCGAGTGGTAGTGAAGGAGGAGATGGATTCCTCTATAAAGAGGATGAAACAGACCTTTGCTGAGCTACAGAGCTGGTAAATTTTCTGTCCTACACACATCCACAAAAGATCTCGACTGGCATGATCAGGATTCTGTAATGTTCTTTGCTTAAGAACCGTACAAAAGTTGTGTGTATATGTATCTTGCCCTGCCATTTTGTGGTCAAAGTTTCAATGAACACACACACTTTTTAAATACACAACCCATTTGTTTGTGGGTCAAGATGTCAGGTTAACCATTTGTACGCAAGAACATTAATAGCTAGCCAGTAGAGATGAAGCTTGTAGCTAGTGGATTCTGTTTTTCTCTTTCTTGAATGCAGAATGTTCCTGATGCTCATGCTGCAGATGAATTTGAGGTGCATGCAATAAGAGATTTTTGACTGTTGCTTTGTTTTATACGTTAATGATTAGTGAAATTCTGTTAGTGGTAGTGATATTCTCTGCTCTTGATGCAAAACAGCTGATGTTAACAGCTGTATTTATGCACCACATTGCTTTCTGAGCTTAACTGGCTGTACTGTCTAGTCTCCTGTTAACCTCTGCAACTCACTTAGTAATGATCACTCAGCTTTTTTTATATATATTTAAACCTCTACAAGTGCAGCACAAGCAAATCAAAATATTTAAGCATTTAGGAAATTGTTGCTGTGCTGGGTGACATCACAGTTCATAAAGTCTATCCCACAAATGCAGCACAAACGAGTACAAGTACTTTGATAACATCCTTACAAGATCCCTCTTCAGTAAACAGAGACTGTTGATGCTACCCTGAGAGGGTGTTTAGTTTTATCTTAACTTTAGATTTATCTTAACTAAGCTCTGAAGGAACAGTCTATCTTAGATTTATCTCAAGAGTGGAACACATGATGGCACAATCTAGAATGGGTCACCACCTTGAACCCTTTCCTTCCCTTGCGGATAATGGTGACAAATTGCAACACCGTTTCCTCTTTCTCTGTCACAGTCTTATGGACCGAGAGGTGGCTCTGTTGGCTGAGATGGATAAAGTCAAAGCGGAAGCCAGTGAGTATATACTTTCATCATCTTGTTCTCTTCTTTGTCTCTTCCTATCAGTACTGATGCACTAAAAAGACCATTCTCGGCTAAAACTGAAATTCGGAAATAGAATTGGCAGAATGTTTTTAAACTTAATTGTGTTAAAAAAGAAAATAAAAAATTACAAGGCAGTAATCCTCAACATCAGTGAAGATCTGAAACACATGTAAAAGTTTGGTGGGTAAATATTTGATTTACATTTAGCAGATATCCTAATCCAGATGTCCTAATGACTTAAAGAAGTGCTTTGGAGTCTCCATCAGAGCATTGGTCAGGGCCTAAGAAAGTTACCAGTCTAAAACCCTGTTAGAGACTAGGTACTACCTGGTGAAGAGCAGGTCTTTGGTCTTTATTTGAAGACGGTCAGTGACTCAGCATGACTTCAGTGACTTCAGAAAGCCAGTGGAAGTTTGTTCCACCACCTTGCTATACGCTCAAAGGGAACGTGGTGCAAAGCAGGGTTTGATAAGTGCCTTCAGGTAGGCACTTTTAATGCATCCCTACTTTCTCAACAAGGTCTGTAGTGGGCACCTGAGCGTAACAGACCTCTTGGTGAAGAAACACTTGAGGCATTCTTTCTCTTAGCCACCATGCTCTAAAGCACACTCGGGTCAGCAGCTGACAGAAGTCATTAATGGTTCTGCGCTGCTAAGTCACAGTCAGCCACTTCCAGGCATTTTCCCACCATCTGGACTGTGCTGTGGACAGTAACGGAAATTAACAGAAGCAGCGTCATTTAAATATGAAGAGAAGATTTATTCAGTGCTATTAAAGATCCCTTCCAGCACACACATTCCAGTTTATAGGGCTCGGTGTGTGTTGGTCAGGGGGCAGTGTAGCTGTGCAGGAATGCATACCTCACAAGGAGTCCATTCTCCTGGTCTTTGCCCTGGGAAACACTATCAGGTGTCATGCTTCCCTCAATGGCTCTTTTGTACGTGTGTGCAGTTAGGAAACAGCAGCCTACAGTAATCCTGCTTTCAGCTTTTGTGCTCAAATCTCTCATTTCCTTTACCTCGCTCTTTTGCCAGTCCTTTTCATTTCCAAAAACACAAACCAAAAAAAAAAAACCCCTCAAATCCTTTGTCATCCTACCTGCTGGATAAGTGTCTCAGTGTGGGTAATGTGCATGGCTTGAGAGCTCATCTTCCTGCAGTCCTTCCCATGTAAACCGCAGATTCTCAGACGCTTCTGCCTGAGTGTTAAACGTGCATTCGACCTCTAAGATTGCCCACATATTACTTTAAGTACTCCAGATGTCTTCTACAGCAGCAAATGGCATAATGGAGTGATGATTTAGTGCACCAAGCTGTCTTCACATTGCTTAAATGGTCAAATGAAACGCAATGAGGATCAAGTGTAGTAGAAAGCATCAAAAGTGCAGTTTGTAATATTTAAGTCTTTTTAGACCTCATATAATTTACACCTAAGGACAAGTGATTTACAAAATTGCTGTGCAATGGCAAGTTTCTTTATTTATGTAATTATTTTTTTAATCCTCAAAATTAGCTCTACACCCAACTGGAACAAGCCAACCAGCTCTTCCCATTTTCCTAAAGGATGCTGTCTGTAGTGTTTCTACACCTGTGTTAAAGACACCGTAGAACATTTCTTTGCAATACTACAATGGATCTCACTAGTGTTTTTTTTTCTTCTTTTTTTATATAACAGATTGTTTTATATTTTTCTGGTCCAGAAATAGAACTTGCCAACCCCCCCACCTCGACGTAGATCCTCTTTTCTTTAGAGGCATATATAGTTTGAAGTGCTCATGAAATGGCGTGTGATTTCATTCCATATTTTGACATACTTCCTTTTGAAGCAGGAAGGGAGCATCTCCTCCTACAGACTCTAAACCGGCTCGAGAGGGTCTTAGCAACTGGCTAAATAATGTTGTCGAGAATTTAAAGATAGCTTGTTTCCAGCTGTGTAGAATTTCTCACCGCCAGTTGGCCTTTGTGATTTTTATCATGTGCCAGTGTGCCTGGACTTCTCTTGGAGAACAGGGAAATTACTATATGGCAGTAAATTAAAACTGTAGTGAAATGAGCTTTCTGGACAAATTACTTCTATGTCTTCCTATTTTCATATTCACTCTTGCTGATCATCTCCCTCCCTCACTGTCTCTCCCTCACTGTCCCTCCCTCACTGTCCCTCCCTCACTGTCCCTCCCTCACTGTCCCTCCCTCACTGTCTCTCCCTCACTGTCCCTCTCTCACTGTCCCTCCCTCACTGTCCCTCCTTCACTGTCCCTCCCTCACATTTTGGAGAGCACTTGACTGGACAAGTACAGGATGAGTCATCAAAAGTTTTCCCAAAAATGATAAACTTTTAAGAAAATTTAAGCAAGAGTATCTACAAAACCTTTTAACATGTATACTAACATATTTGTATCCACAAAGCCAAGAGCCTCCTAAAAAAAAAAAAAAAACAGCTCTAAAATTTGATTTCATGGGCACTTTAAAGAGAGGAGGGTAGGATCATCAAGAGCAGACAGAATTGCAAATTGCCTCTTAAGTCTTTTCTGAAGCTTATAAAACATTATGCACAAATGCATATTTATTTGCACTCTTGCGAATCAAAAAAAGTTTACCACAGAGAATGAAGAATTGTGCTAACCGCGGTGAGTCATACGTGCTCTCGCACATTTTAGCCACACGCTCCCATTATATTATTGGGTTATATGTTCTCATATTCATATTTCAAAGTGACGGTGAAGAAATGATCTTCCTTCCTGCTAGTGTGTTTGAAAGTGCACAAAGAGAAGTGGCTTGTTAACAGTGAACAAGTCAAGATGTATGTTTCCTGCTCAAGGGCAGGCTAAGCTTCTTCCCATTTTCGTGTGGTGTTGACTGCTCTTTGTATTCATCTGGTGTAGTGGCCATCCTGGATAAGCGTCAGAAGCGGGCGGAGGAGTTGAAGAGACTCACTGACAAGTCTGCCTCCATGTCTGAAGAGCAGCTAACAGAACTCCGTGCAGACATCAAGGTATGGCTGTGCACATATACACACACGTGTACGTATGTACATGCAGATACTGTACAGTTATCCTTGATTTCTTTTCTCTCAGCATTTTGTGAGTGAGAGGAAGTACGATGAGGATCTTGGAAAAGCTGTTAAGTTCACTTACGAACTGGAACCTCTTAAAGCCAGCGTCATGGCCTTTGGATCAGGTGAGGGTTTTGACATGTCTGAGTATGTGAGATTATTGAAACTCTGTTGGACTTGTTAACACCCTCTCGCTTTTTTTGTGTCTCTGTGTAGTGTATCATCCGCAGACTGGCTACTCCAATCGCTCTCGCTGTAGTTCCACTTCTTCTTCGGTCACTGGCTCTGCCCCTGTAGAAGCCCCTGCTCCACCTCCAGCTCAGCCCCAGGCTTCTGGTTACACAAGTCGCCCCAACGTCCCACACAAACAGGTAACGTGCACACAAACACATTTCCCTGCTGTCCCTCAGCAGCAGGTACAACATGCACACACCCTTTTGCTCACAAACACAAAGGGCGCACACACACACACACACAGAGAAAGAGAGTCCAAGAGTGCAAAATTGGCCCTGCTTTCTCAAGCATTACTCTGTCAAGCGTCAATCAAAGTGAAACTAGCCAGCCGTGGGCGTGTGTGAGCTAATGTATAGCACGTTTGTCTGAGTTTGTTCAGATGACCTTTGACATAACAGCAGTTTGCGGGCGAAATGCGGTGGCTGGCTTCATGTCTCAGAGGATGTACGTGCTAGCCTTCATTAGCCCCGGTTGCTAGCTATTGTGTGATAAGGGAGAAACTAGCAAGTGGGTGGGAATTAGTAGTTAGGGTAAAAAGCTTTTTTATATAATATATAACTACACAATGTGAAAATGTTGCACAGTTGCACTGGAGTTATTAACATTTCTGTCTATCTCTCTGTGTGTTTTTGCGAAGGTGTTCCAGGGTAACAGACGCATATTTCAAGGTTATCCGGGTCAGCGCCATAATGGCGGCTCCTACTACGACCGCANGGCGACCGTAGCCAAGGCGACCCCTCCACCTCGCAGTTTTCAAACAGCGTGAAAGGCCCCGCCCACCCCTCTGTGTCATCCTACCGGCAAGATCGTCCTGCCCAAAATGGGCTGCCACAGAGGCAACCTCGGACACCGCCAAAAAACCCCTGACACACCCTAAATGCCCTGCACCCTGTTCTGGTTCCCTGTCCCCTCCCATCTCTCTCCCTCCCCAGTGTCCTTCATCCAGTCCCTCCCCACACCCCTTCCTTAACTCCCTGAAAGCCCCACTTTCTTGATTGCTCAGCTGTTCCATACACATGAAGAATAAAAGTCAAGTTTACATTTTTTTTTTTTTTTTTTTGGGCGTCAGTTGTAATGCCACCTCTTCCTTTTCCCCTTTATGTTCACTTGTTATGTCCGCTTGTCCCTTTGTCTTTTAACCCCTACCTTCAGTCATGCATTCCATGTTTAACCCAATTTGAATGTTTCTCAGATTCTTACATTTTTTCCCTTTTTATTCGAAATGGCTGTTGCTTTTGTCATTCTTCTTTCTTTAAGACTTTTGTCAATTTTGTTTTGTTTCCTCATTTGGGAGAGACCTATGATACGTTGTTATTTCAGTAAAGTGGCTAAGAACTTTCACTGACGAATCTTGTTTAGTCATAACTTGTAAACATGTAGTGCACTATTCATATTTCTTTCTTTTAGCTTTAAATTTTGTATTAAATTTTTGCAATTGTTCTATTTGTCTTTCCATTACTTTATATAGTGCGCTAGTCATATTTCAAGCTTTTGCGCTTTAATATAATATCTTCTGTTCTTCAAATAGAACATTTCTTCTTTTTTTTTTCTTTTTTTTTCTGGATTATAAAATTGAAAAGTATGGTGTTTAGCTGATGGGCAACTAGATTTTGACATTGATTCTGAAGTCAATTGTTAATTACAGTGTTGAAGGGTACATATGGTTGTAAGTAGAAACACGACCGTTAGTCTCTGTAGAAATTTGAAGAAGTGCTGCTGACTGAATTATTGTATGGACTGTCCATGGGCCTGAATGTTCTGATCGTGGTCGACCAGCATTAAGGTCTTACGGCCATGGTGATTGCCTTTTTATTTATTGATTTTTGAGTTTTGATCAGCTCTCCCTGAGAGTGCTGTGCAGTGTTTCACAGCCTTGATCACCATTTCACCTCAACTTACAGGCCACACTGGGCACAGAGGTTAGACCTGTGTGCCCTTTTCATTCTTCCACAGTATGCATGCGGTGCATTTAATATACCTGCCTTTAATCACAGAACAACCTCACTTTAGTCTTTTTATGAAGTGACTGTGTGTGTGTGTGCGCGCATACATGTGTACAGCTAGTTCTTTCACAAACACACATGCTGTATTACTCTCAGTCTACACTTGTACCAAGTAAAGGAATACTCAGCAGTTTGTTTCTCAGACTTTTGAAGTTTGTCGAGTGCATGTCAATTGACCCCTCTGAAGGTGCTAAAACTGAAATGTAGGACTCTTTCTCGCTCGTATACAATGACTGATATACCTCATACATCAGCCATTATAACTGATAGTCCGGACAGAAAACCAGGGCTGTGCTTTGCTTAATTTGGATTTGAGAATGCATTTTAAAAAAAAAACCTGAGCATCTGGCTGTGCTGCTATCCTTAATTGAAGTCTGGTTTAAAATAAAATAACCTCAATGCCCTTATAGCAAGTCCCATTCCATTGCCTTAATAGCTCAACCTGCAGCCTATGCGGCTGTTCTCTTTCATGATAGCTTTGTAGGATGACCTTTTTTCTCCAGTCCGTTTCAGCACATGAAGAGTTGAACCTCCGTTTCGATTGGCTGCTTCTTTGTGCTTTTCGTTCCTGGTTTCTCAATACAGTCACTGCATGCTTCCTAGTACTCTGGCAACAGTGACGTGTTTGCATCTAGTTGTGCATTCTTGTCACAATGACAGAATGGCACCACTGTTTTCTTCTAAAGTCTGCTGCCCCTGCACTAAAATACAACTTAAAGATCAACGGAGTTTCCTTGTCATCATCTCTAGCTTGGAATCCACATGAAATTGGCATTTGGTTCACTTAGTTTGTGTGCACGATTGAATGTTTGTGTCGGATATTAAAGATATCGCTAAGGAGGAAGTCTGGATTATTGTTGTTCAACATTAACCATAAATCTATCCTGCTTTGTTTTCATGTAAATTTTTGCCAAAGAAAGACTTTTTTTTTTTTAAAGTTTCATTGTTTTGAATACTCCTACTTCTAATTTGTGTCTCTTCCTAATGGGTCACTGATTTCAGTTTATTCTTGCCCATTCTTCCCTTCCTTCCGCAGTTCTATCTGTACATATGTATCTATACATTTGTTTTTGAGCCCCTGCAGTGGGACATATGTATGTTGTATTGTTAGGCCTATGGTTTACATACAGCTGTGTTTAAAAAAAAAAAAAAAAAAAAAAAAAAATTCTAGTGTAGTTCAATTCTTCCTGATGTAAAGAAAAAAAAATTCTGTCCTTTTCATTTCTTTGGCTCCAATTATGAGACAACTGTAAACTCAAGTGCCTTCTGTAGTTCTTTGCCTACATTGTTATTCCCATCCCATCATTGACAAATGTGGACCAAAGACATCTTTAGCCCTTTCCAGTCTCTGTCTTCACTGTACAGGATATACCCCCAACCCCCGGCTACAGTACAAGCAGCACTTGGACAAATCTCCTTCCCCTTTGTCACTGATTGGCACACTTCTCATTTACTATGAATAAAAAACAAGAATTGTTAGCAAACACATGATTTGTTTCTGATTGAAGAGTGAATGGCCATGTAGATTTGTTCTTGGGTTATTTGAATGGCTTGCTGAAAACACTGTCCAAAACTCTGATGTCAACAAAGTCAACCTGGTGTGCTAGCTCTGAAGAGTGGTTAGGTTTAAAAAAAAAACTCAAGTATCACTACTCACTCAAATGTGCAATGACCAGTGAAACATTCGTCATGAAGCAAGAACAGACATTTATTAACTTTAGACACATTCACATATAGTTGTTCCATCCAGCTACAGCTGTGTTGTGTCCACATCAACACTGTTTCTGGAATACACACTCTGTACTGCTGAGTCTCAAGGCACATATGCCTGAGCCAGCTTTACAGAAAATTGCAAGGTGCAAGCCAAAAATGATTATGGAAAGAGAATGATTTGATCTTGAGTTTGGGTTACTGTTTGTAGAGTTTCACACATTCTCCTCGTATCCCCTTGGGTTTCCTTTGGTGACACTATGATTGATGAGTGGGAGTAGTGTGCAGTATTTGACTGTGGGTGGCATTTAGTTAATAATCCTGGCAGCCTGGGGGAAGAAGGTGGTGCTGAGTCTGGTGGAACCGGTCCAGATGAGGAGTGGGAAGGTTCCAGCATTATGCTGGAGGCCTTACATTTACATTTACGGCATTTGGCAGACGCCCTTATCCAGAGCGACTTACAATTATCTCATTTATACAGGGTTATCTCATTTATGAGGGTTAAGGACCTTGCTCAAGGACCCAGCAGTGGCAGCTTGGTGGTGCTGGGATTTGAACTCTCAACCTTCCGATCAGGAGTCCAATGTCTTCACTGCTGAGCTACCACTTCCCATCGCGAAATGAGTTGCCTTAATGAAGCAGTGATTGTGGTCATGTCTTGAATGGGAGTTGGGGGGATTCCAATGGTATTCTCAGCATCTTCTGCAGTCGTACAGTCTGAGGCACAGGTCCTGGAGCACCCCAGCCTGCACACGAGTGTTGTCCCCTGCTCTAATGCACTCACGTCAACACAAGAATGACTGTTAAGAATCAGATGTGTTTGTAATGGGGAAAACACTAAAATGTGCAACATGTGAGGTACTGTAAGACCAGGCTTGGGAACCTGTGGTCTGAGGCATTGCAGTTCTCAAACTAGACAGCTGGTGAGAATACTTCGCAATTACATTCCTGTATAACACGATGAGGGAGGTGGAGGGACTTGCTGACCTCAGCTATCACAGAAAATGGAGGTGCCACTTTGCTTTCTTGTCTAGAGATTCTCACGTAAGTAAGGGATGGAACAGAGCCAAGGATATGGGATCATCTGTGGACTGGTTACAGTGATCTGCAAACTGTAGGGAATCTAGTTACATGTGGAGGCTGATTTTTTTTCTTCTTTCTCCTCCTCCACCGATGAATAGTCATTTGAAGCACTGTATGATGAATGATGTAAATACCACAGGGTTGTAGTCATTAAGTTGACTTCTTTGGCACTGGTCTAAGCATATGAGAGCCACTGTGTGGCTTAGTTAAACGTGGAAGATGTCTTTGAAGACATCTCCCAGTTAGTCCATGCAAATGCTGAGAAAACAACCTGGTATGTTGTCAGGTTCAGCAGTTTGGAGCTGGTTGTAACTCATCATTAGGAGAGGGAATTTAAACATGATTGGTTGGTTGGATGCTTCTAGACCGTGTCATGTATTTGTTCCACCCATTTCAGAGCTTTTATTAAAAACTGCCATAATATGAGAACTCTGGAATATATATATTACTTGTTCAGAGTTAAATAACTGACACCACCTTTAATCCTGTACTATGAATTATGTTGTACATTTTCAGTACTGTAGGAGAACATGACAGGTCAAAAGTTGAGTGTAAGTATGTAGTGCTTCTTAGAAGAACCATGATGTCTCAAGATACTGCTTGACAGTTGGGTTTTTTTTTTCAGTTTATGAAGCTGGTAAAGATTTCATAAGTGACTGTAAGAGTGACTATCATATCTGTCTGCCATGGTTTCTTTCTCTACTTCCCCTTATCTTGTTTAGAGCCTATTTTCCCCAAGAGTATGCGTCTCTGTGGATAGGACTGAAGCGTCACTTACCATAAAGATTGTTCATTAGCTTCTTGGTCCCTGTACACGTCATAGTTCACAGGAGAACTGACAAAGCCCGCGGCAGTATAGTTGCATTCGTCTGGAAGGAAACATCCTGTATATGCTAATGACCAGTGTTCATGTTTGTTAGTGCTCTAGGAAGTAGACATTCAAGGAATTTATCCCAAGAATTTTTTTTCATGTGTCCTAGTATAGCCTTTGAGGCTCCATCCAGAACATTTTGACGCATTTCATTCTGTAGTACTCAGAGCACATTAACCAAAGTGTATTTGCCAAAATAATTGGCATTGTCTGGGGAACTGGTGCAGGCACACTGGTATCGCATGTAAAACAAAGCAGCTGGTGTATCTGTCTGTGAGGCTTACAGCTATGTGACTGAAACAGACCAGGGTGAAAACTGTATGAGAATTAGACCACAGCCTTTGTTATTAGATGTGTCAGTTCTTTTTTAAGAAAAACAGTTTTGTTTGTGAGAAGAAGAATCTCTAATGGTGCATGAAGCCCAGCTGCCTGACTTCTGTGGCAGGTGATGTTCTCAGGAGAGACCCAAAGCAAACTTAACTATTCCCAAGACTCTTCTAAATATGTAGATGCTGAATAGGCATATAACGCTAAATAAAGCTACTGTACTTTTCTATCCAGATGTTTTAGTGGTGGGAGATTTATGGATGAATCATCTGTATCTCTTGAGCTGCTACTTCTAGTGAATCAGGTGAATCAATTCCCAAGTGCAAAGGAAACAAAGGAAAGTTAATTTATCTTAAACAAGCAAGAAGCTTAAACTTGTTGGACGCTATAATTTCTTTTATTTAAGCCAGCAACATGGTCTGTCCATGCTTCTCTAAATTAAACAGATTGAATCAAACGAATCATCCATCCATACCGCTTATCCTACACAGGGTCACAGTGAGCCTGGAACCTATCCCAGGGAACTCAGGGGACAAGGCGGGAGACACCCTGGACAGGGTGCCAACCCATCACAGGGCACAATTGTGCTCACACTTTCACTCACTATGGATAATTTGGAAATGCCAACCAGCCTGCAGTTTCTTTGGACTGGGGCGGAAACTGGAGAACCCGGAGGAAACCCCTGAACACGGGGAGAACATGCAAACTCCGTGCCCACAGGCAGTGCAAGGCAAACGTGCTAACCACTACACGACTGTGCCTCCCTCAAATGAATCCAAAGTTGCATCCAAAGGCAGTCATGGCCTAATGGTCTGAGAGTCTGCCTTGTAACCCGAAGGTGAACCCGAAGGTCGTGGGTTCGAGTCTCGGGTCCGGCAGGGATTGTAGGTGGGGGAGTGAA
>CM074952.1:8108034-8131448 GCA_037577455.1 Pangasius macronema | reverse complement strand
TCTGTTGGTCTGGAATACAGCTTTGACCAGCTGCCCACTCCACAAGCCCTGACCACCATGCTGGAGAAATCACCCATAGTGCATGCAGCACAGGTATACACACACACACACACACGTGTGAACACATGTTTGCTAAATGTTTTTACTACCATGTTACAAAAAAAGCATCTGTTGCACACTGCATATTCATTAACTCGTCTGTGTGGGTGTGTGTGTGCGTGTGTGGGTGTGTGTGTGTCTTGGAGTAGATCCGCACTCCTGTGCTGCTTATGTTAGGTGGGAAGGATAAAAGAGTGTCGCCTTATCAAGGTCTGGAGCTTTATAAAGCCCTCAAGAGCAGGAATTCACCTGTCAGGTACACAAACATAATGAACAGAGTTTTGCCACTGAGACAAACTCCTATTCTTGCTTTCATGAACTCACTCTATTTGTCTCGTTCATCTCTGTCCCTGTCTCTCTCTCTCTCTCGCTCTCTCTCTCTCTCTCTCTCTCTCTGTCTCTCAGGCTGTTGTGGTATGACGGTGATGGTCATTCCCTGACTAAAGTGGGAACTCAGTCAGACTGTTTCCTCAATGTTGCTCTATGGTTCAAACAGTATTTGAACATAAACTGAACTTCATCCTGATTATATTAAGACATCAACATGGTTGAAGCTGCTAAATTAAGACTTTGGAATTTGCTGGTAAAACAAAATGCCATTGCGAGCTACTTGCATAATAACATTTTGTAACGTATTCCTTCTCCACTGTGCTAAATAATCTGACAGCTCCCAAATAATAGATTTAAGATTCAAGATTCAAAGCTTTATTTATCACATGCTCCCTCATAGCTGGTAACAAAGGTGCAGTGAAATGAGATGCGGCAACTCTTTAGGCTGTACATAAGAAAACGATAAATAGACAATACAGACTAAAAACAATGGGTGTAAGGTACACATTCGCTACGAATTCAGGGCTGCATTTCAAGCCACATTCTGCACACTAAGCAGGATCTTTAAATGGCAATGACACCATTGATATATACTAACACTATTTAGTAGAGTAGAATGTGGTTTGAAGATAGAATTATTTCCTTTTATTGCATGAAATGCATAAAGACCAAAAACGAACACGACTAATGTTGGCACACTATCTGAAACAGCAGAAAAATAAAAAGATACAGATCCATAGATAAAATGCACACACTGCCAAAGTGTGTGAAAGCCTTAATCACCTTACTCTCACCAAACTGAGTTTGAACTGCGTAAACTACAGAAAAGCACCAAAATGCCAGTTAGCCACTAACCGTCCTGTGTTAGTGCGCTAGATAAAACAGAACAGATGAATAAGTAGACACCATTCAGACAAAATTACACACACCAAGAGTGAACAGAAGTATCAGTTGGCTTGTTCAACAGAGTTGAACTGAATTTCAGTTAAAATCATAAACTGATTTGAGAGAAAAAGGCACATAACACCCCATTAGCCACTAGCTGGCTATCATGAGTTCTATGGCTTTGTCTGAGAACAAATAAATGCCTTAGCTGTTCAACAAGAAAGACGGTACAACTACATCACTCTTGAATCCTTTTTCTTTTTTTAGGTTAGTATCAGACTCTCTCTCTCTCTCTCTCTCTCTCTCTCTCTGTCCCCAGATTGGCTGTCAGCTCTTGTCTGTCACTGTGTAGTCAGACTTCTTTTGTGCCTAAAGTTGTTATGTGATGATGTTTGACATAGCTGATGTATAACAGAATTCCTGCTGTCACAGCGTTGACTGTTAATTACTATTACATGAGTGTTGGGGTGACTCAGAGCAGATCAGGAATATCATATAGATTTGTTTTTGTCTTGTGACTCTTTGAATGTCCACTAGCTTTAAATTTAAATCTTTGAGTGTAACCTTTCCCTAGTTGTCAGATACTACTAATGCTAACCACTAGGTGGCAGACCATTTACAGCAAGAAGCATTTTGCAATAAAGAAAAAAAAAAGCCGGAAAAGCTGAGGTTGCCCTTTGAATTAGTATTAGACTAGTTTAAGCATTTCTTTTTTCTGTAAAGTTCCTCTTTACAACTAAATTAACAAGATTTTATCGTGTTTTTCTTTATTGAGGAAGAAAAATACATGCTGCATAATGATCAGTGCGGAATAGGACATTGTCATTAGGGCTGAAACTTTGTGAAGCTCAGTGCCCGTGTTAATTTTGTGCATGGTAACTGAGATGGAAAATGTTTGAGCAAACTTTTCTCATGTTGAAAATGAAAACTAAACTGTAATATCTAATATTTAAATAGTGTCTGTCTTGTAAGGTTCATATTTAATAGCAATAGCAATACTAATAATACTAACTAGCTAGACAATATCTAGCATCATAGCCAGTGCACATCAAAGAAAGAGAAGGAAAGGGTTTAGTAAGCCCATAGCGCATTTGCCTTTCCATTTCCATTCCACAAGAAGGATTTAAAACTTGGGAAATTATTGCATTTGAGATATGGAAATTTAAAAAGAATATATTGTGAAAAATAAAAACTTGCGTTTTCGTTGACTAAAATTGCTCAGTTGTAGCTGATTAAAATTACTGTTTTTTTTTTTGTTTTTTTTTTTAAAGTATATCTAGACTACAACTAACCATAGCCAAATGACTAAAACTCTTATGTATTTTTGTCAAAAGGCTAAAACTACTTCCAAATCAGCTATCAAAATGAACACTGGCTGATACTAATATGTACTTTGATCTTTAGAGGTTACTGGCTAAATTAAAAACAATTTTAATGGCAAAATATGTTTAAAAGCATTTTATTTACAGGAGAAACTCGATAAAAAACATTTACCATCTTTCAGTGGGACCACCCCAGCGGTCTGTGGTGATTTATCGGTTCCCAGAAAACAGATTACATTTATTTAAATGAACTCCAGATAGGCTGAGTCAGGATTGTGGGCATTTGTAGCCAACTAGAAAACCCCTCATCAGTCAAGCCCTGAAAATGTGATCAATTTGAAAATTCACATGTGCCTGCCTTCAGTACACCAGGATGGGCATTGAGAGCATTGTGAGATATTCATCAGTATTAGCGCTATGTCTTTTAGTATTTTTGAACAAATAGAGTTGTCCTTTCTCCCCTTCATATAGTATAAGGTGGGTTTTGGACTTTTTTTCCATCAAGCGAAATGCCTGTTTGAATTTAAGTGAATTTAAGCTAACCACAGACCATGACGGTATATTTTGAGGAATGTTGTGTCGTAGCCATCTGAATCTAGGCAACAGATTTCTCCTCTTCTGCTGTGAGTGGTTGCATTATCAATAAAAGAGTGAGTCCGTTTCACAGGCTTTCACATTCCTGAGCTTTAGTACTAAACCTCATATTTTAATAAACGAGTCAGTATACTGTTAAATTGGTTCTTTACTGTACGTTTCCCCAAGGCTTTAGTAGTGTTTTCTAAGTTTTATCTTGTGTTAAGAGTGTTAGATTCCCATCTGGCCCAGGGTTGCCAGGTCTCAGTAAAGTTTACAGCCCAGCTACTTCTCAAAAACCGCACAAAAAATCTGCAACTAGCCCCAAATGTTTTCAAAAGGGAAGCAAAGTCGTCTTCTTTTTTTAGTCTTTGCCTGGAAAAGAAGTTCACCATTGTGTGTGTCTGTGTGTCTGTGTGTGTGTGTGTGTGTGTATTTCCGATTTGCAGTATCTGCAGTACGCCTTATTATTATTATTTTTTTATCATTGCCTGGTGTGGCCATTATCCACTCTATAATCCACTCTATAAAGCATAAATGGTTCTAAGTGCATCATAGATTTAAATCTAATTATTTTGTTTAATCCAAAGGCTTGGTGGCTGCACACTACTTTTAAACTAGCCCAAACAACAGGGGCACTGTATCATGGCTGACCCTGTGCTCTAACCCCGAGTTCCTAACAAGCTGCAGAGAAAAGCATTTCACTGTGCTGTAATGTATGTGACAAATGAAGGCTTTTTCTCCTTCTAAAAACTGCTCCTCTGGCAACCCTGGTGTCGGTTACACCTTGGCAAAAAGGTGTCCAGGTTTTCTGTTTACTTTGTGTTTGTATGTTCTGTTTTATCCTGTGTATCCACTCTGCTGAATATTATCATGTGATGAGTAATTTTTATTGTACTCTAGAGTTACTAATTTCAGTGGCAGTTGTTTTTATCTTTCACATTTTTTGCTTGCTCTTAACTATAGTTAGTATACTCTGTATTCTCACTGTTTATTTTCCAAGTATTTTCTCCCCAGTATATTCCAAATGTTTGCTGCTGTGTTTGATTTGATGGTGTTCAGTTTTAGTGCCATCATTCAGAAAAGGAAATTTAGTCCCAGTGTATACTATATACTGTATGTTCAACAGCCACAGTCTTGCAGTGGCTTTACTGTAAATAGCTGTTGTTATATCTACTGCCAAATCACCTCTCTCTCTCTCTCTCTCTCTCTCTCTCTCTCTCTCACTCTCACTCTTTCTCTTTCTCTCTCTCTGGCTCCGGCCTGATATTTTTTCGATGCCATTATTTTTCCATTAATATTTGATAAGAATCATTTCTGTCTCTCTTTCTGAAATGGTTTAATTCTTATCTTGCTTGTACATTTGAAGTAAAAGATTGACGTATTCATTGTCTCTGCTTTTTCATTAAAGAAACATTTAAACTTCTGTGGCATGGTGGAACAAGATCTAGCATTGCCGCCTAACGGCTCCGGGATTCGATCCTGAGCTTGGGTTACTGTCTGTGCAAATATTCTCCTTGTGTCTGTGTGAGTTTCCTCCAGGTTCTCTGGCTTCCTCCATCTCCCACTCACCCATGTGTGAATCTGTGAACGTGATGAACTGTCATCTCATCCACTGTGTGTTCGCGCCTCTCGTCCAGTTTTCCTGGGATAAAGTGGTTATCGAAGATGAATGAATATATAAATTGGGAAATTGGCTCATCTTTACACTAAAGAAAACATACATACATTTTATTTCCAGCTTAGTCTCACACACACAAGGTCCAAAACGGTGCCCATTAATAACCACAGTTTCATCAGTTAGTTAATGGTCAGTGGTTATTTATGAGATGATAGATGATGAACACTTCTGAATTATTATGTAGACGTACATAACTCCCTGGCTTCCAAATTCTTTCTGACAAATTTATCAGAGAATGAAATTTGTCTGTAGTGCCGCAATAAAAATGTGTGCATGATGAGAGTTCGCAGCATATGGTTTTGGTTAGTGCCGTGCTTTGGGCTTTGTAGATCTGTTTCATTACAGAGCATGATGCTGATGTTTCTGGTCAGCAGATGATGATGTTTTTTGGCATGAATGCATCACTGCTTGTAATTCAACATAACATTATGGATGAATAGCTGCATGGTGTCAGCACATGGAGAACTATTTATAATAACAATGACAAAGTTGGCTCTTTTGCGCTAGCTTTAACAGTTGCCAGTGTGTTGTTTGCTTCCAGTGTCAGATGAGACTGTATGTTAGAGGAAAGATGAATGTTTCTAAAGTCATAGACTGTCAGGGAACAGAGGTGTAGTAGATTTGGAGAGCACAAAATGGATGACGGTGAGGTTTTACTCTGCCAGAGCCTTGACCTCAGAATACGAATATGGTATTGATTTGTGGTCTAAATATATAATATAATATTCTATGGTATATATCGTATATATGAGTAGAAAGGAAACCAGATTGCAGTAGGGCTCTTATGACTGCTAACTTCACTGCAGCTCGGTGTGTTTACCTGGGTGGATTCATATGTTTATCACTGTGTTTATTCATACTGGTCTTGAATTCAGGATTTGTGTATGCTTGAGGTTTGCTTTAACCTCACCATTGGGTAAGAGAGTGGGTGGATGTGGGTTTGAGAGAAACACAGTATAAAAATGAAAATTTGATCATTTTAGAAGCAGAAAACCTGTAGTGAACCTCATTGGTGTGTCAAATGGCAAATGTTACAAATGACTTCATATTGCTCTCCCTCATCAGGACACGAAGTAATTCCACCAGGAACTAAAGAATTCCAGAACTTTGCTAATCAAGAACTACACAGTTCCTGAAAGAGTTCCTGGTCTGTGTTTCTGCTACATTACTGGGACAGTGACCTTTAAAATATTAAGCCTTTAATAGTCTCAACAACAAATCATTGGTCAGGAAATTAGCAGGAATTAAACACATATGTGATAGGGCAGAGTAAGTACTCTAATTCACCGCTCTTGACTATGCCACTCCGATTTTATTTGGGTGGGAGATCCCAGGCCATGAAAAAGGTTTTCCCCACACGGCTATTCAAATCAATGAACATCCTTATGGCAAAATTACTATAAACACAATTTCAACTTTATTAGTCTCAAATAGTTGTACTTAAAAACTGGCTCAATTCACTTATTTAAACAACTACAGAGGACATCACTCTCAAAAAATAAATAAATAAATAAATAAATAAATAAATAAATAAATAAAAAGGAAATTAACACACACAAAAAAGATTAATACAATAAACCCCTAAAAAATATAAACTCCAGTTTTCACGCACAGCACCTCAAAAAAAAAAAAAAAAATCAAACTACTTCACACGTGAATAATAGTGAATATGCTTCCTCTCTATATAGTTACAATAAGTAACGCTGCCAGTAGTAACCTAGTGGACATACAGTAGTCATGGGCCAACAACAAAAGGGAAAAGAAACAAACAGACAATTCACAAAAAGCAATGAAAGAAAAAAAACAAAGTCAAGGCAGGGAAAACAGTGATCACCTAAGCTAGACAGGAACAACTCTTTAAAACTTTTAGCCGATCACACACCATTAAAGGGCTACAATCACCATATACGTCATGCAGTATGCTGTACCGTTCGTCCAGCCCAAAATAACCAGCATGAGAGACTTTAAGACATCTACAATCAAATGTAATATGCAGTGTCGATCATTCCGTATACACCAGTTATTCAATCCAGAGCAACCAGCATAAAAGCGTCTGAGGCGCACATCCAAAAGTCAACCAATATTGTTCTTCCAGCGACAAACAACCATATGCCTGCCAAACGATTAAAACGCAGCTCGTCTGCTAATCGGAAGTGCGTATTTAAAGGGAACCCAATCGGAAGTGCATATCTAAAAGGAATCCTGCCGACTGTCACAGATACGACAGTGCCTCCTAGTGGCTTGGCTACATATATAAAGTAGCGTAGTATTGGATAGCTTAGCGCTTTGATTTCTTCAAATGTTTAAGCCTTGTGGGTAAACTTGCAGACAGCTTTTCACAGATAGAAGTGTCAGTGTTGTTCTGTTCAATGTTGATGGCTTCAAAAAGTTGAAGAGTAATTGAAAAATGTTTCCCAGTTAGTTTGTGTTTAATTTGAGACCAAATATTCTCTATAGCATTCAAATCTGGATTCTGACCAGGCCAAAACATGAGGCTGATAGACTTGTTCTCAAGTTTTTTGGTAGTCTTTGTGGTGTGGGCAGGAGCGTTGTCTTGTCTACTAATATTTTTAACATTACCAGCAGCTGAAAAGGGCCCAACACTATGCCACTTCTTCCTCCATGCTTAACTGTGCTAGAGATGCATTCACTATTGTATTTCTCACCAGATCTCTGGAGCATCACCATGCACCTCTAATCACTGAACTTTCCATATTCTGCCAAAAAAACCTTTATTCTGTCTTTTATGTGTGTTTTTTTAAAAACACTTTTTAACCTGCATTAGATAACCATTAGATAGCCATTTTGGGCTTGGCCCTTTTTTTTTGCCCATGATTTCAGTACATTTTAGTAAACATCCAAATGACATCAACATAGTGAACATGAAGTAGGTTGAGATTGACATTGTGCTTTATTGCTTTGATTTTTTTGCACAATTATAATGTTAACATTAATGTAGCTTTTTAGACCAGCTACTTATGCATGAAGCTCAATTTCATGCTTTAACGTATTTTTTCCATTCCTGAGAGAGACATAGTTCTACCACTAGAAGAAAATGTATTCTTGCAATATAACCTAACCTACCACTTGTGTAAAAACAACTACTTTCTTTCTGTCTTTCTGCACCACCTTTAATATAAAACAAGCTTTAGTAATCACGTCTTACCTTCTTAAGGGATTTCTTTTAAAAATAATTATGGAAGGATTTTGTTTGACCAATCAGAGATTCATTGTGTATAATGTACAAGGCCAAATATCAATGTTAAGTTTGACAGTTAATTTGGATTAGTGTTAGGTTTTTTTTCACAAAAAAACATTGAAGAGTTTTAATTATTCTTTACTCCTTTGGTTATTGTTAGACTTTAGCTTACAGCAATTTTAATCACCAGAAATCATGTCAAATAAAAACCAATGAGGTGGGAATACACCTTAGGAGCACCAAGCTTTAATGTTAGTATGCATAATTACACAGATAAGAGGAGAAAGTTCCAGAGTCTATCTAGCCTTGAACTGGACCACTGTTTCTGTGCAGGGCCAATATTATTACAAGCATGTCTTAACTAATTCCCTTGTAATAGCCTTTGCAAAGTGAGTGCACAAAGATAAGAGGGAAAAGTTCCACCTTGTTTTGATCCATCGAGCAAAACATTTTGTCATGTCAAGGTTACTTTTTATTTCATTAAAAATTTTTTTTGCCATGGAAAAACCTTCTATGTCTTAGTTTTTCAGCTTGTTTATACAAACAGACCATTTCCACATGTCTTTGTAGCAGTTGTATTTCCATGATGGCAGGGATATTCATTACAACAAGCTTCACCCTAGTAGTTCCTTGTCCTCGACTCTCAGTGTTGTTACTTTTCTAAAGCAGAAACTAAAACGGCTCCTCTATCTATGGCCTAGAAACTTCCTCAGCAGTGCTTCGTCTATGGGAAACTCATCTAAAGTTCTTCAGCACCTGAAAAAATTCTTTAGATGTCTAGGGACCTCCCCAAGTGTCCGATTGCTAATTTTTTATCAGACATTCTGCACAGGAACCCATAAATCTGCCTCACCTGCAAGAGAACCTCAGAGCAGACCCTAACCCTTCCCCAGAGTCATCACCTTATAAGCACCAACACATTCTCACTTTCTGCCTCTTAAAATTCCACTGCGTATGCGAAGGAGTAATGGGACATAATGCTGAGAAATTGCAAGAAAGATGCTGAAGGAATAGTTAGAGGAACAGGATGGAGCAGAAGAAGTGCTGAGAGAGAAATAATGTAGGACTTATGAACATGGGTAATGAGAGGTGAAGAATGTTGGGCTGAGAGAGCAAGAGGTGAAGACAGGGAGATGGAGGAGTGCTATCATTGAAGCTGTGTGTGTNNNGAGAGAGAGAGAGATAGCACAAGATATGGAAGAGATAAAGCTGATACTTGCATAAGTATTCACACATCTTGAACATTTCTACATTTTGTAGTGTTACAACCTTGAGAATGAAATGTATAGATTCAGTTATTATTAAAAATTAGCATGACTCCACACAAAGTAGTGCATACGTATGCACCCCTATCCCTAAACTAGTACTGGTGCAACCAGTTGCCATCAGAAATCACTTAATTAGTTGAATAGATTTCATCTGTTTGCAATTAAAATGTCACATGATCTCAGTATAAATACACCTGTTCCTGGAAGGCCCCAGAGTTTGTAAGAGAACATGTCCTAACACAGCATCAGGAAACCAAGCAGCTGGAAAAGTATAAACCAGGATTTGGTTATAAATGTGTTTTTCATCAACAGGGGCTGGGAAGCTGATCAGGGTTCAGGGCAAGATGGATGGAGTCGTAAGTAGAGCAATCCTAGAAGAAAAAAAAAATCCTGTTTCAGTCTGCAAGAGACTTGAGGCTAGCGTGGAGGTTCACCTTCCAGCAGGACAATGACCCTAAGCACACTGCCAACCCTATACTGGAATGTTTCAAACCCAAAAACCTGAATGTGTCAGAATGTGTGGCCCAGTAAAAACCCTGACCTCAATTCAACTGAGAATCTACAGATAGATTTAAAATCTGCTGTTCACCAACCATCTCCATCCAATCTGACTGAGCTTGAGCGAAGGCACAGTTTGTTGATGGAAAAAAACCCCCACTATTATTGGAGTGGAATGTGCATAGTGTAGTAAAGCACAGGCATGGAGTAATGGTATTGTTGTTGTCACATAATGAATGTGTGGCTTTTCAGAGGGCAGAAAGTGTAACAGACTTGTGTTTTGGGTAATTAGGAAAGGAAGCAGTTGCTGAAAACTGTGCATTCATCTCACCTCCGTCTCCCCTGTTCTGTCACATGCGGGCTGATCCACAACCCTCGACCCAAGAGCAACCATAATGGATGAGTCCATTTGATGCCCTTAGAGGGAAAGGTCATTGCTCAGTGTCTGACCTGTGAAAAAAGTGCTAATCTATCATTTCACAACTTTAACTAAAGTCCTTGCCACTCCTCCTGGTAATGTCATTAGCATTCTTTTTTTTTTTTAAACTCCCTGTCTTTCCCTTTCTGCTTCTTTTTGTTCTTTGGTGTAATTCAGTTATGGGGATCGCAATACTACAGAACTCTAGTCACTTTTATAGAATTAAACAGATCTCCTTTCAGGATTTGTATGTTGAATATGTCTAGAGTGAAACTGGGTGCTGAAATGCTGTGTGTGGGTATGTGGGTATATTCCACGAGGAATAACAAACCATGTAATGTTATCGTCTGCTGGTTTATAGCCAGAACCATAAACAGAACCCACTGAGTCGATGAGGGAAAGCGGTTTGTGTGGATACGTTCTTTCTGAAGGTTAAAGCACAGTGAATGCTGAATAGAACGTAAATAAAACGTATTTCAGATATATCTATGTTAACAGGATGGGCCTCAACTTGTCCTATTGTGTTATATATAAAATGGAAAACTAGCAGATGTAGCCAAAAATCATACTCAAGTGAAGCTGTTATTTTAGAAATATGATGAGTCATCCAAATAACTATTTGAGTAACATTAATGGAACTCTCACGAAACCATACAATCTACAATCCATACAAAATATATTGTTTAAATTCATATATTGATGTATTACAACATATAGAAAGCAGCTCAGCTAAGGAAGAAAGTTAAAAAAATCTGTATATAGCTTTCTAACTGAGAGACATGGCTAATGTTAGCTGCACTGGATGTTAAATTCCTACACAATGTGTTCCTATTGCGTAAACTATGGTGAAATTTTCATGAAATTTTCATTTCCATAAATTATTTACAGCAAAATATGTGATGCATCAAAAATGGTCACAGAATTGAACCTAAAATACCTAAAATGTCAGTTGTTTACCCTTTAAATTTGAAGTTATAATCATGTACTTATACTGTATGCACTGTTAAATGACCCATTTTGGATCGCTCAAACACAAAGATGAAGCTAAATGCCTTCGGCAGCCATTACAGTCAGCAGATCTATCCTTGACTGAACTGTTGTGCAGTTTCAGAAAATCTATTACAAAGTAGATTTTGATATCCTTTATCCCTCAGGTAACTGGAATAACTGGAAGCTTTTTCACCCAAAGATATAATCCAAAGAATAAGACAAATGGGTGGGCCTACTCATTACTGTCAGCATTAATACACTATTCAGTGTTTTTGTTCAGCCCCACCCCCTGAATCCCATATGTATGCCCCAGTTATACTCTGCCCACATGTAAAAACATTTATACGTCAACTTTTAAAATCTGTGCACTTATGTCCATGAGCTTTTTCTTTTCCAAACAGTCTTAAGCTGTTAAAATAAACGTAAAATAAACACGTTCAGACACGTGCAGCTCTTTTGTCCATAATATTTCCCACCTGCTGTCTGCACAGCGTTAAAACGGTTATACAGACAGAGATTAAACCTAGTTACAGACATTCCATTTCAAAGGCTACATTTAATTTGTAGATTGCTGTGCTCCCGTCCGTCCTAATTTGCAGGAGGAAAACGCTGAGTATTGAACAAATGTGATGCCAGATGTGATCCAAATTAAAGTAGAAAAATGCAGTAGAAAGAAACATGGTACAAATTTTGAAAATGTCACATTAGATGTGTGGGTTTAGGCCCAACTTTGGACCCATCTAGAAGTAGATTTAAATCTATAAATAAATACATGTGGAAAACAGGTTTAATACAGATTGTCACTAGTGTTGGATGAAAAGGAAAAGCAAGAGGTTTTCATTCATTTAAAAGCTAAATACCTTTACAGCACTCAGTGTGTTTGGCAGTGTTGGTGCCTCACAGCTTCAGGGTCCAGAGTTGAACCCTAAGATTGGATTACTGTCTATGTGGAGTTTCACATGTTCTCCCTTTGGCTTTTTTGTGGATTTTCTCAGGTAGTCCAGTTTCCTCACACCTCCCAAAATCATGCCAGTAGGTGCACTGTGAGTGTGTGTGTGTGTGTGTGTGTGTGTGTGTGTGTGTGCAGTGTCTGTGTTCCCAGGATGAATTCAGATCCATTTCAACTCTGACCAGGATAAAGTGAAGATGAATACTGAAAATTAATGGATGAACATGGATTGATGAAATTCATTCATTTGCCAGATGGTTTAATTTATGGTGCCTCTCACTTGAAAGGGGATTCAATTCCGGTCAAGCAGTTCAGAGTTATAGTCTTACTCAAGGCCCTTTACAAAAGTAGCTCTTTGACTACAGTAAGATTTAAACCCATGCATTCCTATGTACAGCTCAGAAATGTGACAACTGCAATCCCACTACCCTTACAACTTAAAAAGATTCATCTTAAAATACCAATGAATGAAAGAAACAAGACAGTAACTACAATGACATTAGCAAAGGGACAGTTCGTATAAATCTTTGGCCATAATGAATGATATAATTGGACTGGACTATCATTGGTACCAAAGATTGCTGGTACAATATCCAAGTTGGCCGATATACAAATCTGTTAAACACACAACAGTGATTTCTAAAGACACAAAAGACCATATTTACTAAACTGATCAATAAAGAGTGAAAATTTGGAAGACTCCTTGGAAAAGTAAAGTGAAACTTGCCACATTCTTGCCACAGACGTATTTCAGAGAGGGTGATGGAGGGAGGGAAGTGGTGCCTCCATACTGGGGCCAGAGGTAGCCTCCTACAGCAGTCTTAGATCTCAGTCTGGACTTAGATCATCTCTGTCTTTAAACCATTGCTGCTTCTGTGCTCACTGGGTGTTTTTCACACCATGCTGTGTAAACTCTAGAGACCACTGTGTGAGAAAATCCAAAAAAGATCTGCAGACTTTGAAATCAATTCAGCCCTTCTAGCACCAAGAACCATGCCATACCACATTTTTGCCCTTTGATGTGAATGCTCTTGACCTGTATCTACATGACATTATACATTGTGCTGCTGCCACATGATTGGCTGATTAGATAACTGCAGGAATGAGATGTATGTTTGTATAGATACAGTAGAGATAGATGAATCATTGTATGGCTGATGTTCTTGAAAAAGTGGCTAGTGACTGTATAGATCAGTTTTTGGTTGCCATTTTTGGTAGTGATATAAGGAAGGGACATTTAGTTAGAAGTATGGAATGGTAGATATTTTAATGGCTCTGGTAGGAGGAAAATCAGTGGATAAAAGTGTTTTATGGAGGTGGTGACTGGAGAGTAAACTATACGCAAATATAAAAGAGTGATTAGCAAAAAAAAAAAAAAAGAAGAAAAAAAAAAGAAAGTCCAAGGCCCCTTTGGTGAAAGGAGCTTTGTGTTTAAAGCATGTAGGAGTAGGAACACTGATACAATTTTTGGTGATGCAACATTGAGACTCTGTTAAAAGTATCCAGACCCTACACATCACCACACACTGCTCTCTCCATCACTCTCGCAGCCTGACAGAGGACTGATAAAAAGGAGAGGAAAGACGAGAGGTTGGTAAATGAGTGTTTGAATGACTTAGCAGTAGCTGAACTGATTATTATTTTAGGGGGAGTGGGAATGATTGTCCAGGAATGTTTAAGCATGTTTAAACAAGGCGAGAGAGGTGGCACACACACGTGATGAATATGTGCAGTGTGTCCTCTAAAGATGAATTATATTGCAGATCAGTTTGAGATTATGCTTGTGCTGTAATGTTCATATTTTTTTTCTCCCATTCTTCCTCTCTCTCTAATAATTCCATTTCCTCTGCTTTTTCTGATCTGTAAAGCACTTTCATCTCTTTATACTTCTCTCTTTCTTTGTTATTCACTCTTTTCCCCCTTCTTCTTTAATCCTTTGTCCCACTCTTTTAAGAGGTGCTTTGCTCAGATCACTACAGAGGCTCCCTTTTCTCTGTCCCCTTTAACCCTATGTCCCATTTTCTCACTCTCTTCTGAGAGCTGCTTTTCTCTAATCGGCATGTGGCACCAGTTTCCTCCCACTATTACTCTCTGAAATGAAATTTTTATGGGATAAAGGAAAACTGATATCTTTGGCGTGCACATGCAGTTTCTAAAGTTGTTAAATGTTCAAAACTATTCTCTCAAGTGAACCATTTATTCACTGTATATTCAGCATGTTTAAAAATGATTGTGAGTTTTTACGATTGTATATCAGCCATCTTTGCTATTCCAACCCAAATCCCTTTGGTACAATAAACAGTGGCTCTGTCCCAAATAGACCTGCAGTGCAAAGTGGTGATTTGGTGCAAGCACTTAGGTCAATCCTGAAGACTTCATCACGTTCCTGTATGCTGCCTGTTCACCTCGTGTTCAGCTAAAATACTTTCATGATGCCTTGCCATCCAGTGATACCTGTAGAAAGTCACAAATTTGGTCATTTCTCACTCAAACGCTTGCAGCTGTGACGATCAGTGAAACATCTGTCAGTTCACATCTAGAGACGTATGAAATTCAGATGCATTTCTTCGCCAAAATAGAAATTGCACAAGATCACACCAACAAATAAGAATGAAGGATGTGGTGTCATATGTAGCTTTCTCTTGAGAGCTGAGTACTTTTCATCACTAAATGTGACCTACTTTCACAGGAAGAGGCCATTTGACTGACACTGCAAACGACCAGCCATGTTTACTCACCGCTAACAGATGTATGGTGTCCTGGGAAAGCCCATTAGATATTGCTGCGGCTGAAAACCAGGAAGCAACCAAAAAAGACCAAACGTTTGGCCATCTTTGAAAGAGCGTAAATATATTTCGTTTTTAAGTCTTTAACCTAGGCTATATTTCTGCAAAGATAATGTGTAAGGAGCCAGTTTAATGAACGTGGTGATAAAAACAGTCATTCTGTCTAAAGATGTCTAAAGTCTTGCTAGCTACTCATGATTTCCTCACACAGTGAAGTGTTGAAATTTCACAATGTGAAGGGTTTTCCCAGGCCACCATGCAGATGTCAAACAAAATGTTGGAAACACTTTTAAAGATGCATTGATATCCAAGATATCCAAGTGATGCAGTGAATAATATATAAGATACTCCATGGGCCATTGGTAGTGCGTCTGTTATTGAGAGTACCCGCTGTCAAATGATGTGGTATTCTGTAGATAGAATCAGGCAGTCACAAGTTAAGTTAATGACAAAATACACTTTCAGACATCAACACTATGGAGATATCTTTTTCTTCATCATTGGCATTTATGCCGTTGCACTCTCCATCACATTGCACTCTGCTGTTAACATTCATATCCACTGGGAATTGCCATAGCTAATAATCACAAGGGTTTTGAACAGATACTTGTCATTAAAAAGCTGACACTCATGAGCATCATTTGGTCCCCAAATTAAGAATTGGGACATCTTGCAGATGTGTATCAATTGGTACAGATGTGTGTCTTTAATTTAATTTAATTGTAATTCTTTTACGAAGTTACTGCTAAAGTCCCTAGAGTTATTGCAAGGTCTACAAATGAAAATATAGCAAGGAAGTTGTGAACCACTGCTGAATGACTCCAATCCTCGGAGTGCTTTTAACATGTCACGGATTAGCTGTTACATTAGTATCATTTGCAGTTACGCGTGTCTGGGGTGAGTTTAAACTCGGCAGGTTAAATGTAATGTTAGCAATGACTAAATTTTCCCCGAGCATTTCTGCAGACACATAGGAGTTGTGTGAGTGGACACAGTGCCAGTGCTGGGACACAGGCAATTATATACTTCATTAGAAAGCTCCCAGAGACACATGAGGCTATGTGTTGGAGTATAGAAATGTCTCCATGCTCTTAAATACACCTCCTGTTTCTAATAATTACAAAATGAGAGAGAGAGAGAGAGAGGGAGAGAGAGAGAGAGAGAGAGAGAGAGATGGCGATTTCATAAGAAGGAAGAATTATAAATTGGTGGGAGAGGTGAAGGCAGGAAGACTTGGAAAGAAGCCTGAAGGTTAATTTAGAAAATGATGTAATAATGATTAATGATGGAAGAATTGAAAGAGAAAGACAGGCAGTACTAGTAAAGAGGAACGATGACAGCTAGCAGGTTAGGTCGATTAGAAAGAGATTCATTTGTGAAAAACAGAAAGGAGAAGTATAATAGTGGTGAGAAAAGGCACCCATCTGAAACACATACACAATTTAATGAACACTTCTGTTACTTCTCCCTCCATCCTCATTTTTTTCTTTCTAATCAGAAAGGAATTGGAAAAATACTGCAAAACATGGAGCTCGTGGTTATATAAATTAGGAGGGAGAAGAGCAGTCTGGGAAATACAATAGGAGCCTGTGTGTTGTCATTTAGCTTGAAGTGTGCGAGGAGGCTCAAGAGGGTGAGGAAGAGTTTAAAAAAAAAAAGTGTGAAGTGATGGTATGTGGCAATCTGCTGCTTTGGCTACTCTGAAAGAAATACTCCACTTAATTTCTATCCACTCCATCTGTAGTCTATGTGTGATTACCATGGACTTGAATTCAAAACATTTCCCTAAGAAAAAAAAAAAGAAAGAAAGAAACTCTGTTTATTTGGAACTCACTTAGAATGTATCCTAAGGGTAGTCTTGTAAGTAAACATTTAGCAGAACACATTTTGTTAAATGAGTTAATGAATGTATAATCTCTACCGTTTGTCTTTTTCAGAGGTAAATTGTGCTTATGCAATGCCAACATAGTCAGCCTAGTTAAACACAGATGTGTCTTAGGGTGTGTATGCAGTGTTTAGTCTGCTTGAAACCAGCACGGGTGTGTTTTACCCCTTAGAGTGGTTTGGTGTAGATACAGAAATCGCACACGGGTGAGGACCAAAACAAGTGGTCCGAAACCATCCAAACATGCCATGGATTGCAGGCAAATATATATATATTTTTGCAGATGTGAGCTGCTGAACTGTCCTGTGAGGCACAAACTGAGGCGACAGAGCTGTGGTGCTGCAGGATGTGATTTGTTCTGGATATTAAGATCAACGAAAAAAATTAAAGCTTGACACGGTACACAAATTATTTTATATAACTATCTAATCATTGATGTGTTCTCCATGCTCGGGTGATGTTTGTGATTTCTACACACACTCTGCAAAGGCTTGTTTACCTCTTTTTTCTTGGTGACCATATTTCAATGAATGGAAGTTTGAATGAATGGAAACAGGTCACTTATGGTAAATGTACATACACTACAGATGCTTTTGAAAATACTGGATTATTCCTTTAATGGTGTAAGTGGCTACTTTTTGGCACTGGCACAAAAAGTATATCGTTCTTTTTTCCCTCTGCAACTCACTCACGTTCCCACACATGCTGATGTGGTTTTTAAGAACAGGAACTGTGAAGAGTGATGTATTTATTCCATTCTCTTCTCTCACCTGCTGTTTCTTTCTTTTTCACTCATTCTCCATCTTTTCATTCAAGTTCATCCATCATTTGCTCCCTCATTGAAACCTGCTCACATATTGCTTTGGCTCAGGATCACACACCCACACACAGCGCATTGTAGACCCCATGGCACGCACACACACACACACACACACACACACACACACACACACACACACACACACACACACACACACACACACACANCCTCCATGGAGTGTTGATTGTCAAAGACAAGCTTCATGGATCACATCTCCATTCAGGTTGTTTAGTGACACACTCACCATCTGACCAGTTCCTGCCCGTGTGAACTGTTTTATTCATCCAAAAGAAGAGCACAGGACAAAGACAACTTCCTTTTCGCTTTCTAAAGGAAACTTCATCCAGATGGAGGAAATGAAGAGAAGACTCTTCATGGTTGGAGGTTCCTCACACATAGCATTAAGTCAGCATTTACATTAGTATATAATATAAACTATCAGCAATGGAAAATTATGATGCATAGTTAAATTATTTAAAAGTTTTTTTTAAATGAATATGAAACTATTAAAAGGTTCTGGGACCTGTAACTGTGGTTACAGGTTCTGGGACTTGTAAACGTGACTATGACAATTTGGAAACAAACCCTTAGCTTAGCTTCTGAATACTAGCTCACATTTGTCATAGACAAGTGTAGAAAGTCTTGATTTCTGAGAGTCTTGATTTAAATGTTCATATTCTCAATGTATGCAAAACGAGCCATACTATATAACAATATAACAATGTATATTTTGTTCCTCACTAATATTAACTAAGTTTTCTATCTGGCTAGTTAGCTGCTAATAAACTAGCTAGGTCATCTTGAGTGGGATTTCAGAGTGTTAATTAGCATTCTTGGCACTTCATTTATATACCGAATATTCCATAACAATCTAACACACATACGATATCTAACAAATACACCATCACAATGATGATTTGTTTATCAGAAATGTATTTAATTTAGTTAGCTAACTAGCATAGTACACAGGTTCTGTGGAAAACATTCCCATGCACCATGTCATCCTGTAATTATTTGTGTCTTTGTCATACAGGTTCAAGATGTTGAGCTTATTTTGTTAGATTATAAACTGAGCTCATATGTTGTGAATTATCTTCTTTATAGAAATATTGAGAGGGCTAGTTTTAAATGGAAAAATTGTAACATCTAAACTTTGAGCCCTACAAGAGGATTTAATTTAAAAATCAAATTTCAGTTATGTCTCTGCACGTTACTTACTTAGAACTTATAAAGTCACTGCTCTTGTTTGAAATATTTGTATTTTTTCCTGGCTTGCCCAGTCTCTCGTGACACATTCAAAGCCACGTTAAACGCACTCCAGCCACACGTAAGCACGCACCATTAGCTCTGCCATCCAGATAATTTAGTGCATTTCTCATTTGTCTTCCTGTCAGCATGTTAAATGTGTGTCCGTGGGTGTGTGTGAGAGAGCATGTGTTCTGTTGTGTGTCTGCTTGTGAGTGTTGTGAGGGTAAGTGAAGAGTTATCTTTCCTCAACTTAAATCAGTCCAAATGTCTAAGGAAGTTTTTGTGGATCATTCGTGATCAAGTGTGTGAGAAAGAAAGAGACTTATTTCAAGGTGCACCGGAAAAGACAGAGAGTTTCGTGTATGGTTTATGGACTGACTATTGAAAAGTTCATGACCTGTGACCTGGTGGCTATCACACTTGTCGACTCCTTATACAAACAGAAGTGGAACACTAACTAGCCTTATCCATGGACCTAGTAAGCAGTGTAGCACTGAGAAAAGAGAAACTGTAAAACCTTGAAATGCACTATTAAAATAGCAGAGTATAAAAAGACTTGCCATTACATACTATATGACTGACGTTTGTAGATTTTTATGATAATTGAATAATTAGAGGCACTATTGTCTAGGGATCACACAAAACATTTTTTTGCTCAAGGAAATCAAGCAGCACAAACATGGGGCACTCAGCTGATTGGTTGAAAGCTTTGGTTAATTCAGTTGAGTTGCTTTTTTTAACCTCATCTGTGGTTTAATGGAAGTTGTTTCAAATGTACGCTGTAGATGCACTTGTATTCCTGGCAAAACACAATTAGTGTGCTCTTCATTGTGAGCTCCACTGTAGCTGTGAAATATCTGTTTTATCTATTTCCTGTAATTACCTTTTTATTATGCAAAATTTTAATTGGATGTTGATTCAATCCATTATGAATCATGGGTATAATCAGATTTAATGTCATGTGTTGTAAGTCCAGTTTAAGAGAGTAAAAGTAATTGCAATCCAAAAGTCTAATTCATTACAAACCCAAATCCAGTCCAGGTTTGTACCTGTTCTAAAAATAATGGTGAAAAACTGAAACTGGATAATTAGCCAAAAGTGGAAGAAGATGCCTTAGACCAGAGGAAACAATAATGGTGCAGTCCATTCTGAAGTGATGAAGCCTATGTAGGATGCTTTGAAAGGGGGGGATGCAAACAGCAGCGTTCACCCTTCGTAGGGGCTTTTTTGAAGGGAATAATAGATAGATACTTCAGAGATTCTTTCCACTGTTAATAAAATGGTGCTATCAATTTTGTAATAGTAAATTGTAACTAAAAGGACAAAAGAAAGGTGCAGAATGTACACCACAAGCAGTGCATTTCTTTGTGTTGGTAAGTTAGCCTACTTTACAAAATCAGATCAACAAACCCATTCACTCATTCATCTTTAGAAATCAGTTTATCCTGGTCAGGGTCATGGTGGATCCGGAGCCTATCTGCAGTGGGACCACTTGGCATGAAGTGGGAATATACCCTGGATGCAATGCCAGTCCATCATAGGACACACATTCATTCACAGCTAAGGGCTTGCCATAGCCAGTTCACATACCAACCTGCTTTGGGGAGATGGATGAAACCCACATGGGCAATGTGTGAAACTTCATATTAACACTAACCTGAGCTCAGAATCGAACCGGGGACCCTGGAGCTTTGAGCTGTGAACTGTAACTGGTATATGAATCCGGTGATGGCATGAAATGCTCAGGTTGTGATTAAAAATGTATTTTTTTTTCAGGTATATGACTGTGCAACAGTAAACCATGATGAAGTGTCTTTCAAATGGTCTTTATTTTTTAACTATATGTAAACATATAGCCTCTTTTTTTTCAGTGCAGGTCTATTCCACGACTGGGAATGGGAAACAGGACTAAACAATACTGAATCAAACAATATTAAATTAAATCAACATCAAAATCAGTGTTCTGGTTCACCTCTAAAATTAATTACTGGCAGTCGCTGATTATGGATTTGGCACTAACTATGCAAACATTGGTTTAGTAAATCTTTTCAGTTGTTGGTAGGAATATTTCACTCCATTCAAACATTGCTGTTTTGGTACAAAATGTTATTTCAATCTTCACGTCTTTGGCAGTCCCACAGAAACTTGAGAATGGAACTCTAGGCTTCTAGTGTAGACTTGTCAGCATTGAGCAAGATGTTAGTGTGTGACGTTAGTGTCAGCTTTATCATCTCTTACTCTTTTTTCCTCTCATTTACTTCAAAACTCTTTTTGAATGTTGGTATTAGTCACTGCGGGGTTTTACTGGTTTCCATAGACCTTGCTCACTGAACTGTGCAGTAAGTGCTGGATTGCGTGACGATCCATGGCTCAGTGGTGCTCAACCCCTGACGCCTCTGACCACATCACAGGAGCCAGCAACGACCCTCAGCGCCAGGCAACTCTCAATGGCAACCGGTCTGCGGGCTTTGAACTTGATGCCAAATTCCACCAGTGGAAGAAGCTAGCGGAGAGAGTGAGGAAATTATTATAATTATTGGCACACATTCTGTAGGGAGTGATTACGGAGAAAAAGTGAGAGTAAGGAGGGGAAAGAATGAGAGCTTATTAAAAGGGATAACAGAGAAAGACAAGGTGATGAGTAGAACATCTCATCACGGTCACTTTTACACATCTCTCATCCATTTTTCCTTCCTCTCATTATGCATCTCTCTCTCTCTTTCTCTTTCCCTCTGTCATACCATCCACCCTCACTCACCACTCTTGCCCTCTCTCTTTCATCACTTCGTCCTTCATCCCTTCTCCGGTCATGTTTTCCTCCTACACTTTACTATTTTGTACCCCTTCTTAAGGGACCTACTTTTTTCCTTTCCCTCTCTCTCAGTCCTGCTCTGTCAGGTGTCTGTTGTGGTGTTGGTTGGGGACATTGGGCTTCCTTCGTGGAGGTCTGTGGCTAGCGCTGTGTAACTACGTTTGGGATTTGGGGATTTTGTAAATGCATGGGTGGTTTGGGGGGTGTGTATGAGGGCAAGATCAGGGGCAGCTATGGTGTTTCGGGGCTGAACACATGTTTTGGGGGGCTGACCTACTCAAACACTGAAGAAATCATGTACTTACAGTAAATTGTTCCACTTGTACATTTGTATCTGGGTTTGTATAGAATCTCTTCTTAAATAAACTGTTTGCAAGCCTGCTCCATATTCCATTTATGAAGCATAAATAACATCTGGAACATATTACTATCAAAAATTTGTTCACCTATCAGTCATTTAGCCTTTAACTAGATTATTATTCACCTTACTTTTACTTTATTTTACTTTATTTTATTTATTTTATTTATACGTAAAATTGGATATTTACAATTACCTATTATATAACAATATAATTGTATAAAGCACGAACCATTTAGCTTTTATTTATTGTAATGCTTTGTTGTTACATTTCTGAGGTGAAATGTTTAACTTGTCTTCACACAAGTATTATTATTTTATTTTTAACACATTTAACCAAATTCTGTACAGCTTTTTATTCACTATATATGCTTACTAAATATGGTATAACATAACATGGTGTTAGAGAGTCTACTTAGTGAAATATAGAACGTATTTTGAGATTCAGTCAAGTAGCAAGTGACTCCAGTAAATACCTGCTGGAAACTGTTACTCAAGAACATGTAATACAGTGTAAGACAAATTATTTATTTTTCTTCTTATTAGAAAGCTGATACATAATTTAAAAAAAAACTAAGGCATAAAGTATGGCATAAATGACCCTTTACCTTCCCTTTTATCATCTAAAAAGTTTAGGAAATGATTCAGTTATATTGTATTCGGCTATGAAAAGTAGACGAAAAGTACTGAAATTCATTCTGACAGCCATAATGCACATTTGCCATTGCAGATTTTATTTCTACATTAATGTGAATATGCACAAAAATGTGTTTCTCTTTTTCTACATCACCCAGATGTGCACACAAACTACAAACAGCTGGCTCTACTTAGGATCCCGGGTTTTAGCCAAAAACTGTCCCCTAAGAGATGTGCCTTCTGTGCCTCATATACTTTCTGTGACAGAAGTTAGAAGTGTGTGAGTGTGTTTAAATGCTGAAAAAGGTCTTATTCAGTTCCACTTCTTAAAACTCGATTTGTATACGACAGTGGCAGAGATTCAAGATATTATTTACCAAACCCAGACAGCATCAGATGTGTATCAGTGTGATGTGTTCCACTCTCTGGATTACATTTCACCAACCTCACCAGCAGATTTTTGCCTTTAGCTCTATTTTTTTTTTTTTAACTGGAATCAAAATTTCGTGATATGCAATGGCAAATTCATTACTACAGTTATATGTCAGATGGCTTTATATACAGAGATTCATTTAAATGCCTTTTCTGTTTAGTCAAGTCAAGTCAACTCAAGTGGAGTTTATTGTCATTTCAGCCATATACAAGTACATAGTGAAA
>CM074952.1:8071265-8107934 GCA_037577455.1 Pangasius macronema | reverse complement strand
GTGCTCTTCTGAAGTCAACAACCATCTCTTTAGTTTTGTCCACGTTCAGAGACAGGTTGTTGGCTCTGCACCAGTCCATTAACATGGTGTCCGTTAGTCCGTTAGTGTGTGTGTGTGAGACCATGGTTTGGACACTAATCTGCACTAATCTGCAACTGTCATGACAATGACACGGTGAACTGGGGTGTAGTGACATCGCTGTGAGAGTCGTGTAGAGGAACCAATGAGGATGGAGAGATACAGAGGTTGGATCCTGACTCTCCATTCAGTGCTTTCCTCTAATTAGTGTATTGGGGTCATTTGGGGTGGGGTGGGGGGTATTGGGGTCAGACTGAAAGGTCATCGAGCAGGTGAAGTCTGTCTGATGTCATGTGGCAGAAACAGTGATCGATGTGTGAGGGAAGTGTTATTAATTTAGAAAGTGCGAAAGGAGGGATGTGTGGGACAAAAGGAAAGGGGGAGATGCTCACAGTCACACACGTGTTTACCATGTGTGTTGATGGATGTGTGTATATGAGTGTGGCAGACAGTCGTGTACATACCCAGACTATAGGTCTGTTTATATGAACACAAGGTAGGACAACTGCTCAAAATACAGAAAATTTTATTCTAGTTGGATGTTTTTTGGTATTTGTGTAAGATTGGTTCCAACACAAACTGCTGGTGCTCTGATGGTGCACTTTTCATTGCCAATTGGTTACGATCTTGCGCAAACACTAAAAAAAGAAAACATGGGCTTCGTTGGTCATGTTAGTGCTGTCAGAAACAACATTTTGCTTAACCTGAATAAATATTGAATTGTTGAGAAACCAAACCAGCACCAACAATTATCTTTACAGCATGAACACAGCCCACACAAACAGAAACACTGTCTGTTTTTTCCCTCAAATTATTTAGTTTCATTGACATGTGCTCTCAGTGCAGAAAGGATCATGATTGGTTTAGTTAGGCGACCAGTCAATTTCTGCTTTCTAACACTGGCCGTGTTGTACACAGAAATGCTGATGCTGTCCTTTTTCTGTTGTCAGTGTGACTGTTCCAGACATCTCAGAAATAAAAATGAACTAGAACCTGCTGGTTCTTGGTTTGGTCTTGGCTTTTGGATGTGCAGTAGAAAAAATGTCTTAAAGTACCATATTAAAGTACTGTTGTTACACTGTCTGTTCATTCATGTGATGCTGTTCATTTTAATGATTTAAATATGAATCTGACATACAGTACCTGGTATAAGTATAAGTATTCACCCCCTGGGTCAGTGCTTTTAAGAAACTCCTTTAGCTGCAATTACAGCTGCAAGTCCTCTGGGATAGGTCTCTGTCAGTTTTGCACATCTGGATCCTGACAGTGTTGCCCATTGTTATTCGCAAAACTGCTCAAACTCTGTAAATTTAGATGGAGATGTTGGTGAAAATCAATTTTCCAAAGTGCCCTTATTAATTTTACTAGTGTGTGCTCTTCATACAATATAAGCATGTCATAAAGGCTGATTTTATGGTTTGTAAGCTGTGTGTGTATGTATGTGTGTGTGTGTGAGAGAGAGAGAGACAGAGGAGACCCGTTGTCTGTGGAATGCACTGTGCTGTCATTACAGGTGCACTCATTTCTCTGAATGGCCTGCTATCCCCTGTATGATGTCATGATAGCATCAGTGCACCTATCAGTCTCTCATTTCCTGTGTTTAACCCCGGGTGTAGCTGAGACATTGGAGACACTCAGACAGCCCTCGTAATTAACCTGCTTGTTAACCTGCTCATGATCTGCCAGTTGGCCATCAGAGAATCACGGCTAAGTGTGATAACACATGTACACACACACACACACACACACACACACACACACACACGGAGTGCAGACATGCTGATTGATCATGGAAGCATGCAGTCACTGCCAAATGTCTTTAATAAGTCTTCTTCCTCTTTGAATCTGATTCATCAGCATAGAGAGGACAGGCTGGGGGCAGAAATCTCATGCATATGTGTGTGTGTGTGTGTGTGTGTGTGTGTGTGTGTGTGTGTGTGTGTGTGTGTGTGTGTGTGTGTGTGTNAACCTGCTCATGATCTGCCAGTTGGCCATCAGAGAATCACGGCTAAGTGTGATAACACATGTACACACACACACACAAAAAAGGGAGCCCAAAGTTTGTTTAACTATGTGGTTAAACTATGCTGCCAAGTCAGACTAACATAAATCTCAAACAAACCACAAACCTCAGAGCACTTACAATGACAATGGGAAAGAAGTGTGTGTGTGTGTGTGTGTGTGTGTGTGTGTGTGTGTGTGTGTGTGTGTGTGTGCACCCTCTAAATCAATATGGAGTTTTAGTACCTTGTTGGAAGACATATGGAAATGTAAGGAAGCAGTACAATTATTCATTCTCTCTCTCTCTACACACACACACCAAGTTAGTTTGTGCAGCTATACAAGTAAAGAGAAAAAAGTATATATGAATTATTTATGCTGTATTCCTGGCCTTTATTTATTTATTGTCAACCTTCCCAGCTCCCACAAACAGATATGAGTTTAATAATATAATAATATAATAATATAATGCATGCAGCAGAAATATGCAGAACAGTAGTGCAGAGAATGTGTGAGATAAAAACTCTTTTCATTCTGAATGAAACCATGTGTATCCGCATGTGTGTGGTCCAGGTTAATCCACTGTTTCATTTAATTTGTATAGAGATTTTTTTTCCCAACACACAATGACGCAGAAGTTTTGCTAGATTCTCCACTCTGAAGAAGGGGACTTTGGCCACACCGTGATACGCTCACATAACTCAAACCAACATCATGCTGTGTTCAACGCCTTGGCTGCAGATTAAAGCACACAGTCAGTGGCTATTGTATCATGTGTGTATATTGTGTAATTTGGATTTACATTTACATTTGCTTGATCTTGTTTTCTTTTCCCTTCTGATGTTTGGCTTGCTGTGTGTGTATGTGCATGTGTGTGATTGTGTCAACTTTCCTTTTTCCATATTTCGGCATTGTGCAAGATACCCACTTCATCCTGCATCCGTCCTAATATTTTTTTCTTGTATGTGAAGTAAGATGTGTAGGTGTTTTCTGTATGAATGTGTGTGTGTGTGTGTGTGTGTGTGTGTGTGTGTGTGTGTGTGTGTTATTTGGTTGTGGGGTGGTGGGGTTTATGCAACAGAGATATTTGCTCTTCATGCCTGAATTGCTCTGGGTAAGCCTGAATGAAAGAGCTGGGTGGTAGGATGGAGGTCGCCCTTATCTAAGAGACAGAGAATAATTTAATAGGAAGAGAAGTAGAGGTTTGTCGCCATGGTAATCGTTACGCACTAGAAAGAGTGAACATCAGCAGCAGTTAGACGTTACGCTTGGATGGACAGATAGATGACTGAGCAGAAATAGAGCACAAGGCAGACTCCTCAAGAAAGCCGGAAATGAGTACCAAAAGAAAAGATGGAACGTTTAAGAAAAATACAGTGCATGGAAGAAGGAGGTAACATGGAGGATATAGACGGATAAAGATAGAGTTATTATTAAAGGAGCACTGCAGAATTTATCAACGTCATCTCTAGCACCTATAACATATGCATGACTACCTCAAAGAAGAAATGTGTCTGTACTGAGAAAAGAACCAACCAAACGAAACTTAGATATAATAAGGTCTAATGGCACATGGTGGGGCAGAAAACAGCTATAAAATAACAAATGGCTTAGAATGAGACTTGATTGGTCTTGATTCTGATTGGTCAGAAGATGTTGATACACTCAGTATGTTATTGTTTCTTAAGTAACAACTTACACAAGGATTTGTATGGTGCTCATTCTTATAGTGTGTTGTGGCTGTCTGTGAGGAGATGGTACATTTATCATTTTTGGAAGGAGTCTCCAGTGTCAGTACTTTAGAACAGTCAGAGTTAAAGCTATAACTTTTAGAAAGTCTTTAGGAAGGAGAGTTACATGACAAGGTGCATTTTTTGTCTAACTTTATTAGAGTTTGGTGGTGGAATGACTGTTTATAGCTGTTCGAATATAAGTGATAACAGGAATAGGTTTCACAGACATTCCACAATTTTAAATGTAACTGTAAATGGGCAAGATGTATGTATGACATGTTTTTCTTTAATACATACAAATTATTAGTGTTGACAATTTGCTGTGAGATAAAAGGAACGAAACACGTTGGGACATGCTGTTAGTAACTGCGCCGTGTTGGACCATTTCACACCACGCCATCATTGATTCATTTCCTATATCAACATGCTCCATCCTGTTTTATTCTTTACTTTATCCACTGTTCAGACACTGGAACAATGCAGTATAAAGTCATTACAGATTACTTAACCTTTTCCAGAGGTATCATGGTATCATACAACTATGTTGAAAAAGTCCTGAAGAGACTAATTATACTAACTCGTAACTTATATTTACAAACTTTGACTGAAAAATTCATCAGCGAGTTCTGCAATAATTCATATTTCAAATAAGCGTTATTGAACTGCCTCAACAACTGCCATTGTAAGTTTCAGTAAAAAGGTTTATTTTGTTTTTGTTTTTTTTTCTCAGGGAAATGTGCCATTAGTTTAAGAGTTGCTGGCGTATTTCTTGAAAATAATAGAACTACACCCAGTGGGGAACAAGAGAATTAAGATGCAGGACTGAAGTGGAAGTAAGAAAAGAGAAGTGCAGAGGTTATTGACAGCAAGTGACAGAAATGCCCCTCTGTAATTTGTACCCCAGGTTCTGAATGTCTTTCTTTCTGGGGCAGCTGCTACTCCAGACCCCAGGCTTTTACTCGGCCTACACCAGTGAGTGTGCGGGGCCTGGGAAAGGTCGGATACTTCAAATCACGAATGGTCCACTTCATCCTCCCCTCTGAGAGGCCAAGGAAAGGCCATTCCTCAATCACAACCTCGCCACATGCAGGAGTTGAGTGATGTGGATTATGTCCAGCAACACACACCACCCTGGTAGTGCTAACATCCAACCTAATTACTAATAGCTCAGTCAGAATCTATAATCATTATGTTTATACTTCAATCAGAATAGAGTTATCCTATAATCTGAATAATGTTTCTAAATAATCAATGTGAAAATATGTTTAGTTATCTCTTAAATTGAAGATTCATAGCCATGTTAAGTTTGTATACATTCTGCACATGTTCCCATCAAAGAAACACCATAGTTATAAGTGCAAGGCTTAAGGGGCATACAGATGACATTTATATTACATTTTGCTGAGAATTATGATATTTAATCCTTAAAAAACAACAACCACAACAACAAAACAAATCTCAAATGACAAGTCAAAGCACGTCAGGTGGGTTTTTGATTATCATTTTATTTTGTTTGTTCTCTATCCCCATCACCAGAATTTTAGTCCACTTCTGGGTCTTCTGAACTGTCACCTGATCCTTATTACTTCCTCATTTCTGATACTTCTGGATTGTTTACTCCATTGTTCAGCACCTTTTGCCTATTCTGACTGTGTCTTATGACTGTGTCCTACATTTATTCTGAAGTAAACTCTATGATTAAATACTACCTCTCTCTCTTGGCACTGGTGGACTGGTGCAGATGCCCAGCACCCCCCAACCCCAGTGTGAAAACAGCATAAAAGTGCCCTCTACAGTACCCCTAGAGTAAATAAAATGACAAAGTGCCCTCTAGGGTGCCCTTAAATTGGTGAAAACATGATGAAGTGCCCTCATGGCTGCCCTTCAAAATGGGGGGAAAAAAACATGCTGAAATGCCCTCTAGGATGCTGCTATGTGCAAAAAAAAAAAAAGGTGATGAAGTGCCCACTAAGGCGCCCCTACATGGGACAAAAGGTGATCAAGTGCCCTCTAGGATGCACATACAATGGGAAAAAAGAGATGCAGTGCCCTGTAGGGTTCCTCTTTGCACAAAGAAACATCATGCTGTGCCCTAATGGGTGCCCTTCCTGGTAGATGCAGTGCTGTAAAGGGTTCACCTACATGCAAAGAAACATGATGAAGTGCCTTAATGGGTGCCGTTCCAGTGGAGAATACATGATGCAGTGCCCTGTAGGCTCTCCTGCATGCAAAAAAATGAGATGAAGTACCCTCTATAATAGATAATAGATAATATAATAAATAATAATACATGACTTATTGCCATCCAGGTGCCCCCCTTTCTTCTTTTTTCTTTTCTTTCTTATTTTCTTTCTTTCGTTTTTTTTTAATATATATATATATATTAAATATATATATATATACTCACCCCTGCTCCTCAGGGTAAGTTACAAGGTCAGTGAACACTCAGACAAGGTTCAAAAACTTTTTGTTGCTATGGTAAGATGGACAGTTAATCCCGCTCCTTGTCATATTGACAAAAATCTTTTCTTGTAAATGTAGCCTCTGACTTATGTCTGTAATAGTACAGTATTCAGGAAATAATAACCCTGCATTTGAAAGAACTCTTTCTCCTCTTTCGGAAAATCAGTGTCAGTTCTGAGGTTCAGTAAAACAGACAAGGCAAATATGTGGCAACACCAGGTCCATTAACACACCTCAGCCAACATGGTCGGATCTGTCCCCAAGCCTCCACCTCATTCTGTTACAGCTCATCCATAAGAAAGGGAGCAGGAGACATGGATTAGGCTCGGATGAATTTTGGCCTGTTTCATATAATAACCTAGATTTAATACAGCCTGAGAGGAAACTGAAAATAGACCTTAAATGACTATATTGAATGCATGGCTTAATGATCTTTTTTTTTTAAGCTAATAATGAAAGGTTATTTCCATCAGGTCATAAGCGGGCAGTTTTGAAAGGTGTATGTGGGGTACAGGTGCATATAGTTTTTGTTGGGTTTGCCATTTGTGGGGATTCATCTTTTGTGTGTGTGTGTGTGCGTGCGTGCGTGCGTGCGTGCGTGCGTGCGTGTGTGTGTGCGTGCGTGTGTGTGTGCATGCTTATGTGCATGTGTGTGTGGAGGGACTAAATTCCCCCACAAGTATAGGAACATCCACAAGTTTTGACCTTGTGGTGACATTTTCCTTCCCATTAGGTAAATTTTTTCTTTCTTTTTTTCACAGAAATTGTGGCATTTATTTAATAATAATAAAAAAATTTTTCCTTTTGGTTACCGAGTTTAAGGTTAGAGTTAGACTCAGCTGTATACATTGAATTAATTAGCTGCATTATAAATATGTCAATGGAGTGTGTGTGTGTGTGTGTGTGTGTGTGTGTGTGTGTGTGTGTGTGTGTGTGTGTGTGTGTGGTTTGCGGGAAATAGTAAGGCCAAGAGTCTTGATTACAAACAGATCCATAACTGAACAATGGACAGTGGATGGAGCTGGAGCAGAACCAGGACACACACACAAACACACAGAGTGGAACAGAGTTAGCCAGAAAAAACTGACACACCCAATGAAAAGGCCGAAAGGACCACTCTATCTGTCCCACTGTCTCTCTCTCTCTCACCTTCTTTCACTTTCTGGAAACACAAACTGATCCAAAATTACAGTGGGACTATAAACATTCATATTTATGTTATTCATGTTATTCAGTGTTTCATTTGTACGAAAGTCTCCCCTCTCTTATTCTTAGTGTACTTAGGTTGCTAATAGTGGAGAGGGAAGGACAGGACAATAGAACTATAAATAATTGGTATTGTGTGTGTTTGTCGGGATAATTTCCTCAGTATTCTGATTGTCACTGTAAACAGGGTAATCTCTGTACCATCAGTGTTATCAAGGTCACAGCAGTGAGCAGTCAGTTGTGTGTGAAGAGGGGGCTTTATTTCTAGTTTATTCTCTCTTCCAGTTACTGGTGTCTGGGTGCAGTCCAAAGTTCTTTTATTTGTCCGCTGGTTGAACTCTTAAAGGTTGTTTATAGAACTGCACATCATAGGGTTATCCTTGCAGAGAGGATACCAAGCAGAGCACTTATAAAAAAAATGAATCTAGGACCCTTAAGGTGTCCCTCTGGGGAACCTTTAAAGATAGAACCCTACAACACAATATTTCTCCATCAAAGAATGTTATCAAATATTTACAAACCGTCCAACAATCCCATTTTTTCTAACAGTGTAACACTTATTCATCTTCAGTAACCACTATCCTGGTCAGGGTTGTGTTGCCTACCTGTACACTGGTCTTACCAATATGGATATTTGAAAATCACTAGGTCGTATTACAAAACTTAATATCTGGTGCTGGGGTCAGAATTAGGTATAAACTACATGAAAAAATGGATTCATAGTTCCTTGCATCATTGATGCAGGTTCCTGGTGGTGGTGGTGGTGGTGGTGGTGGTGTAATGGTGTGGGGAATGATTGCTTAGCCCAAATTAGGGCTTTTAGTACCAGTACAGTTTAGTACAGTTAAGTGGCTTCCAATGGCTACTTCCAGCAGGATTTCCAATGCATGCTGTCTCAAGCTGGTTCAAGCTGGATCTGGGAACTCACACACACCTACAAACACTTGCACTAATTCACACCTACGGGCATTTATTTTGGATGGTGGAGGAAATGGGATAACCTGGAGGAAACCCACAGGGAGAACATGTGGAAGAACTCAGAGTAACCTGAGATAGAACCAGGTTCCCTTGTGCTGTGAGGCAGCAATACTACACAGTTGCTGCAGCACCAGCCACCAATTTAATGAGTTAATGTATGTCTATTTTCTAGTTTTTTCGGTCTAAAAGGCAGGTCCTAACACTTTCTGCTCACTTCAGATCACTAGTTTAAGAAGCATATGGAGAGAGACAAATGGACTGCAATCAGAATCAGAACTTCAACTTGATTTGCAGACAAATTGCGTGTCTTTGATAAGACAGAAAAGTCTTCTTCAGCACCAAGGAAGAGACAAAGAAAACATGAGCATAGCATGAATCAATTTCTAAATCACAACATATATTTTCAGAAGCTTAGCACTACAGCTTAGATCTTAAGCAGCCCAGATAAGTGGAGTGAATGAGTGAGGAGCAGATAAGAGATTCAGAAGTAAGATTTATGCTTCATGGGCTGCTGAATTTGTTTTTGCAAGATGTGTATGCAAAAGAGAGAGTGCTTTCATGTGCAAGTTGGTTGGCATGGAATCCATTTGTGTGCACATTTTTAGAGGATTATCACTGCAAAATTATTTCAGGCATGTGAGTACATGTGATTACTTTTTTAAATGATGTTATTCGTGAGGGTATGCGTGATGGCACTACATGTGTGTCTTTGTGGTTTTGGGATGCAGGGAGTGCTGAATGACTGACAGATCTCATTTATCATTGTGATTAGTTTAATTATAGTCACTATTCCTCTCTTTTCCATCATCCTTTTCTTGCTAATCCTCTTTTCTCTGTTTTTCTGTCTTTTGCTAATCCCTCTCTCCTCCTCCAGACAGATATCTTCATGGTTGATGGACACACCCACCTTTTTTTCCAGGGAGACGTCTGGAATGAGGAGTGTGTGTGTTTGTGTTTGTGTGTATGTCTGTATGCGTGTGCGTGTGTGTGTGTGTTGGTGCATGTTTGTCAATTATGCATGAGTAGGCTGCAAAGAAATTCTTGTGCAGAGTATATAATACAGACGGTAAATATTGTGTATATAATACAGACGGTAAATATTGTGTATATAATACAGACGGTAAATATTGGACAGTGCAGAATGTCAGCTTTAATTTGAGGTTACATATCTATATATTTGAATTATAGCACAGAAAGATTTTTTTCCGAATGCAATTTAAAGATTACATTAGTAAGTACACAAATCAATATTATCTTAAACAGACCAAGATTAATACTTGGCTGCAAATCTATTGCAGGTGATGGTTAATGCGTGCAATCTGCAAGACTTTAAAATATACTCTGTATTTTTCCCAATGATTCTCTGCCAGTCCTGTAATTCAGCCATTTTAGTTCCTGTTTGTTTTGGAGGCTTCTGTCTCCAGTATGTGAAATGCATGCCTAGTGCTTTGATTTATTTGGACAGTCAGGAACAAATCAATTTTGCTTGTTCAGTGCATTTGTGCAATTTGCCACTGTTCACATCAAAATTCATCATCCTACTGCCATCAGCAGTCACACTGTCAATAAAGATAAATGAGCAGTTTCATTGGAAGCCATACATGCTGCAACTATAATATAACTTCCATCATGTCTCATAAATTAACGTCCTTTGTTTCTTCCCATTTATGTAATGTATAAGAAAACATAACATGGCCTTTGTTCTTGAAGTTGTCTTGTGGTGAACCCTCTGAGGACCTGTAGGTGTATTTTTCTCTTTATACTTGTCTTTCCCACTTACACTATATGGCCAAATGTTTGTGGACACCTGACCATCACGAAGCAAAGACAATGAACACATGGTTTGCTGATGTTGGACTGGAACAACTCCAGTGGCGTGCACAGAGACCTGACCTCAACCCAACTGAACACCTTTGGAATGAACTGGAATGCCGATTGGAACACCCCAGGCCTCCTCGCCCACCATCAGTGCCCTACCTCACTAATGCTCTTGTGGCTGAATGGGCAAATCTCCACAGCCATCTCCACAGACACTCCAAAGTCTAGTGGAAAGCCTTCCCAGAATAGTGAAAGTTATTATAACAGCAAAGAGGAGGGGGGACTAAATCTGGAATGGGATGTTCAAAAAGCACATATGGGTGTGATGGTCATGTATCTACAAACTTTTGGACATATAGTGTATACATAAATGTACTGGAGCCTTCATTTCAGTCTTCTTCACTGTTCATTCATGTTAGACCAGCTTGTTTTTTCTTGTTAAACTCACAAGGAACACCACACCTCTTACCAATGGAGCAAACAATAAGTGTATTGTCTCTCATTTTTGAGCTCCACGGTGGTCTGCTTTACTGGAATTGACACTTATTTGGTCCTTATGTTGAGAGAAAACATCAAAAACATCCTTATCCAAAAGCCACATCTAACACAAATTAGAGTGGGAATCTAGTTGATGTATCACAGCTGGCCAAAAATATTCCAGAGCACACATTTTGCCTAATTAGTCATTTAAAATGGCAGACTATAAAAAAAAAAAAATCAAAGATAGATTACAAAATAATTCATGAGATATGCATGTACATGTCTTCAGACTAAAGCTTTGACTCATAACAACTAACGCTAGAGACTCAAATATGCACTCTGTTAGGTCCTGATGTTGTTCAGACCAGGCATCATATTGGAGAAAATGTTTAACTTTGACAGTGGAATAATTGTTGGTGTCGAACAGCATTGTTTGCATATTTCAGAAACTCTGTCTAGAGTTTTCAGACAGTAATCGATTCACTCATTCTTTCATCTTCAGTAACCACTTCATCCCGGTCAAGATTGCAGTGGATCTGGTGCCTATTTTGGGAACACTGGACATGCACTGGGAATACACCCTGGATGAAATGCCAGTCGCTCTCAGGGCACCGTGCACACCCACATTCACACACTCGTTCAAACCTGGGGCAGTTTGATGAAACATCCAGTATGTGGCAGCTCAGTGGGTGAAAATGCCTTATTTAGGAAGTCAGAGTAGAAGTATCAAACTGGTGCAAGGTGTCAACAAATAACTATGTTTGTAACAGTGCTGTGGCCTAATAGTCTCAAATCTTGGGGTAGGGGTTACAGCAGTAGACCACACCAGGTTGCACTTTTGTCTGATAAAATTTCGAAAACTGAAGATACAGACTGGTCTTAGAAACCGCAATTTTTGGTGCCAGGATCATAATTTGGCATAAACTACACAAATCCATGGACCCATCCTTCCTTGCATCAGCGGTGCTGTCCTGGTGGTGGTGGTGTGACCAAGAACAGCAGGTTAGAGAAGGTATTACATTGATGCACAGCCTTGATTTTATAAAAATATCCCTCAGACATTTTAATATTTAGTATAATACATATGATTCTACTTATATGTATGTCAACATTAGATTCCTTGCATCTGAAAAAGTCTTTTTGTGCAGACTGTTAAAAGGCAAATTCTATTCTCTTCTAAGGTCTGTGAATTGTATCTACAGCTGCGGTGCTGTACTGTATATTCAGCCTAACACAACAATAGAAATGATTTCCTTTGACCTGAATTTCCATGTCTTGGATGTGAGTTAACATTGTGATATTTATCCATACAAGGACAAGTTTGTACAAGCAAAGGAATTCTTTTCCTGATTTCCTCATTCTGACTTAGCCCTATCCAAGCAATTTACTTGATAGCTGAAATAACTTAAGATACCAGAGAGAAACTGTACAGCATGCTCAAAGGTAAACAACTCTGAAGGCAGATTACCTTTTATGGAATATCTACAGGAATTAAGGAATTAAGACTTAAATTTCCTTCTCTGTCCATCCTCTTTCTTTCCTTTGTCTCTATTATAACTGTATCTAGCCATGTCAGTTTATTAGGTCATATCAGTCCTGGGGCTGAACTACTAAGTAGGTCCTTGAAATGTGTGTGACTAATGCCTGGGTCACATTTAAGGATTTATACAAATCGTTAAGTTAAGATGTAAGTCCAGAGACATAATGACAAATTTTACAGATTTTACTCCAGTCATGGCTGTAACCAATGACCCCGACTCTCAGAACCTGGGATCTTACAGATGGATGATAGCTCATACAGAGTTCAGCTTGGCTGTCAATACTTATCAGTCTTTCATGTGCTAATGTTGGACTATCTTTTGCAAATGTTAGGAGGGGCAAATTCATAATAAGCCCAATTATCTTCTAATTTGGCCCAGGCATGAATGAAAACCTCAGCACAACCTCAGCAATGAATTTGGCCATGAAAGTACACTTATCAGCTCTGTCTGGTCTTTGTCAAACATAATAGAAATGCATGATTTTAGTCTCTAAACGAATGCTTACAATTAGTGATCTAACCTCTTTTCAACATTTCAAGAAGTTACCAAGCAACCCCATCTCAGAGATTGATTATACACACCACAGAACAGAAATGCACTAGTGCTGAAAATAACATGTGGTGATTGTTTTAAATAGGTCAATAATTTATCAGGTTTTAGTGTAAACTATATTTCCTACCAAGGTCATTGTGTAAATAGCCAGTTGCATTTCTGCCCAGTGGGAATGTAATAGATTTAATGAAGCAAAAAACAAGGCTTGCCTGTAAACAGCTGGCTATGGAATATAAGAAACAGATAAAGATGTAAGTCATGCAATTAGAGTAAGATCTGAGTCAGATTAAGAAGCACTGCTTATCTCGTAGTTTTTAATGTTTCCCCAGGAGAGCATACAGACATCGTATAGTTCACATAAGTCCAAGTTATTAAATAGACAATTCAAACAGGCTTTGTGATGGAATCTGAAAAGCGAAAGAGCCCAACTTTTTTTTTTCTGAGCTGATCAGAGTAAGCTGTTTTTAATATGCTGTACTTTTACTTGACATCATTCTTTTCCCATCTGTGTGTGTGTTTGTTTTATTACATTTTTTTTTTGCTTTGTATATGACTCTGGGGCAGGATCAAGATTCCAAATTATCTAAACAACCTTGCAACATACTGTACACTTTATCCAGAGTGCAGGAGAGCTAACTTGGTGGAGTTTGTCCTTTCCCTCTATAACTCCCATCTGCTATCTCAAAAGAGTAACATTACAGTAACAGTAATGGTTGTGTCCTCCCACTCTTAATAAGAGAGCATCTGTTTTAAACATTAAACATCTTTAGCTAAGATGCAATTCTGAGTCTTTCTGGGGAAAAAATCTTATTTTTTATACAAAATATTTCTAATGGACTAATGAGTACCGCGATATAGGTTTTTGATGTACTATGTAGACCACTTTGATATAAATTATACTCATTCACAGAGGTCCACAGCGGACAAAAGGATCCTTTTTCTACATTAATGATAAACACACCATGGAAAGCAGTTCCCCCTCCTTTCCTTTTCATTGTTAGATAGAAATCATGAAAGTTATATGAACGTTGTTTCTTCTTTATCAGCTTCTTTTCCTTTTATTTATGTTTTCACCCCATGAATAGTGTGATTCATATAATTCTTTACTTTGTACTTGTAACTTATGTTGTAACTTTAAGGGCGTATCCCACTGCTCCAGTTAAACAATGTAAGCGGACGTGTACAGGAAGCTTCCCTGCCCTCACAGGAAGAAAATCCTAGACAATACAAGCTTGAACTTTGAACCTTGTATAGTCACACATTCGAAGAGGAAACTATTGGCTGTCTGCTGGAGCATGCAAGAGGTGAAGTAGTTGTTATCAGGATTCACAAGCAGGAAATAAACACAAGTAAATATCATAATAATATTTTGGAAAAAAATGAGTCCACCTGCCATCGGACGTTTTGTGAGGTGTACTTACTCTATCTACTCCTTACAGGAGCAAGGAATTCAATGCTCAGTCCATTGTAGTAAAATGATTACGATTAGGATGAGCCCCATTCCAATGTTAATGCCCTCAAACTAATTAAAGTAATATAAACTAAAGCAATGTACATTAGTATAGTAAGAAGGTAAATAGGCAATTATGGGAGCAAAATAAGTAATGAAAGTAGGGTAGGTAAGCAAGTAAAGTCTGTAACTAAGCAAATAGGTAAAATACATAATTAAATATATTTGTAATAAAGGTAAGTTAATAAAAACACTACAAAAAATAGCTTAGCAAGTAAAAATATCTTGAACATGGGCAAAATTATTTAATATTTCTACCATTGGAGATAATATCGTCAACCATTCTACCGTCTACCAGTCTACTGTTCTTAGTCAGTTAAGCCTATTTTTAAACATTTTTTACTCATTTCAAGCTTGAAATTGTCTTATTCTACTGGCAGATATTTCATTTTATTTCTAGCCAGGAGAACATTTTTTAAGGACATCTGTAATCTGAAATAGTAAATCTGTCTAGAAATATATTTGTCATACAATAATCTAATTATGAGAAATATTAAGTCATTAGATTTTCCTTTATTCCAGAAATCTTCATTTGCTGAGATATTATTTTTGTAGGGTGTGTTTGGATGTAAGTAAGAATATATGCTGGTATGTTGATATCTCCCCGTTTTTAAAGCATCAAGGCATGTTTAATAATGTGGCCCCTGAGCCTTCTAAAGTTTTTGAAGTTATGCAACAATAGTCATCCCAAAAAGTGGAAAAAAAACAACTATAAAGCATTTTCTCTTCTGTTGACAAATTGAAGTTTTGGCAGTTCAACACCAACATGATATATGCACCTGTATGTAGAGACTTAGATAATAGATAAAGCTTAGGAATAGATTTTAGACATAGCTTGGGAATGTCACTACTACTGTAGACTTTATTTTTCTCTTTTGGATTTATAAGTTGCTAAAATATATACGAGGTGAACGAAATAGTTTTTCATTTTTATGAGAAACAGGTTTCTGTATAAAGCATGCATCTTCGCATCCAGAGAAGTATTACTTTATTCTTATTATTTTTACATTAGGGAATGAAAATAACAGGGTCAAAAATGAACAAAAATTTTCTGTATGTCTCTTTGTTAGACTTATTTAACCTATGAAAAAAATAACAATAAATGAATAAGTTAGCAAAGTAAGCAAGTAAACACATTAAGTAAGCAGGTAAGTGAAGTAATTCAGTAAGTATCTAAAGTAGCCAAAGTAAGAAAAGTAAACAAGGTTACATCTGTAAGCAACAAAGATAAACTAAGTAAGTTAGTAAGGTAGGCATAGTAAGGGAAAACTAAGCAAGTACGTAAAAATAAGTAGGTAAATAAGTAATGGAAAATCTATAAAGCATTTTCTCCTGGCTTGACAAATTGCAATCTTGGCAGTACAACAGCAACATAATATACTGTATGTACCTGTATGGAGATTTATATAAAAAAACATCTAGGTCCAAATCTAAGAGATTTGAGAGATTTAGCTTAGGAATGTCACTAGGATCCTATTTTATCACTGTATGTGAAATATGAGTTACTAAAATAGTTTGTATGTGAGGTGAACAAATATTTCACTTTTACTGAAAAAAAAGATTGTTGTATAAATCGCAAATTTGATGCATCTTCTTACACTAAAAAACATTATTTTCTGGGAGTGTCCTTACACTAGGGCATTAAGACAGCAGTGTGAAAATGAACAGAAACTGAATGCATAAATGAAAGAAAGACCCTAATGTAGACAAATACATAAATGAGTCCATAATTAACATAAGCAAAGAAGCTTCAGTAATTAAGTAGGTTAACTAATTAAGTAACTAAGGTAAATAACGTAAGCAAGTAAAGTAGGTAAAATAAGCAAATAAATGAACCAATGTAAGCAAAATAAACAAGGGCAATAAGCATGTGAAAGCAGTAAGGAAGGAAGGTATAGTAAAGTAAGCAAAATTGCAGGCACAATAAGTAAGTAAAATAAGCAAGTTGTGGGAAAACTATAAGGCATTTTCTTCTCACTTGACAAATCGCAATCTGGGCAGTACAGCAAAAACATATGTACCTGTATATAGAGATATAAATCAGCCTTCTCTTCTGAGAGTTAGGGTTTAGGAATCCTGCTAAGATACTATATTGTCACTGGTATTTGACTTATGAGTTATTCAAATTTATATGTAATGTTATATGTAAGGTGAACAAAATTTTTCATTTTTACGAGAAACTGATTGCTGTATAAATCACACATTTGATGCGTCTTCCTAAACTGAAGAACGTTCTCTCTCTGAGTGTCCTTACATTAGGACATAAAGACTGCAGTGTCAAAAATGAACAGATATATGTCTGGATGTCTCAGCCTATAAAACATTTATATTCTATGGAGAGCTTCTGGTTGTGTGCATGTGTGTGCATGTGTGTGTGCGTTTGTGTGTTTGTGTGTATGTTCTCCAAGTATCCAGTACCTAACCTGGTTATTGTCCATGCTGGCCTAATTTCCCAAGATACACTTTATTAAACTCGATGTCTATTTTATATCACATCATGAATTTAGCAAGTAGCAGGCCTTTGTTTTGAAAATTATTATACACAGGGATGAGAGCAGGGCAAAAAATGTATTTGAAACTTGCATGATCAGTTACTCATGATGACCTCTCTGGTGTAAAAAGACTTGCATATTTAATAGACAGTGTCAGTATTTTACACTTTCACACTTTCTCTCCTCCACTGAAAAAATCAACATTCCTAAATACTTAGTCTTCTGTTCTTCAATAAGGGCTTCTGAACTCAGGGGTCTGATCATTTTAATCCAACCAGGTAGACCTCTCTCTGGTTTTACAAGCAGATATGTGATATATAAGCAAATATGTGCCATATTTAATCATCTTAGATCATCATCATCGCACATACAGCTCGTTTTTAAACCATTCTGACTACGCAATGATGGACAGTTTGGAAATTCATACTTGCTTTTGTCTGCGTACTGTTCACTGTTCACTGGGTTCCCATTAGAGGAAACAAGGAAATTCAATAAAAAGAGTGTGATTCTGCATGCAGATTAAACGGTTTGTTATTATGACAACTTTAGGTTATATGTGCATAATGTTTCTGTAATATCATGACTGGAGACTACTGCTGAATAAATTCACAATACAAAAGTAAGAGGTTGTGAGAGGTTTGTCAAAGAAGAGACACACAGGTGTTTTATTATAGACACAATGATCACCTTACAAAACCAAAACCATTCAGATTTTTAGATTTTCAAGTGGCATTGTAAGATAGGTCATGGTTTCTGCAATGAAAAGATTAAAAGAGAAAGGATAGGGACAAAACTGAGTATTTCAAAATATGTAGGGAACTTGGACAGTTAAGTAGCAATACTGGGGTATTTAGAATGTGGTGGGGACAAAATTGGTGTGTGTGTGTGTTCGTGTGTGTGTGGGGGGGACAAAATGGTTTATTAAAAAAGTACTGGACATTTTAGAGAATGGTGGGGACAAAATTAGGCATTTGAAAAATTAGTAGGACAAATAAGGACAAAATGTAGTCAAAAGGCCAGTCTAAAGGAATCAGACAAAACATTTCTAAACAAATGAGAAAAATTCGGGAATTTCTAAAGGAACAGGACAAAATTAGGCATTTCTAAATAACTGGAAAAAATGAGAATTTCTTAGGAATGGGACAAAATTGGGCATTTCTAAATAACAGGAATGCCCAAAAAAGGCATTTCCGAAAAAAAAAAAAAATCAGAATAAAACTGAGTGTTTCAAAAAGAAGCAGGACAAAATTGGACATTTCAAAAAGTACTATGAGAAAAGCACAAAATTCTGTATTTCTAAAGGAACAGGACAAATCTGGGCATTTCTAAAATGGGTGGGGACATAAATGAGAATTTCAAAATTTCATAAATGAGGTCTTTCAAAAAATAGCAAGACAAAAATGAGCTTTTAAAATAAAAAATGATGGGAACATCCAATCATCAACATCAAATGGGGGTAGTTATTCCAAGTAAACTAAGCAACTAAACTAAGCTGTCTGTTCTCTCCTTCTGTCTCTGTCTCTTTCTCTCTGTCTCTCACATTCTTACTCACAGCGTGTTGAAGCCCTGCTTACTCAGTAGACACACCTTGTGCCTCCAGCAGCAGCAAATTACTTCCAGACTAAAATAATCTATTTAGCAGAGAGAATAGCCATCAGATACATTGCTGTGTGAGAAAGGGAGAAAGACTGTGTTTATTTATATACGTGTATGGGTGAGCCTGGGGGGTCCCTGTATGTGTGTGTGTTCTATAGTTTGTAAATGGATCGGATTTTTTTGGTTGGTCAGCATTATAATTGGGCACCATATAGCTTAAATATACATTCACTCTCTCTATCTGTCTTGCAGCCTTACATAACTTACCCTGGTGCTGTGCTGAAAGGATAATGATCAGTAATTAAACCACTGGCCCCACAGCATATCTGGAGCCATGATGAATAAATTCACTAGTGGTTTCTTATCTCAGATATTGCGAGATGTGAGTGCATGAGCTTGTATGTGTGTGTGTGTGTGTTGTAGATGCACATATGCACACTTTCTTTGTTTTTCATTGGTGAACTAGCAGTGGTGGTGGTAGTGGTGGTGTTGGTGGTCGTGGTGGTAGTGGTGGTGGTGGTGGTGGTGGGGGGGTTTTGGGTGCAGGCATATGCTAAAAAATCATTTATCCATTGACCTCTCACCCGCTTCTCTGTTTCTACACGGAAAGATTGATGAGTACACAATAAATCAAAGCAATGAAGAAAAATGAGCAAAGCCACTTAGGCAATACACACAAACACACCACATGGAAAACAGCTCACTGATCTTATACAGATGGGATCCTATTTGTTCAGATGTCATTTTCCACGTTTTGACCATACCTCTGTATAAAGTCAGATAGACCACAATGGTGTTGAATTCTCAAATCTGACTGGTGTTGATTAATTTTCAGTAACTACACATCTGACAATAGTGCTGATTGTAATTCAAATTGCAGCTTTACTATATCTTAATGCGCTCTAATACGTTATTGTTCCTATAGTAACAACTCATTCGCAGGGAGTTATATAGAAGCTCAGGGATTAAGAAAACATTATTTAACAATGAAAAACATAAAATCATATAGCTGATATGGTGAAATAACAGTCACCATAACAGTCAGTAAGTTTTATAACACCAGAGAGTGATACAGTGTTTTGCATTTTCTTGGGAACATGACAAGCAGTCTTATTAATCTTGTCTTATTAACTTCACGCGAGAGGGAAAAAGAAAGGCTGATGAGGGAATCAGTGTTTATAGCTGCTATAACTTAAAAAAATAACATGAACTAATTTGTCTCTAGGACATTCCACAACAATAAATGTAGCTATAAAAGGATAAATGTGTGATGTGTGATTCAGTAATAAGTAAAAAATGCAATTGTTGGCAAGTTGCTGTGGTGTACGATGGATAAAACTCTTCAGAACATACTGTTATTGGAAAATAAGCAACTTCAGGGTGAAAAAAGTAAGTCTGCATCACTCCACATAGTTATATGTTCTTATACCAGCACACCACGTCATGTTTTATTCCTTACTTAAAACCTTTCCATGGAACAAATATCTTTTTTGAACTTGCTAAAGGACCGAGATAATATTTTTATTTGTGTGTAAAATCTTTGCACGCAATGCCTTGTGTTTATGTTGCGTAGACACTCCAGCTAATGGATTTGTCCTCACAGAGAGAGACAGAAGGTAAAAAAGATAAAAGAAAGAGAGAACAGGGGAATGAGTACCACCTCTGTACCCCCAATGTGTTTTAATGCCTTGCTTTGAGCAAGAGAAGATTTCGTTTTAGTTCAGTTGTCCACTAGCTGCACATATGAGGAATGAGCTTGATGGACAAAGTTCAAAGGGCACGGACTTTGGAATCAGGAGGTGTGTGTATGAGTCTGAGTAGGATTAGTCTAAACTGCCAAGTGAAGACACATCTATTACTAAAGCGCTCCCTAGTGAAGACACTTTTACAATAGCAAGCCACCAGACAGGGAGATTTGTGAGTCCTCGTGGGGATTTGGAGGAATCTGGCAGGCTTTGCTTTGGTGCTCTCTATGTGAGGTCACAAACAGGAGACCACCTCAAACACCAAATAAATCACACACATGTACTCTGCGTTGATCTTTCCACATACTTGATAGTACAGTGAATAAACAGACTCTGTATTTTGCCAAAACTATGACCTTTGCGCAAAATACTGAAACCTTATGAAACTAAAAAAACTGAATACATTTGACATGATGTCATTTCTCCAAGAATTTCTGCAATTTTATGACCTTTTCGTCCATGGTAGTTATGATGTATGTGGTAAACAGGTAAAGGGTTTTACATTAACAGAACACAAAGAATTGTACCACAAACATAAGATGTTTTTCCTGTTTTATTTTGGCCTGTTTGTCATAAATTCATCCCGCCTTCTGAACATCATGGCAACAACGCCATGTGCTTTTGCTTTTGGTTTTTATGCTGTTAATTTTGAACTTGGATTTTCTGTCTATGAATTTCTTAAATGCTTGTTTGAGCTATTTGAGCTCAAAAAAAGAAAAAAGAAAAACCAACATAACATGTTGTAATAAGGTACTGGGCAACTGAAAGCCACCAGAACAGCTTCAATGCACCTTGACATATTTTCTACAAGTCACTGGGTCTGTACTGGAAAGAACCCCATTCTTGCAAAACATATTCCCTCTACTGGTTTTTTAATGGTGGGACAGAGTGCTTCAATATCTCTGTTCAACTAGGTTGAAATCTGGTGATTTATATATTTTTTTAAAACCAGAAACCATTCAGGGCCATTGTGTACTTTGGATGGACTGCGTCATCCTGGAAGAGACCACTCCCATGAAGGTGATCAGTCCGATTGTCCTCCACAGCATAACAGATTTTTCCACTAGTTTCCCCTATATTTTCCTTTAATTTCTCCCATCTGTAGCTCTTGTGACATCTCATTTCTCAAGAGTTTCATTTCTCAATGATGATAGTTCGGCCAATGTTAAGTAATTGCCTGTACCATTTTTGTTTTGTCATTAATGGTGAACAAGTTGCCGACTGAAGGTTGCACAGTGACTGGAATTTAATGATGGCATGCTAGCATTTTTCCCTTATTAGTACCTTTGGACTCTGTCTGGTCTGCACTAACAGGGCTTGTTTGTTCTCCAAGTAGACAACCAAGCACTTCCCTAGCAGCCTGTTGCTTATTGGTTGGTTGCCAGATGGTCACTAGATGGTCACTAAATCTGTAGTATTTCAGTTGCTTGGTTCTGCACTATGCACATATGTCGATGAATATGTTTCATTTGATGAAACCCTGCTACAGTGTTAAGCNTTGTATGCTACTGAACCTTCCTTTTATCCTTCATTAAGCTAAGAGAATACATGGTGTTTTTTCTGCAGAATGAGCTGGATATTGTATAGCAGACAGCATGACTAAAGGTGCACATTGTTAGCATTCAGTGCAAACACTATGCATAAGTGAAATTTACATAATCAACCAAAGTACATACTTGCCCAAATAAGAGCATCTAATTAAGCTAGATTTATTAGATTTGTCCCTTTAGTACATAGATGACTCAGTTCATTAAAATACTTAATTGCACTACCAAATCAATGTTTCAGCTAGCCTACTCTGTAAAAACCTTGGAACATTATGACTATGAGAAGAAATAACAGGTTCAGACTAAGCTCATTCAACTTTTTTTCAGCGTTCTGTTGTTTCTCAGACTCAGGGGGTTTCTTTATTTACAATTTCATGTCAGAAGGGAATCAACACATAAAATTAAGATGTGTGTGAATGCCTATGTTAGCTAAATGCTGCAAATGCTGCTAGCTGTGTTAGATGGTGTCTATGCCAATGACTTTAAATGACTGCTCTATGTTTAGTTATAGAGTTGATAGTTTCATGGTATTTTAATTAAAACAAAGAGTTTGATATTGTCATGCTATTTTAATTATCATTCAGTTATGACCAGGGAAAATATAAAAATGCTAATAAGCGACTATGGTATAAGCCAGACAATGCATGTCCATGTATCCTGATAGGAGAACAAACTTTACTTCATGTTGTGATTGTCTTTACCTCATCTTCATCCGCTATTTTCTTATATCGTGACACGCCATTGGGTGTTGTCTCATAATNCTTAAGTCTTGTTCTTTTTAGACATACTGTAGATGTTGGTCTTTGCACTGCCATGTTAACCTTTTAAGTGTTTGTGGGTAAGAAAGAATGGTGCTTATGTTTGTATTTCAACAGTATAAAACACAAAACCTCAGACCTGCGGACATTCGTGATACAGGATATTTTTATTTCATTCATTTAAAATGTCAGGAAACGCATTGAGGGCAAGTCCTTATTTTCAAAGGGAGTTGGTTCATTTTGATTTTGCGCTTCTATTGATGCAGCCTAAATCGCCTAAATCTCCTAAGCTCTTTCACTCTGTGTCTTTCAGCTCAAGCTCTCCATCTCCCTGTCTCCTTCCCGTAGGTAATGCAACACCCTGAGAGGTGGGTATGTCGGTTTAACCTTTGACTCTGTGACCCTTGTTAGTGGTCACTTTGTTAGCTGTGAAATGATTGGCTCTTTCTGGCTGTATGAAATGCTGGGAAATACCAGGCACCTATGGAGCCACTACTCTTAATGTTTTATGGCCAATTTAAGGGGATACAATTTTTTCCAGGTTTCACTGGCTGTAATCATGAAAAACGGTGAAATGGATACGGGGGTTTTCGACTCCGTTTGTGTGCGTGACTGCTCCTACATTTCATACCAAAAGCCTGTATGTTTGCACACCATTTTATTGTTTTCATACATGAAACCATGTGTGTGTGTGTGTGAGTGTGTGTGTGTGTATACATGCCTCTATATATAACATATGCAGCATTTGACTGTGTATACCTGTGTGTGTGTGTTCCTGTATATGAACCAGTGTGTATGTGTGTTTGTGTGTGCTATAAAATGTAAAATTAATGGCTGGTGTAACTCAGTAATTGGTGGTAAGTAGGTGGTAAATTGTTTGGCAGCACAAAGAACAATTTTGTTCACAAATCTATAAATGTCCATGCCAGCAGGTTAACTGTGTGTGTATGTGTGCCTGTTATGTGTACCAAGTTCTTTAGTCCTTTGTGTGTGTGTGTGTGTGTGTGTGTGTGTGTGTGTGTGTGTGTGTGTGTGTGTTTTCTAGGGAGTCAGTGCTGGAGGACTAAGCCCAGGCGCCACATGGAAATGGGAAATTAGCTTGGGGCTGTAAAGTATGTATATGTGTGTATGTCCAGGGGGCTTTAGTTAAAGTGTGCTGGTGTTTGCATTGAGATGTTGGGGCAATGAGCCCAGATTTCTGACAGGAAGCAGGCTAATGGCAGGCTGGAGAGTGTAGGTGTGTGTCGGGGGAAATGAAGTAGGGATTTATATAGATTGTCATGTATTTGAAGACTTCTTGTGTCTATACATCATGGATGTGCTATATTTTTAATACATGAACAGCATAGCAGCTTCCAAACACCTGTCTGAGGGGAAATGGAGCTGTGTTGTCTAACTTGATGAAAAAAAAAAAAACATGGAAGTTCTCTGTGAAAGTTTAATGAGTGCGTAAAAATGTTCACATTATTAGTAATGTCCTTTATTATTCAACAAGCTTTTTGCTAGCTAATGAACTGGAGCCTAGCTAGCAGGTGTAGATGTTATTTTCTTGTAGCTATGATAGGTATTGACATAGGGAGAAAAATATTATGGCAGGTTAACATTCATGGTACAGTAATACTTAAGAAAATAGTTGGGTTAAGGTGAGGTGTGGGATAGGAATATTGTTAGGGATGAAGTGTGTTTTTTTCCCTAGGTTACGGACTGGACTATGCTTATGGTTCAGCTAATGTTAGGTTTTCGGATCCAATTCCCGTCTTGATTCGGAAAGGATCCAATTCCCGACTAGGTACAAAATCACGTCCGGTGGTCACACCATTTTGAAGGATACCTAGCTTAGCATTATCAGTCATTTATCAAAATGCTAACATCACCCTTGTGTCTCTCTTACAAAACTGATTTCTGAAATTATAAATGTCAAAATAACGAGATCTATTTAAATGAAGTTACTGTGTTGCCAATTTGGGTACTTTTACATTCAAAATTTTATATTCTTTTTAATTTTTTGTTCTTTTTTTTGTTGTTAAATTGATGCACTACTGTGGTTTGAGTCACTCACCTGAATGCACATCTGGCTGCAGTGTGGACTGTAGGTGTTAGTGAGGAGTCAGTAGGGGTTATTAGGATACTTGGAAGGCTTGCCATTTGGGATTTGGGGTCGTACTGAGCATTGGGGAGATTTAGTGGTTGATTGGGAAGGAAAATGGTCACATCTGGAGAGGTCGGGGGAGTAAAGACTTGAGGGATTGGTGGATCTAGACGCAAATATTCATAGTCCCTTACTTTAGTAAAGAGTGAGACGTAAAGAGTTAGACGGTATGTATGTGAGCAGGAGAGGTGTGAGAAAAAGCAAGAATCGTACGTCTGTAATAAACAGATATTATTTTATTCCTAATACCACTCCAGACCGGAAGTAGTCTTAGTCTCGTCTCGACAGATGATGTATAATCCTGTTAACACACACAGACACACACACACACACACACACACACACACACACACACACCTGGCAGTCAAAACGATACTACTTTTCCAGAACTTACTGTAAACCAATTACAGTACAATTACAAACCACTCAGTTGAGAAAACTTAATCTTGCGCACTCACACACACTCACACAATGAATGAATGACTGAGAGAGCACAGAAAAACAAAGAGCTACTGTCTAATGTTAACGATTGACCCCTTTATCCGTGTGACTGTCTAAAATCTGTGAATTATCACACATTCCTACAGTGGGATAGTGTTTAGCCCATACAGAATTTCCATACCCACACAATACATCTTACTTATAGTGTTAATGGCCTGAAACATACCATTCTCACGAAAACTGGACACACACATAGAGATACACAGCATACTTGTTGCATAAAACCATACTCATACCATACCCTGCCCTTTAGCACCACAGTAAATGTCAGTATGGCAATTCTATGTGTGCTATTATTATGAGCTATGCACACTGTGCAGTCATACACATGTGGGGTGAGGTATAACTCACTACACCGTTATAGTGTCTAAAGCATTCACACAAAATTAATGTGGTACACATGGAGAGAGAGAGAGGGAAAGAGAGGGAGAGAAATGTCTTTTTGTAGGCAGAATATATAAAATCGAGAATCGCTTCCTTTCCGAATCACTTTCTCTCACTTGAGGGTTATATTTGCGCTGTGTGCTAAGTTCATATGCTACCGTTTTATGTGTTTATGTAATGTGAGTAAACTGTAAATATGAGTTTATGATCCATTTAATATCTATATGAAAACATGGTGCTATGCTTGGGAAAGTGGACGTGTATGACAGTGTGTGTGGGAGAACTGGAGCAGAGATGTGGTTGTGAGATGGTTGGAAGTGTACAAAGAGTGGAGGAGGAGAGATGCAAAAAGGCAAATCGTACACTTCAGTAGCTTCATCCTGGTTAGGGTTGTGGTGGATCTGGAGCCTATTCCAGGATAATATACATTCGACAGGACACACACACACACACACACACACACACACATATGGACACAGAGAGAACATGCAGAATTCTGCTGAGACAGTAAATGGAAATGCCAGGATGTTAGGCCAGAATTGCTGGCACAATTTGGCTCTGTTAATGACGAGAGAATGAAAACTGTCTATGAAGTGTATCTTTATGACAGTGATTGAAAGAAAGAGAGCTGGAAAGTATAAGGTGTATAGATTAAGGGAAAGAAGCAGTTGTGGAAGTGACATGGGGATGAAAAGAGAAAAGGGAGAAAGAAAGAGTAGGAGGAGAAAAATATTATGTCTTAATCCTTTCATCTGTTGATTTTGGGTTCTGGATGTGGAGGAGGTTCTGGACTCTTTTAGGTACAGGCTCAGAGCAAAGGACAAGGATGAAGGAGGAAACCATCCATAGATGATGGAAAGGGGAGTGAAACTTCAAAGTTTGGGGTCTTGAGCTTACGCAGACACACACATTGTGTTACTACACACTTGTTCCTCCATGTACCTGTTCCAGTCTTTAGTGTATAATAAAAGACGAAACACATTTCCTTTGATTGATGAAATTGACATAATAAGCAAAGGGGAAGAGACAACACTGGTGTCTAAAATGATAAGTAGCACAATTTATTTGCAGGATAGAAGATATAGAAAATGCAATCATTGGATCACAGGAAGCTTTCTTGTCAGTTATACATGTATGCAAGTATAATGAAGACAGAAATACAATTGTCAGAAAACCTCTCAACCTTTGTTTATGACTTTTACCAGAGGAGAGAATAGGAAGGAAAAAGTGAGAAGCAAAACACTTAGGAGTGGAGGGAAAAGTGCCAAGCAGCTTTTTCCTGCTAAAGTACTCCAGTGTTTCCCAAACAAGCAGCCATGAGCAAATAAATGTGTGAATGTTTTAAACAGTACATTTCTGTAACGCTCCACGTAAACTGTAACTACATCTGTATTGTATATCATGTTCAGTATCAGCGCTCAGTGTTCAATATCAGGGCTGCATAACAGGATGTAGTGTGACAGCACCCTTGATGGTGCTTATTCCTTGTAATGTTTAGCTTTCCTGTAGCTGGAAAACATCTCAGGTTCCCCTAGTAGATACTAGTGTAAGGAACAAGCATCAGCATGAACACACATGCTAGTGTAAGGGTTCTGGATTGGAAGATCAGTGGAAGTCCTGAGATTCTCTTCCATGGACAAGTCAGTTTTAAAAACTGAACTGCCACTTTCCACCATTTTGAAGGCCAAACTGTTACATTATCAGATATGGGAGTTTACTCATAAACTGTAAAAAACAAACAAACAAACTTTTTTTGTTATTGGTTCTACTAACAGTTTTACATCTAATAATAGATTTCAACTTAGTGAGGTTTTTTTCTCCACGTGAAAGAGGTGCAATAAATGTTTTTTTTTTTATTATTATTATTATTTTATGCTATTCAGAGTGTATACTGTATCTAGATGGTCTGTTAGCATTAGCAGTCTAGTTCCAGTTTGGTGCAATTGCCAGGAAAATGGTTGTTTTAACTTGGATTCATGGATAAGTTCAAGTCGAATGTCTGGTATGCTTTATCAATAAATGTGGCCAAGAATTATCTAATTTTACAGGAATAATCTGTTTAACTGACAGCTATGTTTACTCACCACTAACCTTTTCAAACAAACTGTGACTCATTGTGTCATGGTATTGTGTCAAGTGTACAGTGTACAGAGCCTATCAAATTTCAACCAATCACATTTCAATCTTCCAGATTTTGAAGCTTGTGGCCAGGAAAGGGTCACAGAGTATCACGGATCCCATTTTGAACTGGCTCTTTTTGTTGTCAAAAAGCATGACACAGTTCCAGATTCTTCCAAGGAACAGCACCTGCACCTAGTATTATTAGTCAATTATTTTTAGGTCATTTCAGATATCTGACCCCGAGCTCAGTTTACTGTCTGTCTGGAGTTTTGCGTGTTCTCCTGATGCTTGTGTAGGATTTCTCTGGATTCTTCAGTTTCCTCCCACCTCGCAATACATCCAGGTAGGTCAGTTAGCTATGCTGTGAGGGCCTGGTGTCCCATTGAGGATGCATTCCTGCTTCATTCCCAGTTTTCCCAGGATGGGCTCTAACCAGGTTAATATGATTACTGAAGAGGAATGAATGTATGAATTTCAGATCGTTTTCTCTGTTTCTGTTTCCTGGGTATGTCATGTACTGGCTGGGAGTTGCTGAGGCAGGTGGCTTCAGCTGGGGCACTTGGAGCAGTTATGAGTGTTTATAGCATTGAATGCAGATCAGTATACACTGTGTGTGGCTAATGGGGACGTCCTTACTCCTCTGACTATGGTGTACATTTCTGTTTATTCTGCTGATTTGAGGTCAGGATAAACTATGTAGTTTTTCTCACAGCCAATAGAGGGTTAGTAAGAAGCCCTGTCACCAAGCTGATGTAGTTCTCTGATGTATTACTGGTAGAACAGTGATGTGAGATCATGTTAAAATATTGTGTGTGTGTGTGTGTGTGTGTGTGTGTGTGTGTGTGTGTGTGTGTGTTGAGATGGCCATAATTGTGTGTCCAGCTGGAATGGATCTGTACAACAGCTGCAATAAAGTTGGAATCTCACATTTACAATCGCATTGCTCACAAATACACATACGGATACTTTCACTACCAAATTGTACACACACACACAACACACACGCACACAACACAAACTCACACATAAGACCACCCAAGAACTTTCTGCTTCACCTAAGCTGAAATATGGACACCTGTCACAATTCTGTCAACAAGATGCATGCACTCAGCCTACAGATGCTTAAACACCCTTTCGTTTTTGCAAACACTCACTAAACACACAGAGAGACAAACCAGCATAAACATACACACACACACACACACACACACACAGGTATGACAATGATGATTAATGTGTCTTGGGTCAAGGGCCTAAATAAATAAATGCACTCTATGTTCTAAGGGTCAGAGGTCAGGAGTCACGGTCAATAAGGGTGCCACTATGATTGAACTGAAGTCGCAATTCCAGCATGCTTAGCCAATCACTGCACAATATCATTCTCTTGTGTGCATACGGTTTTGATTGAAAGTTTATGTTGTTTGTATGTCTTAATTACTGATTTCTCGACTGGAAATTAGATCTTTGGGACACTCATAAGCAACACACACACACACAGTGTGTGTGTGTGTGTGTGTGTGTGTGTGTGTGTGTCTCTCTCTCTCTCTCTCTCTCTCTGAGAGAGAGAGAGAGCTGTGAGTACTGAGCAATGGTGTATGGGTTATGGATTATATGTCTCATGTAGTTTTGCTGTGTTTTGGTGTACCTGTTCATGTACACAACTCATCTCGTTCTGGAGTGAGTTCTGATAATCCTTAATAGTAAATGCACTTCCATAAGTTCCTCAGGATAAGTGTATCGACCAAATTTTGTAAATATAAATAGAAAAGTTGAAATAGAAAAGTTATTACACATACTTTCTTTCTTCCTATTCTAGGAAAAAGGTGGTATGTACAACACTTAACAAAAGTGTGCATGTAAACTTTTCTAGTGTCTATATCTTAGCTAAAACAGACGAGTTGCAGCTTTTTTCTCCCCCACGCACCTGGAGGTTACTGTAAAACCCTGTATACACACACACACACACACAAACACACACACACACACACACACACCCCAGTCTCTTTCGAAACTGCTTGACTGTACTGTTTGAACATATCTGCACTGTCTTGAGCAGGAGAGCAAACTTTGTTTTTAATCACTTTCTAATTATCACTATCTTTATAATTGTTTGAAAAGAGTTAGATTTGACACTACACTGTAGGCCTATTAAAGGCTATTTTTGGTGGCATCCTTATAAATATAGTTAACTATTTTAACTTTATTAAGATTTTAATCAAAATGCCAGAACTTTGTCATCAGCTGTCTTTGGTTGCAATACCACTAAATTGGCTGCATGTTGTATTATGTGTTGTAAGACTACCAAGTCACCAGAAAATTCCTTTAAGATGTGTGATTTTTTTCTGCAACAGCGAGAGACATACAATGTAAAGGCAGCTTTAGAGAGAACTGCAAATCAATACTGACTACTCACCTTTATCCTATGATGAATCTATCCTGATGGGTGTGGTCTCTTCCAGGCTGACCCCGCCCACATCCACAAGGTCTGAGGACTCACTGAATGGTTTCATGAGGATGGAAATGATGGAAATAATATGTTATGGCCTTCACACTCATCAGAGGAACTATGGTAGACTTTGGAGAAATATGTTAGAAGCTTTCTCCACCACCATCATCAAAGCACCAAGTGAGGAAATATCTTTTGGAACAATGGTATTTATCCTTGAGCACAATTCCAGAGACTGTAGAATCTATGCCAAGGCCCACGGAAGGTATTTTGTCTTGCTGTGACTACATCTTTCTAATACACTTCATGTTGGTTCTTTCTAATACACTTCATGCTGCTGGTCTGAAAATAAGAACCGGTGATATCAGGAATTGAGTGTTATTTCATTGCTATGACAACAACATCAGCAAATCCAGTTATTTATAATGTGTTCACATCTTGACAGAATTACAGTAATTATAAGCCTCTGATTTGTAAGAAGAGCCCACATCTTAGCTGAACTCATAATTATCCGCTGGGGATTTTCTGAAAGATCCAATGTGACAGTGTCAGCACTCACCTCCCAGAAATTGCAGTGTCTTGATTGGTGGAAAGAGTACCAAACACACTGACTTGAGTAAGTGTACTGTTAGTGTAGTAATAATTAATTTGAATAAAAGTAGTGACAGTTACTCAAGTAAGAGTAAATAAGTCATCTGGTGTAAAATTACTTCAGTAATTACTTTTATTACATGACTATATTTGATCAAACTAATCTAACAATGTTCCATATCTTCAGGAAAGCAATTCTGAACATTTGTTAACTAACCAAGTGAGCTATGATGATGTGAAGACCACCTCCATTATCAACAGTATTTAATGAAAGGTATGATTAGCTGGTTAGCAAACTGCCAAAAAGCCAAATGCTGTTGGGGTTTCTGTAAGTTGCAGTGTGAGTTATTGTTAATTTGTAGCTAGATAGTTAGCAAAGATGCCCCTTACACATTGTCCTGACCATTACCTCCTGGCTGTAGTAATGCTTAGATGATATATTGTTTTGTCCGTATTCATAGTAGAATGCAAATTGTGTAACGAAAGTATGACATTTCGTAGTTTGTTAGACCCTAGCTAGTCTAGCTCGCTTAGCTAGCTAATAGCATACCTGTACATGTTTCTGCAGGTTGGATGTTGAGCTGTGAAATACTGATATCTTAACAAGTTTTTGCTTGCCTTTTTTGCATTATCACATACCTCATTATCACATTGTTTCCTTTGAAGCATTAAAACTGAAGATCCCTGATAACTTTGGCCAGCGATTCTCATCTGTCTCCGCTGTCTCAGACATTGCTGCTATTCACTAAGCATTCGGCGCCTGAAGTGTAGACTTTCAAACTGCTTTATTTTAATTGGGTCTCAAAATTAAATGATTTAAAATGTTCACATACTGACTTTTAATTACAGTCATCAGGGATTAAATGCAATATTTTTTTACTCTGAAATGCCATCAAAACAAATCTAGTGAAGTTGAATATTTTATTTTATTTTATTTTTTAAAATTAAGTTTAATTCAAGTATTAGGATATGCCTATACTCAAAACAGTACCATTACAGTGAACCACATGCATACAGTACATACAGTTCATTACAGTAGGTTGTAGTATAGACAATTGAAAAACTTTTCTTAAAAAATTCATGCTCCAACAATGAACCATTTGTCTCTAAATGCAATAAAACATCTCTTATCTTGCCTTGTGTATGATATCTATTCACTGTGTAAAGCCTTAGAACGTCTCAAATCCAGAAACAAGCTTAGAAAATCCTTCATGGTTCTTATTATTTTTACGCCATGCATTATGACTCTCCCACATCTACTGAGGAATGCTTCAGCCTTTCCTAAAACATATTTCTTTCACTGTGCTGGAAAAAAACGGTACGAGACCAATTGGTGGACTTATAATCTCAGTTACTGTCACTGATAAGAACAACAACTACAACAACAACAGCAAAACAGGAGTATCATCTTATGGGAGTGTGAGTGAAAGGTGAGTAAAGCAAGTGAGAAAGAGAGAAATAGAGATAACTTTGGTGAATAGACACAGAGACAGGCAAAAAAGCCATGACTGCTCACACAACACAGCAGTCCCTTGCCTCTGTCACGCTCTGTGTGACTAATATAAATTTTCTGCTCTGTCAGTCATTGGTGGACGCTGTGGACACTGCAGTGCATGGGCGTTTAAAAATGTTTGAACATCTGCGTGTGTGTTTTAAGATTTATGGTAGCTTTTGTTCATTGGGACAGCGAAGTTAAAGTAGAGCAGCATGGCTGAAGCCCGGGCCTCCTCTCCTTACCTCAGCCTGAGGAGGGGGGACGAGGGGTTCAAAGGACACGATCTCCCCTGAGGCTCAGCAACAAAATCTGGATGGAAAGGTTTTCAAAACGCACAAAAAGAGAGCAAAGCCAATGGGAAAGAGACAAAATGACAAAACTACTAATGTTTTTGTGCTACCACAAACTGTATTTTGTGTTAAAAATTGACTCTCATGATTCACTAATTGAGTTCAAGGATCTTAAATAATATCAAGGAATTGATTATGTCTGGTTTCCACTTTTGCCAATGTGTAAAAAAGTGGCCAGATTCTTTCTATTATTCATCAAGGCTAACTGTACTTACTGACTTTAAGACCGCTCCTGCAGTTGGGAAAAGCTGGTGTTATTTTTGGCACAACCATGGCTAAAATATCAATGCCTACATTGAAAGCATGGGAGCTTTAAAACACATTATTACGGTTAATCACTGATAAAACCACTCTTTCCACATATCACCTGTCAAATCCCTTTATTCTGAATTTATTTAAAGAAACTAAAAACGCATAAGCTTTACTTTACACTTAAAAAGTCGTAACGAGAAAGGACTACATGACTCAGATTTGCGTTGAGTATAAGTTACTTAGGGCCCAACATGTTGTCTTACTTATGTACGTATGTCATTCTTACAATTCTTCCCTTGAGGACCCTATAAAAGATAGCTAGCTTTATGTGATTTCAGGCAATTTATGATGTCAAGGTGGACCAGCTCAGCTACCTGAGTCACCACATTGGACAGTTTATTTTTTTTAACGTTTTTATTAGATCACTCGCACTGCTGCAAATTGTCATGACATCTTCTAGTAAATAGTGGGGGAAAAACTGCTGAAGAACAAAATTCCAAATAACTACAGGGAAATTATTTCAGATGTAATGAAATCGTATGCTATATTGTATGACCTTTTTCAGTGAAGATAAGTTTCATTTCGTGCTGGAATACTGTTCAAAACAGGTATTCCAAAGGCAGAAAGAAAAGTAATAGAAAGTGTGGTTTTTCTGTGTTAATACATTTCTGAATGTATGTGTGCTTATGTGTATGTGTGCGTGTCTGGTGTGTGTGTGTGTATGTGTGGTGTGTGCGCACTCTGGTCATTTCTGGGGTCAAAGAGCAACCAGAAGTCTCTCAGTGATTTGGGGTGGAAATAATATTCCAGTTTACAATTTGGGGTTTCCCCGAGACCCTGTAACTCAAACGTAACGGTTACGGCATGCCAGCAGGTGGGTAGCAGGTTTGTGTGGACACACACACACACACACACACACACACACACACACACACACACACATACACGCACATCCTGATTCCTAATTATATCTTATCCCTTAGGCCATGCTGCCGTATTGGGTGGTTTCTAGCCCAGTTGGGGTCTCACCCTAGGCTGAAAACAATACTTTGGTTTAGTACATATAATTTGGCTGATTAATTATTCCTGAGTTGTATAATTTTAAAAATTGTTTAAGCTCCAATCATTTGGGAAAATTACACTGGGCTCTAGGAAATTGGGTGGGTTTTACATTGCAATTGGGCTGAAAACATTTAATCTAATCTGCCAACATTCCCTCACCTCATTCCTTCCTCCCTCTCTGAAATCATTTCTGCTTCTTACTCCAAAATTTCCCAAAGGTCACTTATCTCACTCCCCAACTTCAGCATAATTAAAGTTGATAGCTGTAACAGTGTCTTTTGAAGGTTCTTGTCTGTTAAATGTTAATAGTTGCATAATTACTCACAGACACTAAAGCCCTGGACAGCTTGCCTCAAGACTCCTCAAGGATATTTATAAGGACACAGAATAAAGTTCCTACGTTCTCCTCTGTCCATGGTCATTTCCAATTAGCTGTCGCTATGACTGCAGTGCACGGGAAGAGGAATGCTGATGTCATGCAGCACGAACAGCAGCTCCTCTTTGACAGGCCTTTGTGCTGAAGAGGCTCCCATTGCGCTCCAACTCACTGACAAATATGGAGACCTCAAAAGACTCTTGTTCCCTTCCAGTGCTGCTAAGTGCTTGACCGAGACCCTGCACGGACCTGCTGAGAAGCAGCTCACTCCTCGTTGACTTAATTAAAAAGAGAGAATTGGGGCACCTACTTTTTTTGCGGTGCAAAATGCACAAAAAAGCTTTGACATCTGAATCACAAAATCTAATCCTAGCTTTCAGTGCCTGAGATATTAAAATCTACTGCAAAATATGTCACTGCTTGAAAGAGTACCCCCTCCTTGGGTACTTCCCCCCTCACCCCCAAACACTACCCAAACATCTACTTAATAAAAAAGTTAATAATCTTTACTTATAGATGTAATACTTTTAATCCACAGTTGCTTCACCTCTTCTCTACTCTTGTTATTACTTCTAAATATGTTCAACTATGATCTCAAGACTCATTTCCTAAGTTTTTATTAATCCTGAATATGCTCAACTATGATCTCAGGACTTATTTCCTATTCTTTGGCAATATTTAAGTACGTCTAGTAATGCCAGGAAAGCTGTCTAGGATTGCAGAGAGAGAGAGAGAGAGAGAGAGAGAGAGAGCTGTGAGTACTGAGTAATGGTGTATGGATTATGGATTATATGTCTCTCGAGTTGCTGAGCATCTGCGTAACTACAACAAAACTATTTACTCCTTCATGTGAAATACAGCAGAATACTCCTACCCTCCTGTGGGGGTATGATTTTATAGCTAGGTAGGGACCAAATGCCCACAGAAGGAGAATATCCGACAGTTTTCACCTTTTTCAACAAAAACTGCAGCAAAGTAAACTTTTGATTTTCTCTGTTTTCCAAAGTAAAACCAATGACTGCCATTTCAATCCCAATCTAATTCTTTATGGTAATGAGGTGGATAGTAAGACAAACGTCTCTGTGTGTGTGTGTGTGTGTGTGTGTGTGTGTGTGTGTGTGTGTGTGCGTGTGTGTGTGTGAGAGAGAGAGAAAGAGGTGTACCTAATTTGCAAATGAATGAATGAATGAATGAAGTAGGTAGACAGAATGATTTATGCCGTATGATCTTATATGTATGTCATATATCTTAGGTGACGCCAACGCGTGTAGAACGCGTTTCTCGCGCGCATAGGTCCTGAAAGGCTCTGTCCCAAACCGCATACTACTGTTCTAAATCGTCTAACAAAGTAGCACACTAGATGGCGTGTTTTTGTGAATATCTAATACAGTAGTATGCCACACTGGACGTGCATTTCCCCCTCGTCTCTTTCTATTTTTTTTTTCTCTTTTCCCACTGTGTAGCGGGCTGCTCCTGCGCTGCTGTGCGCCGCTGGGAGGGCGGGGTGCTCACGCGGACTGTCGGAAAGAGCGCAGCGCCGCGCGCGCGGGGGAGAGAGAAGTCTCGCGCTTTCACTGGAGCCGCCTGGTCGCGCGCGCTGTCCCGGAGCCGCCGCCGCCGCCTTTACGCGCAGAATCATGGAAATATCAGCTTTAGCAACGTGTTGCTTTTTAACGGCTGTCGCTCAATGCTGCCGAAATCGCCCGTTTGATTTGCAGGGTGCAGAAGCGGAGAGTATGTTTCCATTTTTTTAGGATAAATAAGTTATTTTCAGTCTAGTATTATTTTTTTCTTATTTATTGGAAATGCAGCGAAATAATTCACCATCGAAAAATTGGTTCTGTCTAGTTAATATACTGCAGTGTACTGTAAAGCTGAAATTAATATCATTGCACATCAATGCAACTTATTATTATTATTATTATTATTATTATTATTATTATTATTATTATTATTAGTAGTAGTAGTAGTAGTAGTAGTATTTATTAACCTACTTGTTGTGCTTTCACGTATTGAGCCCTGAAATGTTTGGAAGTTCTTCGAAGTTGACTTAGACAGACCTAGATTAGACCTAGACCTAGATTAGAACTGTGTTTATATACTTTATGGAGGGCCCAAGTTAGAGCCACATCTATATATATATATATATTTCAATCAATATTCCATATTCCATATTGCAGTTTGCCTATATTTTGAACTTGTTTTATCAGCTCCACGGAGAGTCTGACGTCATGCAATGCAGCACACATCATAATTCAATTGCACTCCAAATATTACACGATTATAATTTTCACTAGATGTTATATTATAGGAGTGGGTTTTTTTTTTTTTTTTTTTTTTTTTTTTTTGGGTTTGGGCGGGGGGGGGGGGGGCCCCCAAACCACCAACACAAAAAACATTATAGAGGACGAAAGTAACGGGTTGCGGCCCGTGGGCCTTTTTAA
>CM074952.1:8038685-8066116 GCA_037577455.1 Pangasius macronema | reverse complement strand
AAGTCACTTCACTTCACTTTTAAGATTAAAAGAACTGTTGCCAAAAATATAACATGCTAGAAACATTATAATCACTCAAATAATGATCCATTCATAGACTCTAATGTATTTGCCTATTAAAATTTAAACAGTGTAACGTAATGTGGAATATTTGTGAAACAGCCCAGTGGACAAAATGACCCAACCAAATGGCTGACGTTGGCCTTGGGAAGTTAATTCCTTCCTCACTTACGTTACAGCAGCTGTAAACAGTCATTCGCTCAGCAGCCTCTCTTTTCTCTTTCTTGAAGTTAATAAAACTTTGACTGTTACAACGCCCTGACAATAGTGGCTCCTTCCAGAAATGCTAAATAAATCTCTAACAGAAAACTTCACTGTATCATTAATCCATTTATGTGAAGTGGCTGCCATACATGTCCCTGTTAAGTTGATACTACAGAAATGATATCATATTAGAATGAGCATGTTGATATAAACCTGTGAGTTGGCTTATCTGGCACTGTTGTCGGAACTGCTGTTATACAAAATTAATCAACACTTTCTGACCAATCAGAGTTGTGAATTCAACAACACTGTGGTATAAATGTGCATCATTGAATTTCAGTATAAAATACTTATTGGGTAAGTTTCAGCTCTTTGACAAGCGTGGTAGGAAATGAAGTATCTGTCCATAAGGCCTCAATTCCCGTTACGCCTGTGCTGGATGCATTGCACATTCGTCATGGCTATGATTTGGCAGGGCATACACACACACACACACACACCTGTGCACACACACATACACACACACGCACTGAAAACTGGTATAAATCTACTGTAGAAAATTGACATAATGGAGACTAACTGTATGTCCCCCATGACACATAATCAAACACACACAAAGCAGTATGCTTCGGATGATTGAGACCTCAGAGAGGGCTGGTTTCGGGGTTTCTGATCCATGTGCTGCCTGGAACAATGCTATGTTGTGTAGGGTTCCTCCAGAGCTTTTGCTGCCTGCTACTCTACTTCTGGACTCAATCACACACACACACACACACCCATGGAAACCATTCCCAAAGGGTGACAACTGGCCAAACAGCTGTCCACGGGCAGGATGTAAACAATTTCACATTCTTAGCCTCATTACAGTGGTCAGTTATGAACTCACTGAGCGCAAAATCATTCATTTACTCACTTATTGTTTGTGACCTGACTTAAGGCAGGAGCACACCCAGTATGGGATGGTAATCCAAGACAGGGAATTCCACAACATAGTTAATTATTTGGCCCTACCAACTTCCATAATACCTGAAGTCAGGACTCCTTGTCCTTCAACTTTCAGAAGGGTGACAGTCCACTTAATGAGCTCCCAAAAAAGTGAGTTTCTATATTTTTTCTACCCCCTGTTCTGTGTGTGTAGGGGTGAAAGGCATTGCCACTATCTATATTTGTATCTACATGAATGATTAGAGAAGAAAGCAGTAACAAGAAGGAACCAAAACAAAGTTAAAAATGGTACCATTGCCAGAGGAACCAAGATTTAAAGACTGTGACAACTGGAGTTACTTATGATGAACTTTAAGCCATAAATGTAGGGGGCTTGGTGGCTTAGTGGTTAGCACTGTTGCCTCTCACCTTCATTTGGGGGTTTGATTCCTGCCTCTGCCATGTGAATTTGCATGTTCTCCCCGTGCTCTGGGGGTTTCCTCCCCAGTCCAAAGACATGTTTTGTAGGCTGACTGGCATTTTCAAATTGTCCATGGTGTGTGTGATTGTGCCCTGCGATGTGCCATCCAGGGTGTCCCTCGCCTTGTGCCCTGAGTCCCCTGGGATAGGCTCTGGGTTACCCTGCAACCTTGTGTAGGATAAGTGGTACAGAAAATGGATGGATGGAGGTCAGCTTGTGAGTATTGCACAAGAAATACATGGAAAAGAAATAGTAGAAGGAGTAGAAGGGTCTTGCTCTCAGAAAATGAAACTCAGAAAACTGGAACAGAGATGAGCTGAGTGCAGTCAAGTTTCCTCAGTAAAAGATCCCACATGGTTTCATGAATCCAATCTCATGATAACTTTGTACAGATTTGAACAAGTGAGGCTGATGTGGTTGGATTTCATTTGAAAAGAAAACGATACTTAGGCTAACCCACCACAGCGCTGATCTTAACTGAACTATTACAGATTTGAATGTGGGATTCCATTAAAAAGTTGATCTTGCTTGTATTTATTTATTCATAGTTTAGAAATTATAAGAGATTATAAATTATTCCACAGTAGTGCCAAAAGACCCTTCTCATCTAAGTAATGGCTCAGAAAGAGCTTCTTCTGCTTGTTCTGAGATACAATGAACATCAGATCTTACCTGTACCAAAGCATTATTTAAACACAATATGATTTCTTAACATACAGTGTGTTTTTTAAGTCATGTTTCTGAAGGATGTTGTAGGAATTATGATCAATTCAGATCGGGTAAGCGATCTCTGTATAAGTAACAGAGATTTGAGTGTCTTGGTGATGTACGCACTAAAAACTATGTTTGTACTGCAAACTCCTCATTTTAATACAATCTGAATATTTTGACTTATTTTAAATTGAATATATTTAAAATATTTTGACTATTTTAAATTGTGCTTGATCATTAGTGGGTCACATGACCATAATTTGTTTGCAGGCTGTAGTAGTAACGTACTTAAAACTCCTGCAACTTTCTAAAACCCTTGTTCTGCATCCTAAGCTCAGTCAATACTTTCTTTCGTTTTGTTTTCCCCAGATGATTGAAAAGGGCTAGCACTTCCTGGGGTGTCTTTATACTGACAAAAAAGCGTGAAATCTCTTTACCCACAGGATATGATGGAATGTTTTACCAGCATGTCAATTCGGAATGGATATACAGTGCATTCCAAGGGGTTATTCCTACTGGTAATCTTTCCAGCTGTGTGCACGCACAGTCCATAAAAAAATGACTGACATTGTGGATTCAGATGGAATCATAATCCCAGAGATACTCCAAAATAATTACATTTCCCCACATCCTCATTTACTACATAATACTGCATCTTCAGAACCTCAAACCGTATCCCAAGTTTAGCTCCTGACTGCTGTTTAGTATGGCCCTGTATAACGAGGCTCTGCAAAATAAAAAGCTAATTCTAGCATATAAAAATGGTGTGTACTCTGAGAAAGACCAGAGCAACAGCTGGCCAGTAAATCTATACTGTGATTTGTTTAACCTCTATGGTGAGTGCAGCCATGGCACTAGATCGGAATTACATCCATATACTCATATATACACTTCCACATATACACAAATGACTGAGAAACATGGAAATAAGACTGGGCAAAGATTAGAACTGAAGAAAATGAGAGGAAACTGTATTTAAAAAAGTTGGTGACATGTTGCTTAGCAACAGTGTTCTCAGCATAAAGCATAGGTCCTCCACCTTCTCCAGGGAATTTTTACCTAACCATTATTTATAATGTCATTCTAAGCATATAAACTTGATTGAAGGAATATTTAATAATAATTAAGTATATTAAAATTGAATTAGCCTTTATTCATGGAGCATGTCTTAAGCTCATTTTACACTAGACCACAGAGGAAATACCAAAGCCTGGCACTTGCAGCTCACAGAGAGCCAAAAAAGGTTGAGAACCCCTGCTTTAAAAGCTTTTGCACAACAAAAATGTATGAAAAAAAGGGTTTTGTTGGTCAGAGAAAGGGATGAATGAAGGTGAAGTTGTTACGGTATAATTCAAAGTGAAATTTGAAGCGAAGAGAAATAGAAATGTGTGCCTAAAGAAATGCGTTTACCAGCTGCCAGATTACCAGCTGCGACTGTCTCTATATGTGTAAGGACTCTGTGTCTCCATAACAACAACACACTTGCCTTCTATCTATAAAAATGTAGGAGAGAAGATTAAAAAAAGAAGTGAAGAACTGAGAGGTCATTAAACTCTTTTGGCCTGTATTTATATAGTCATAAATTAAGTTAATCTATAAGAATGTGCAGCCAAAAGGTTTTGTGGTTGGCATTTTCAGTTTCATGGGTCAGTTTGGTATAGGATTTGGGTATAAATAACTTTATTAACCCTTTTCGTTTCAAATGAGCAGACAGTTCGGCTTATAACTATAGGTTATTTATAATGAAATGAAAAACAATCATTAATTCATCGAATTAAGTAATAATAAAGTCGTGTGATTCCATGTCTGGATATATAAGTGTCTGGGGTAAAACTCTAGGAACCGGATATCATATATTTGTAAGAGACTCTTAATGTGACATACAGTGTCACTTTCAGAGACTTGATTCCGAGTGTGAGTGTGAATCAACTGTGAATGAATTGAGTGCCACTCTGTGTTAACACATGTGAGGAGAGAAAGAGCCAGATTGTAGGGGGAAGCACAAAGCAGGCAGAGCGACTCTGTGCCAGGGGGACGGCACTTCATCACGCTTAAAATGACATGCAGCTCTGTAATCATTGCCTCATGATGCTAACTGCACTAGCCAGCCATCGATTAGTTCCACACTCCAGCTGCTGACAGGAACAGCCAAGAGCTACGACACAGCAAGGAATCGATAGTGATCACACACTGAGAAAGTATAATATGTGCCAGATCTTCTGGTTTTAGATAAAACAGTGAGATATGAGCATCAACCCAGGCTCTCACTGAGCGTATTGCACATCCTGTTTAGTAGTGTGGTGTGTCAGAGGCATGGTGTGCTTTCCACTTTGCCCAAATTCTCAAGGATCCATTCGGGTTTGTTTTGGGAAAACGTTAGCATCACAGGTTGAGAAAATTCCTTCCATACCATGGATCAATTGCACAATTTTATGTGTTACTCCTGCATCGCATAAATGTGAGATTAAGGGTACATCCATGCATTGTTCTAATTCATTTACTGGGATTGTGGTTGCAATGGTTTGCACAATGGGTAGTGCTGCCACCTCACAGAGGTCCCTGGTTTGATCCTGAATTCAGTTAACTGTCTATGTGGAATTTCACATGCTTGAAATTATATATATATTAAAAGAGAGAAAAGAGAAAAAGTTATTATGCATGTGTGCATGTACGTAACAACATTTTAGAGTCACGATTAATATGCTGTTATGAAACAGGAAGTAACATGACAAGTTCAACCAATCACATTATTCAAAGCCTGGCCCCAGGAGTAGATCATTTTCACACTATACACACTGTATACTAAATGTCTAATAGAAGTGAAGCCACAGTTTTAAGGTGGCCCAGACATCTGCACCAGAGTTTACATTTATTTATAAAAAGATTATTTAATCCAAAGTGACTTACTACTGAAACAAGATTCACTGCAAGCTGCTGAGGGTTAAGAGTCTTGCTCAAGGACCCATCAGTGGTAGCTTAGTGGTTCTAGGATTTTAAGTCTTCCATTTAAAGCCAGTAAAAATAATTAAAAACACAAATGTAACACAACTCTGGACACTTAGTGGAGTTTGATTTGTGGAGATACTGTATAAGCTGCCTGCAGCACACAGACAGTACATATTGTTTTTTCTCTTACTTCTTATTGCCTTTTTGTAAAATTGTTTTTTCATACATTCATTTTCAGTAACCACTTTATCCTAGTCGGCATCGTGGTGCATCTGGAGCCTATTCTGGGAACACTGGGTGTGGGGGGAAAGAATACACCCTGAATGGGACACCAGTGTATTACAAGGCCCTTTGCACACACTTTGCCACTTTTGTAAATTGCCATCTCTAATTAATTAAGTAAAAAATAACTTTAGCCCACTTTGTCACATCATGTCACTGCCAATATGTGGAAATGAATTGTGATGTTATCACATGACTTACTAATGCAGTAGCAGCATATGAAATACAGGAAACCAAACTGCACTGCTCATATGAAATAATAACACTATCCAGTAGATGTGATTAAAAAAAAGAAAATATATTCTTTGCTTTATGAGTGTGGGGATCCATCTTCACAGTCATGTAGCCAGACTCCCACTGAAGTTTATGGTTTATTTACTTACTACTAATGGATAACTAATGGATGTTTGTAAGCAGAGCACTGCTCCTAAAAATTGAAGTCCAGCTAGCTGCTGTATTCACATCATGTCAGATTTATGATGATTACAATCTTCTGAAGTTCCAACTGTGGCGGTGTCTAACAAATTTGGACAACAAAATTGGCAGCAGATAGCAGTCTATCAAACCTTTTCAGGTTATTTTTTATTATTGAATATAGTTCAGACGTGGTTAGGTTTTGTGTGTGTGTGTGTGTGTGTGTGTGTGTGTGTGTGTGTGTGTGTGTGTGTGTGTGTGTGCGTGTGTTTCCATAGAAAGGACTTCTTTCCTTTCCAAGTCCGAGAAGATGAACAGCTCCAAGTACTCATCTTGTAATTACTGTAATTCCCTCATGATGTGAGCACTATTACTCTACTTGATTAGAAAGAAGGGAGAGGAAGGAAGGCGTACGCTCTCAGATCTACTGATTACACTTCAGACATACAATCACTTTTTGTGGAAATGCCACTTTTTATTCACTCACTATTCACTGTTATACAAGTAGACTGAATGCAGTAAACTCTGTTACTCCCTCATCCTTTCCTGGCTATTTCCATTCAAATGTCTGCCATCTTAGTGGGCAGTGGTTCACTGACAGTCTTTCAAAAGATCTGCCTTTTTTTTCTTTCCTATTACTGGAGTCTATGGTTCTAGAGACTGTAGTGGAACATTAAAGTCTGGCATTGCAATATTTTCCGATTTCCACACACACAAAATTAATGCAAGCGTGTTTTTACTTTAGTCCTTATTTCCAGAATCATTACATACCCATTGAATTTTCTTGACTTAACCCGCGCCCGGATCTCTGTTTCTCTTTCAGCTTTTTGCTTACACCATTTTGTCTTGCGTCATTTTGCAGGATGAGATATTTGTGTCACTGATGACCACCAGTAAGGTTCATTACCTGTGTGTGTGTGTGTGTGTGTGTGTGTGTGTGTATGTGCATGAGCCAACACAAACACCTGAGGACTATCCGGGTGAAGTGATGTCTCTGGTTTACTTAAGGTTAATTACTGATTATAGGGAAGACTGTGTTGTTTTAAAAGAACAGATTATTTATACAGCAGTGAGAGAGAGCCCAGAGCCAGCACCAGTGCATGTGTGTGTGTGTGTGTGTGTGTGCGTGTGTGTGTGTGTATGGGAATGTCAGTAAATTAAAACAGGATAAAGAGAGAGAGACAGAGTGGTGAAGGCTTTAATCTAATGTTGCGTTTAATTGTCTTCAGATGTCCACATGTCTGTCCTACAGCTTGAGAAAATCTGTAAGATCAAACCGCTTACACTGCATGTCCTGGCTCAACCTAGCCCTACTCATAACCACATTACCACCTGCACCCATATTTACAAAAAAAATCCAGGAATATAGAGTATAGTTTATAACGCCATGAGGCTGAGCTTTATTTTTTGCATTTATATTATAACCATAAAAATAGTGCCATAAATGTGTTAGTACGCACTACCAGATGTGTCAGATAACACATAATCCAACAGGGGTAAAAGAATGATAACATTTCAGTAATTTCCCATGAAACAAAGATTTGCAAATTTGTATGTTGGTTTGGGAAAATCTGCCAGATGTGACTGTGGCTGAATTCTAGGTTTTGGCCAAAATTGGGTTTTTCTGCCTGTAACATGCACTGTATGCCAAAAAGTATATGACCAATCACATCCATATGTGCTTTTTTGGACATCCTATTCCAGATTTAGTACCCATTTGTTGTTATAATAACCTCCACTCTTCTGGGAAGACTTTCCACTAGATGTTGGCGCATGGCCGTGGAAATTTTTGTTCATTCAGCCACAAGAGCATTAGTGAGGTCAGACGCTGATGTTGGGCAAGAAGGCCTGGTGAGCAGTCAGCATTCCAGTTCATCCCAAAGGTGTTCAGTGCAGGTCAGGGCTCTGTGCAGCCTAGTCAAGTTCTTCCATACCAACCTTGGCAAACCATGTCTTCATGAACTTTGCTTTGTGCACAGACGCATTGTCATGCCGGAACAGAATTAGGCCCCTTAGTTCCAGTGAAGGGAAATCTTAATGCTACAGTACACAAAGACATCCTAAACAATTGCGTGCTTCTAACTTGGCAACACACTGGGAAGGTCCACATATGGGTGTGAAGGTGATGTTCCCACAAACTTTTGGCCATATAGTGCACTTTGACATTTCAACTTTATTGAACTATAAATATATTTCACCAAAATGACATATAATGCTTGCCTTGGGTATCTTAATACGAACATCATGTTGGGTAAAGAGCCAGTTTAACAAATGCAGCAGTGAAAGTAGTAAGTCTTCATAAAGGTGTCTAAAGTATTGTGATTATTTCACATAGTCAGTGTCACACTTTGTTCAAGTTCTTGGATAGCTACATGTTGTAGAAAAATCCTGATCAATTCAGTTTGTAATAAAATATAAGTTTTTAAAATGCTAGAGCTTTACATATGGTTGAGATAGATGCGAAAGAGATCGATATATGACAGAAAATATGAAAGTTTCATCATCTGAAGCATTTTCTCAGGCCACCACACCTATATTCTTTGGCAAGGCATATCATAATTGCAGCACGTAGAGATAACTACAGCGTGATTAGTGTGCTCATATCGTGCCCTCTCTGTGCTGATTCCACTAAGGCCAGCTTGCTCCTTATGGGTCAATATTATCCATGGAGTACGATTTCAACACACACACACACACACACACACACACACACACACACATATATGCAGCCAAGCCTAACATGTCTCTGTACATGACTTGAGTCAAAATAAAAAACAGGACTATGCTGGGGTTCACACACATGGGGTTCATAGACACAAAGGTTCTGTACATCTCACAAAACACCCACAGACACACGCACACACACACAAACACACACATACATATCATGGCGCCACTCAGATGTGGTAAGTTTTTATTCTCAACCAGAGCACTGCATGATATTTTTGATTTATGCTTATGATTTGATTAGCTGTGCCAGGCCTTTGGATGTTTGGATGTAAGTTCAAATTCTGGCAGTAAGATGTGTGCGTGTGTGTGTGTGTGTGTGTGTGTGTGTGTGTGTGTGTGTGTGGGATGATTTATGAGCAAGTTTATTGCCTTGGTTTTCTGTCAGACAGTATGAATATTATCTTACTTATCTAAAGTCATCTGGTTGTAGGTATATGTCTCTATATCAGTCAGTTTGTAGGTATATGTGTGTGTGTGTGTGTGTGTGTGTGTGTGTGTGTGTGTGTGTTTGTGTATGTCTTTGTCTTTGTGTTTTATATGCTCTTGGCTATGTGGCTTGCTTTCATTAAAAGCGAAAATTAAACGCAGGTTTTAATCTATGGGCCGTCCTTTTCTTCTTTTGTTCTTCTTTTATTATTCCTCCTTTATGTTTGCTTTCATTGCTCATTAAATTCTAATAAGGGATGATATGATGGATGAAAAATCAATTTCTTCTCTTTCTTTGAGAGAGAGAGAGCATGAGAGAGAGGGCAGCATCACTGAATGATGCTTGGTAGAAGTAAAGAGTTAGTGATTGTGTGTTATGGCTCCTGGGATTCTGAGGCAGTGTGGAAAAGGGCAGAGGGAAAGATGAAAGAGCAGAAACGAGAAGCAGGAATGTGAGTTGCTGGGTGATAAGTGGGATAAAATAGAGAAGTGAGCAAGAGAGCAATGCACTCTGCACTTTTTTGTACTTTCGCAGATCTAACACACACTTGGACTACTTGAACCCTTGAGCAAGGCCCTTAACCCTCAACTGCTCAGTTGTATAAATGAGATAAATGTTAAGTGCTTTGGATATGGGCATCTGCCAAAATGCCATAAATGTAAATGCAAGCCTCAGCTGAGGAAAGGTTGTTAATTAGCATGCACACACTACGATGCAGGACATGGGGCAGACCCTCTGTGAAATGGGGTCAGAGAAACAGTACAGTCCTGAGAGCCAATTATTTCTCTCTTCTCATGTACCAGGCTGTTAAAGTATTGGAATCATGCATGGGATTGTAATTCTTTTATTTCTTTCTGCCCTGATATTTGGCTAATATTGATTATTATAATATGTTCAATTGAGTGTCCAAGGAAAGTGTTGCCTTTACAAAGAACCCTTACACGAATTGTAATAAAAGAAAACATTCATGCAATGCTGAGGAATGTGTTATGAAGGCCCAGTGTAGGGTTTGGTCCCTTCCTTAATCAAAATCTGAACAAGTTTGTCTGAAAATCTAAATCATTTGGTCCAAACTAATGTGATAACTGAATGATAGGTAATATCAGGATGAGTTTTATTGATAGTACTGTACAAATCAGGAGTAATAAGAAGAACATCTTGGGTATTTTGCCTATAATGTTAGGGCTGACAGATTTAATGTGTAATTCAGTTTGAAGATGAAGGGAAGGGAGTGAAGTGAACTTTCAGTGCAGTCCTCATGATGCGTGTCTCAGTGAAACCATGCCTGGAACATCTAAGCATCATTTTCAACAAGAATAAGGTTGTATTTGTTTGTTAACTGATTCTCACAAATGTGTTTTACTGCTTTTCTTGATCAGACCTGGTGGCCAGTAATCGTACCTCCATCTTCTCTGGCCTGCATGGGGACCTGCAGCTGTCGGCCATGTTTTTGGATGAGTATCATGACAGGCTCTTTCTGGGAGGGAAGGATGTTCTCTACTCTCTTAGACTGGACCACACACACACTGATGCTAAAGAGGTATCTCCTGCACACATGTAAACCCTGATATCTGTATTCATCTGGGTGAGGAGCTGTTTTGAAATTTGGGATATCAAAGTTTTGATATTCCAACTAGCATAACTTACTAGCAAAGTTTACATTTACAGCTCAGCCTGGCCTGCACAATATTTAATGGTACTGTTTTCTGGTGTTAGCCAATAAATTGACCTGCGCTGGAGACTTTCTAATATTTCAGAACATTTATATATTATAAAACCAGTGAGTGTAGTAGACCTTTACTGTATAATTACTTGTTATTATTCTCATAGATCATATATAGAACATTTACAGCTACATTTTCCTCACCATACTGAGGCTTTACGTGTGTGTGTGTGTTTGTGTGTGTGTGTGTGTGTGTGTGTGTGTGTGTGTGTGTGTGTGTGTGTGTGTGTGTGTGTGTGTGTGTGTGTCAGAGTGGAAATAGGACATGGATATTGATGTGTAAGTTGCATCCATCCTATGTTCATCCTGGGTGATGAATGCCTGACAGATGAAATGTAAATTAGGAGACTTTCTAATATTATACCTTAATATTTGCAAACAACTTTTTATATATAAAATTGCTTGTTTAGAAATAAAAGTACATATCGTAGCAATGTTGTCGGAGGTATATATTTATGGAAAAGGAATTGCATGAGATAGACATCCTCTACATTAACCTCATAGCGCCAGGCTAAAGAAATAAATGCTTCGGATGACATGATTGGGGTAGAGAATTCTTCTTCTTCTTCTTCTTTCAGCTTTTCCCTTCAGGGGTCACCACAGCGAATCATCACTCTCCACCTATCCCTATNCACCTATCCCTATCTTCTGCATCCTCAACACTTGCACCCACTAGCTTCATCTCCTCATTTATTACCTCCATATATGATTGGGGTAGAGAATAAATTCTATAAATCAGATTTTCACCTTGAATAATAATATATTCCTGAAAAGACCATGTTGGTGTATTCTATTATGCTAAAAGTTGTTTCTAATTATGCGTTATCCAGAAGAGATAACCAGCACACACACACACACACACACACACACACACCGCAAGTGATAATGCAATCCCTGGAGCATAAATCTGTCTCAAATCTTCTCTCTCTCTGTCTCTCTCTCTCTCTCTCTCACACACACTCCCACACACACACACACACACACACACACTCCCACACACACACACACACACACACGTTCACACACCATTAACCGTAGTGTTTGTTTTCTTGGGTACCATGTCAGCTTTCTCAGGAGGCTTAATTAAAAGGCTGACAAGGCAAAAACACAATAAACACATTTAACTCACACAAACTAACCTTACACACGTGTATAACATTTAAAATGCCAACACATCTGTGAAAACTCATTTAGAGCGTGTAGAATTATAAACACTAACATTCCCACCACTAATTAATACATGTCAGGTTTTATATTATAGTGGGGTTCATGAGGTCTGCTTATGAGAGGAGATTGACCGTGGTGTCTGATGTGCAGATTGGTTGTAAAGGCTGTGTTATAGACTCTATAGAAAGGTTTTTTATGACTGTGTGTAATTAGTCTGCGGATCACTTCCTTTATTAGACCTCCATTTCTGGGAAGCAGCTGCACACTACCCTTCAGACCATGTCATAATTATTTTAGTGACAAAAATGAAAGACAAAAAGTAGAAAACAGTGGCTCTTGAAATATTACAAAAATATGGATCTACTGATTTGTGTGTAATGCAGTGTGTGTGTGTGTGTGTGTGTGTGTGTGTGTGTGTGTGTGTGTGAGTGTGTGAGTGTGAGTGTGTGTGCGTGCACGCACTTGTGTTTGTGAGTATTCTGGTGCCTGCTACCCTTACGACGATGGTACTTTGTGGTAACTGTTGATTGGCACAGCCAGTGATTGCCTTTGTGTGTGTGTGTGTGTGTGTGTGTGTCTGTGTGTGTGTGTGTGTGTTTGTGTGTGTGTGTGTGTGTGTGTGTGTGTGTGTGTGTGTGTGTGTGTGTGTGTGTGTGTGTGTGTGTGTGTTTGCTATAACCATGCCTTCTAAATCCTAGTCAGTGTGTGTGGGCTGGTCAGATGATCCAAATAGGAAGAGCAAAGAATATCGTTGTGCTGAGAGACACGCAAGAGCTACTGCCACTCCCCAGGTCATGACGTTTGACCTTTGCCCCAGACGCAACCACTTTTCACCACATAACGCTCCAATTCACCTTCTAATTTCCATTGACCTAAAACCACCAAGCTATACAATAGCACAATAATAGTTCATTCTACATTATAGGAATTCTGTGCCACAGCTGACTTGGTGTGTTATGTATGCATGTAGTTTTAAACTACATCCGGATTAAAAAAAAAAAAAAGATAAAATAAAGTTTAAGCACTATAAATGCCAGAGAAGAGGCACAGATTACAGTTCAATGGGATACTTGAAACCTGTTAACTACTCACCTCAGGGCTAAAGTTAAATTTTGGGATAAATAGTCAGCAGTGAGGTGGTCTGACACCACGTGGAGTTACTGTTACCACCCTAAAATTGATTATTTTCCAATAACAGCACATCCCAAAGTGTTTTTATTCTTCCTATACCACAGCAATTTTGCTAATCATTGCAATATATTCAATTTATTAATGATCTACACGTCATACTTTTTAACCACTTATAGTCACATTTAATGTTGTGGAACGTTTGCGAAACAAGTTATCACTTACATAGTAACACATATAGACAGTTCAGCAGCTTCTGTTTTTAAATCCCTTTTTTAAAATCTCTCCTGAAGTTATAAGATAAAAAAAAAAAAAAAAAAATTGCAGCTTGTCATGTTATTGAAAAACTCGATGACGCCGGAAACTCATTCCATAAATGTTTTTCTTTGTTAAATAACAGCTGACCAGCTTTACAGGAACTAAAGCCCTAACTCACAGTGCTTTTTTGTGTAAATCCTGCATCACTTCCTCAGACATTTTTAGCAATGTTATTTTTTCATCAAAAGACACAAAGTCAAAAACAGCCTCCAGCCAGCTTAGTGTGATGACAGACTAACTCCAGTACACAGTTCTTTATTTAGATGAGATACGCACTTATAAAGCTTGATCAAGAAGACAGGAAATGTCTTCAGGATGAGGAAGGATGCTGGGTAGTGTAATTGATTGCAGCATCCGGACTTAGACAATGTAGCTACATGTAAGAGGGAATAAACAGGAGTGACTCACTGATGACTAAACCATGTGAATGGTGGGACTTCACTGAGGAAGATGTTCAGTACCAGTGCAAAAACCATCATATTCCTAGTTTACGTGTAATACTTTCATATTAGTAAAGAAACGTAAAGGGAAATTACACCCTGACTGGATGATTTCCAGGAAGCGTATGATGAACTTATCAAAAAGCTCTTTAAAAAACATTAGTGTTGATTTATAAAAGAAAAGCTCCCAGATCAAATACTAAGCACATGCTAAAATGGTTAAACATTTTCAGCAACTGAATCATGCTCAAGTTACAGCTTGTGCTGCTAGTCTTGCCCAAGGCATGAGATATTAATGATGCCGACTGCTAATGGCTTCAGTAAATCATGTCAGTGTTGCTGATTTGTGTTCAGTTTTAGATTTATATTGATGAAATTCAGTAAAAGAACATGACATATCAGTGGTTTGATTGAATTATAAAGAGTCTGATCTCTCCCGTCTGTGGTAATGCTCACAGCTGCAGAACTAGCACAACTTGGCCTAAAACTCAAGCTGGCTCATGGAAACATTAATATTGGGCCAATTACATGATGATCTAGTCACAGAGATCCAGTTCCACATGTTACAGAACTGACCTGACTGTGTTCGGAAATATAAACAAAAGCCACTTAATCGACCAATAAAAAATGTAGGGTTTATATGGCTCTAAAAGATTTGTTGATGTACTCCACTGGAAATAAATGCACCAGAAGAGGTTCTTAGAGCAATGTCATAGATGAAGCTTTTTTGATTGCCTAAAAAAAACATTGGGTCTGTGATTTTTTAAAATCATTTTTGTTGTCTGAATAAACTGAATAGTTACATATACAGTTACATATACATTTATTTAGTGGTGGAAAGACTTGACCCGACTATTACTACTGCTACTGTAGTGATAATTTTATAATAAAAAATTAAAAGTAGCAATCAAGAAAATTGCTCATATAGGAAAAAAATAAGTCATCTGGTGAAAAACTACTAGAGTAATTACGTTTTAATTACTTTTTTGTCTACACAATTGGCACAACTAATCAAACAATGTTCTATATATGAGAAATGCAATTTTGAGCAATGAAGTTAACTAACCAATTGAGCTATGCTGAAGTGAACACCACCTCCAATAACAGTATACAAAGAAACCTAAGCTTGTTGGTTAACTTACCCAAATGCTGATGACTAAACCAATGCTGTAAGCTACCTACATACATGTTTCGAGCTACATAGTCATCAATATCATATCAAAATCATAGTCATTACTTACAGGCTGTATTTTTTATATTTAACACAACAAGCAATCGCTATTGAAATGTCAAAGTGACATCTTGCTGAGCTTTCATGCTGTAAAACGTCACAAGATCTCACTAGTTAGTTAGTTCACTCAGCTATCAAATGGCTGACCTGTACATGCTTCCAAAGGTTTGATTCTGAGCTGTGAAATGTCATTGTCTCCACAGGTTTTGTATCACATACTTTGTAGATCATTATAACGCTGTTTCGTGTGAAGCATTAAAACTGAAGATATGATAACTTGGGTCATGTTATGGGTCATGTTGGGTTGACGATGTTGTTCTGTTTCCACTGTCTCAGACACTGCTGCTGTTGACTAAGCATTTGGTGTCTTTCTAGACAATCATGTGCCTCCAACTTTGGTGCAAAAATTTGAGGAAGGCCCACATATGGGGTCATGGGCACGCATCCACATACTTTTAGTGCACATCTGAAAAAATAAAGCATGTTCCACTAGTGTATGGTATCACAGTCACAACATCATACAACATATCTTTATTAATGTTCCATTTTTAGCATTCAGTTTTTTTTTGTAATGGGGCCACCTAATGAGTAAAGCCTAGATAAATCAATTTGTCTTATATTACTTTATAGTTTAGTCTTTGCAGCATTTTCCCGGAATCCTAATGTGACTTTATTTCAGTGTTGGAAAAAATATTGTATTCTGCATAAAGTTTATGGGATTTGCAATAAGATTACTAAATGAGATCCATCCATCCATCCATCCATCCATCCATCCATCCATCCATTCATCCACTCATTTATTCATCCATAAATCATCTTACCCTTTCTTTTTCCAGATCCACTGGCCATTGCCTGGGAACAGAGAAGACTGTATCTTAAAAGGAAAGGACCCAGAGGTGAGTGGAAGATGTTTATATCTAGTTTTCCTAATTTATTTACCTAATTTGACCACTTTCCTAGTCCATTGCCTATAAACTTTTATCCTTTAGTGTTCATTTGATCCTGACACAGATGAGTGCTGCTCCAAATGGATTCTTATCCAAACAGATCAGTTCTTAGATCGTGGCCAAAAAGTATTAAAGTCGAGATTCTTAACTTTACAACATTTTAAAAAAGTTTCTTACTTGGCAAATACAAATGTAAACCCTACCTTTGGTGCTTGGACCCCTTTGATTTAATAAGGTAGGTAGCACTGCTTTGGTGTGGACAGTAAGTGCAGATATGTGAAGTTTGCTTTTACACTACGGAGAAGTGGAGCTGTGTGCAAAACTATTTGACATGTTGACTTAACTTATTCACGTTTCCATGAACTCACNGAACTCACAGGCCTCATTAAGTATAATGAGCTACTCTGGCTTTTGCTATGCTCCAAAGACTCCATCATTGTTTAGCTTTTACTCTTATTTATCCTGCTTCTCCATCCCATTCTTTCAATAACAAATCAATCTAGCTTAACGCATCTTAATACGTCTGTTAGCATTTAGCTTGTTCAAAACAAAAGAAGTTACAGAATGGCAGTCTTATTAGCATAAACATTAACCAAGTGTTCCATGACTTAAATAATTTTAGCATTGCAGTGTGTATTTCATGCCTTATTACCTGTCTGCTCTCAGATCCTAATGAGTCTCTAAATGAGTGTGTTATTTAAGGCTGGTTTCTCATTAAAGGATTATACTATTTATTATACCCTTAATACTGTACATATTATTGGGACATTTGGCCTTAAGTAAAACTGCTTCGTTTTTTTTTCTTTTTAACAAAAACAAAAAGAGCCAAGAGCTTTCCTTTTAGATATCGAGGTTAAAGTTAGCGTTTGTGCAGCATTAATCATTATATCAATGAAATGTCCTCACAAGGATAGTACAATCACGTCATGATTTTCTTTCTTATCGTGATACGAGCCTTCAGATGATATGTCAAGATAAGGAAATGATTTATTTATAAAGAAAATAAAAGTATCTTGGCTATTTATCAGACTGTTTATAATGGACATGAGTTTCTGTGTCCTTTCTCTTTGTGTGTGTGTCTGTGTGTGTAAAAGTGCGCCAGAAGTGTTTTTTTTAATATAAATTATTTTATCAGCAATTGGATTTAGTGCATCCTCCTTTTACTTTAATGACAGCGTGCACTTGAGCCGGCATGGACTCCAGAGTTCTGTGTAAATTTGATCCATGTCAGATCAAATCCATCGGCGTGTCATCTGACCTTTCTGAGTTAACGTGTTCAATATCACAAACTTGCTTAAATTTAAATAGTGACCTAGAAATTCTGCAGAATCTTCAATAATGTATATTTTAGATTTTATTTTTTTGTTTAAAACATTTCCAAATCCTAAAACTTTTTTTTAAAATTTTTAATTAAAAAAAAAAATCCCAGATTTTCAATGTGCTCTCAGACTTTTGGACCTCGCCGCATATAAAGTAATGTTTGTGTGTGTGTGTGTGTGTGTGTGTGTGTGTGTGTGTGTGTGTGTGTGTGTGTGTGTGTGTGTGTGTGTGTGTAGGGCACATAAGGGCATTGTGACAGTTTCCTGAACTAATTGGGTGGAGAGTTCAGGGAATATGCTGTAATCTAATGACTTTGACCTTGGCCTTTTGTTAGACTGAAACGTTGGCTTTGTTTGTGACTGGTCAGCGAGAGCCTTGTGAACTGACAGCAGGGAAGTCTACACTGTAAAGAACAGGAACAAACCTCACCTCATTTTCCTTAGAGTTTTCAACGAATTCCCTTTATTGCTGTCTCCCCTTTTGCTGTTAGTGTTTACTCTTATTCTCCTTAATTTTATAACATGTCATGCTTTAGACCCTTGTCCTCAGCCTCATGATAAAACATGAAGGATGAATGATTCAGTGTTACGAACACACACCCTGATCTAACACTTTAACGACAGGTGAAAGGTGAAATCATTTTATAATACAAGACCACAGATCCTTCACTTAAGCTCAATCACAGATTTTCATCAGAAATTTATCTTCTATAGCCAATTCTGACTGTAAAATGGCTGACCATGTTATATGTTTGTTACAGCAGGGTCGTGGATATTGTAGTCTCACTGTTACAATAGTGAAATGCAAACCAAATAAACATTTGCGCTGCAGGCCACACCTTTAAATAAATAACTGTCAAAAGTGGGGAGAAATCTGAGAACTTTGGTTGGACCTTTGGACCACTTCTGCAGATAGCCAAACCCTCAAGATTCTTGAGTAGGAGTTGTTGAACAGCACCGAGGAGCCCGGGAGGTGGTCAGTGCGGAAACATCGTCACTAGAGGAGAAAGAGAGAGATGCAAAATTATATGAAGTTAACTAGGAAGGTGGGGCTTTAAATTCAAATTCAGATTTTATTGGTCACACACACAACCATATACAGTACAATGTACAGTGAAATGCTGTTGTGTTCTTTATGCCAAACAAACAGAAAATAAGCCTGAAATGTTTGACTAGAAAAATGGTTAAAAGATTACAGTGAAGTGTCAAATCTAACACATTTTCAATAATTGTAATAAAAATTATATATAATCGGACAGTGATTTAAAATTCTGTTTGTTTGCTTTGAAACCATTACCAAAAGGGACAGTAAATAAATGATTGTAAAAATATTATATTGAAAATGTTCTGTTTTTTACTGTTCACTGTATTTACCACCAACCCCCACTCTTATGTATTATAAAAGTGTGAGTGTGATTTTATTTTATTTATTTGTATTATCAATTTGATAATAGATTTAGACATGATTTTTTAAGGGAAGGCAGTGTGAGCAAGTTCTCAACACACTGGGAAGTGGGGATCATGGGGGAAAAAGGCTGAATACGTCTGATCTAATGTATCAGTGTGACCCTTTTATAAAACTGAGTGAAGAAAGACATTAAGACATATGTTTTAGGAAAGAGATGAGGCATGCATCTGTTTTGTTGCCTGTCGAAATTATGAACAAGTGTGTGTATGTGTGTGTATTGTTACAGACGGAGTGTGCTAATTTCGTGCGTCTTCTACACCCCTTTAACCGGACTCATCTCCTGGCATGTGGAACCGGAGCCTTCCAACCCGTGTGTGCTCTTGTTTACGTCGGACATCGTGGAGAGGTATGCAAAGACAGATATAACCAATACACACAACTCTTGTCATGAAATCTTGTCAGTTTATCCCTGTGTGTGTGTGTGTGTGTGTGTGTGTGTGTGTGTGTGTGTGTGTGTGTGTGTGGTAGAAATTTTGAAACAAGGTCTGGGTTGCATTGTAGAAGACCCATGTTTCACAAGCGGAACCAAAAACCATGAAAAGTAGGATACAGTCTATCATTGCAAAAGACAAAAAAGATGTCCGAATGCACAGCCTGAGTGACCAAGCTCCTTTAACAGATCAAAGATGAAACTGTTTTGGGTCAAAGGTCATCCCACCCACAGGCTGACCTTCAAGGTCATGACCTGATTTTGAGAGGAGAGAAAAGCAAACACTCTGATTGATCATACAAACTTGCTGTCCTGAATGTGACATTTATATAAACACACACACACACACACACACACACACACACGCACACACACACACACACACACACACACTTGGAGGATTGCCTACCAGTCCATTTCAGGTTTATTGACACATCATGGCTGCGCACCACATCCACACACTCTTTATTGCTTTTTTTTATTGGTTTAACTGCAGATGTTTTGTGTGTGGAACAGCTGGATGATATAATCCACAGCAGAGAGAGAGGCAGAAAGCTTTAAAGCACTCTGCATCGGATAGAACAAATAAGCAGCCCAGACGGTGTGTGTGTGTGTGTGTGTGTGTGTGTGTGTGTGTGTGTGTGAGAGAGAGAGAGAGAGAGAGAGAGATTAATGAGTATGTGTGTGTGATGTATCAGGCAGGAGATTGAGGCAGACAGAGTGAAAGTGAAAGGAAGGATGAAAGTGAGGTGAGGATGAGGTCCTGAGGAAACAGAACACATTGCCAAATGAAAATGTCAGTTTTCATTTCAAATTTCGGAGCAAAGTAAGAATAGATGAACAAAAGAACACGGAGCAACTGAAAGAAAACGAGAGTGGATGAAAAGGCTGGATATAAGAATACGGGAAAAGCTCCCAGGAAGAGACAGAGCGGCAAATGAACGGAGAAAGTCGAGAGGATAAAGATAAAGAAAGAGATGATGAAAGTTCTGCAGAGGGGCAAAGAGGGGATTTCACTATATTATTTCCTCTGGTGTCTTAGTATGGGAATAGTAGATTAGATTTGTGTGTGTGTGTGTGTGTGTGTGTGTGTGTGTGTGTGTGTGTGTGTGTGTGTGTGTGTGTGTGGAGTGAACATCTGGTGATTTTAACAAAGGGCGTAAAAGAGCAGGTCTGTGTGCCAAGGTACACATACACACACAGACATCCACATACACACACAGACATCCACATGCACACACAGACATCCACATGCACACACAGACATCCACATACACACACAGACATCCACATGCACACACAGACATCCACATACACACACAGACATCCACATGCACACACAGACATGAAGTGTACACACAGACACTACACAGAGACAGAAACTGTATACACACACACAGACTGTAGATTCACACTTACTGCACATACTCACACACAAACATACACAGTTACTGTACAGACATATAATGTACACACACCCACATACACACACTTAACGTACACGCACATACATTTACGTACAAATAAAAAACTGAATTGAATTTACTGTACACACACACACACACACACACACACACACACACCTACACACAGTAAAGCTGTCTATTAATGAAGTTATGCTATTAGCCACATGCCTAAAGTGCCAGAAGTAAATGGAAATGGCCAGATGTTTCTGGCAAAATTTACTCACTGCCATAATTTATCTTTAACAAGCAGTAAAATAATAATGAATAATAATTAGTAGGTGTACACATCTATTTATTAAACGTGTATAACTCTACGCAGATCACGATTTGATTTTGAAAAGCAATTCTTAATCCTCCATGTATCTTAATACAGCTCAGTTTTTTTACACTTCTAATAGGATTTCTTATGAAACATGATATCATTTTCATCCATCATGGAAAAACCCCACCATGCTCAATGTGTTCATGCTCTTTATTATAATATTTTCAAAGAAATGTTCTTTGCCATTGACATTTTCAGTAATAAAAATGCATAAACCTAAGGCAATTCCCATTATTACGTTTTTGTGTATCAGTGCAAAATATTTCAAAAGAAAATTCCAGTGCATAGAGTCTAAGAATCGATCATTTTTCCAGACTCCACTATTTACCCACAGTGCCAGTCATTTAGTAAACCTTAGGGATTTTAAATTTGTGAACTGTGAATTTGAGGTTTTATTGTTCACTTCTGATTATTAAAATAAATGTGTATTTTTTTTAATGGCTGACAGCATGCATTCTCACTGGAGCCGTCCAGTGTGGAAAACGGGAGAGGACGATGCCCTCATGACCCCAACCTCCCGTTCGCCAGCACCTTCACGGGTAAGTTCCACTTGGAGCTGGTCTCTGTGTGTGAAGTTAGTGAAGTACAGAAGGTGTGTACATGAGTGTTTATATGTAGTAGAACTCGGGGACAAAAAATCCTGTTGTGTCATTGTGCCTTTACTGCTGATATTTAAACTCCAGAGATATCCCTGATTTACACAGCAAGTTGGGAGTTCTTCAACAAGCTACAATCAAAGCAAATGCACCTTGTTATGATAGTGGTCATGTAGTCTTGGGAGTTTAAGGAGATAATAAATGGTAAACAGTACTAAACGGAATATTTGGGGTTTTTGATTAAAGGGACCATTCTAACTGCAGAATAAATTCCAAGAGCCCCTCAACTCACTATTTTTATGAACAACTACTGAAATATTAGTTTTAATGAAATTCATTTATTCAACTTCAGTAAGAGCTTTATCCTGGTCAGGGTTGGGGTGGATCCGGAGCCAGTTCCAGGAAAACCGGGCATGAAGTTGGGATACACCCCGACACACACAGGCACGAGAAGAGCATGCAAAACTCCACAAAGACAGTAACCTGAGCTCAGAATTAAACTGGGAACCCTGGAGCTGTGAGATAGCAACGCCACTGGCTGTGCTACCGTGCTGCTTCTGATTATATAAATGTGTGCAATAATGTTTTGGCTACTTATCAGAGACATATTGGAGTTTTTCATTCCTGAAGTGCTTCCCAAAATAACACATTAGGTTCCAGTTGACATTATTTATAATACTGCTTGCTTTGAGTTTTGGATTAAACCCCTTTAATTCAAGTGATCAGTCAAACAAGGTAATAACGTAATAAGAACTCAATAATAAACACAAATCACAAAAGTTCACCCAATCGTCCGGAGCTCATGAGTTCGAATCCTGATGATGAAATAGCCATCTGTGGCCAGGAGTAGAAGAGATCCATGCTCTCTGGGTGGGAGAGATGTTATACTCTCTCTCTCCCCTGTCAATCACAGTGACACTAGCCCATCATAGGCATCTGTAAGCTCAAGAATGAGGAAGAGGTCTTTTAATCTGTTTCTCCGAGTGTGTTACACCACCCTGTGATGCAGCATGAGCAGCAGTTTGAAAGGATGTTATTGGCTGGCTTTACGTGTTTTGGAGGAAGCACGTGTTAGCCTTCACCCTCCTCAGCTGGTAGCTGTCGTAGCAAATCAGATAGCAGAGATCTAGCTGATGGGAGGGAATTGCCCAAGACCAAATTACCGAGAAAATGGGGGAAATACAAATTTGATAATGGTAGGTTGTGATTTCTAACACTATAAGAACTTGTAAAAAAAAAAATTGCAGACCCATCAGCTATGCTTTATGGACCCCTGGGGTCCCTGCACCCACTTTGAGTACATTACCATATTAGTTTCCAAGTCCACAGCCCCCAAAGATCATGTGAAACCAATTTGATCACTGCTAGTGGCAAAAGGCAATTAAATATAGCATCATTTTCCAAGTGAGGAAAGAATGTGTCAGCTTGAATTTAGGTTCGTTTAGTTTCAGTAGGTTTCTGAGTAAGTTTCTGAGTAATTTACCAGATTACGTGATAAATTAGAGTCATATGTGTATGCTGTTTCATTGGGGCATTCACTGATGTTTTGTATTTTACATGTGATGGGGTGAAGAAAGCACACAACACACAAATATTCACTCAAGCAGAACTTCCTTGCTTACATCATGCATGACTGTACTGTTTATTGTGTACTGTACTGTACTGTTTGGCAGATAGTGAAACTATACACTGTATACACACACACACACACACACACACACACACACACACACACACACACACACACGTGTGGGTGTGTGGGTGTGTTGGCTCATTCTGCTATGGGTGTATATCTTAGGTTGTCAGTTGCAGTTGATGTTTAGTATATGATGTGCTGTAGACAGGAGTCATCACTTGCCATATGAGCAAATGTGAATGTGTGTGAGTGTGTGTGTGTGTGTGTGTGTGTGCTGTGGCTCAGATTGCAACAGTACATCTGATCAGTTCCAGTCCCCAGTGAGTAAGCACTCAATAAGCGTCTCCTAATGTGTCAGAATGGATTTGATTCCAGCAGCGGTTATGAAACCCTTCCACGCCTTTTTATTTCATTCACAGGTGGGGAGCTGTACACAGGTCTGACAGCTGATTTCCTGGGACGTGACTCTGTAATTTTGAGGAGTTTGGGGCATCGATCTCCCATGAGGACTGAAACACACCAGAAAATATTACACGGTAACACACACAGACCCCAGCTGCATGATCTCACATCCTGATTTTCATTCTGATCTTCTTACGTATGTTCAGATGATATGGATAGATAAGCGAATGATTTATTAAGCGTTAAAGAAAGGTTTCTTAGCTAAACATGACTATTTATCAGACTTTCTTTGTCCGTATTTTATCAGCTTTCTTTCTTTTTGTGTATATGTTTTCGTGTGTATGTGTGTATGTGTGTGTGTGTGTGTGTGAACAGAGCCCAGGTTCGTGGCCGCACACCTCATTCCAGACAGCGCAGATAAAGATGATGATAAAGTCTACTTCTTTTTCACCGAAAGAGCGAGTGAGGCTTGGGAGAGAGAGGGAGAGGCAGCAATACACACACGCATTGGACGAGTGTGTGCGGTGAGGCTGGCTTTCCCATATATGCACACATATACACACACACTCAAAGAGAAACAAACATGCCAAAACAATGTTTGGTATGTTTTTTCCCTCCCTATACGCAGCTGCAGAATGTTTGGCATACCTCTAAATCTAACACACACCACACACTCAGCCACACACAGGCATACGCACGTGTGTGCACACACACTCACACACACCCGCATCAAGTAAATATGCTCATAGATTTTCTGCAGTAAGGTGAATGTCTCTCCTAGGACTATAACCTAGAGGTCAAAGTGAAAAAGGTTAAGGGTCACTCGCACCTCGGGTTCAACTACAATTTACTGTGCCCAGGATTCAAATGCACACGTGCACCTATACACACAGACACACACATGGTCACACAAACATCCTCCTTTAGGGCCATTTAAACCCAGTTATGGTTAATATCAATTACAGACACACGCAAGTGTTGGAAAGACGCTGGATTATCAGCACATGTTCTATATACCCTGAACACTGTTCATCATCCCTCAAGTGTTTTAAAACACACTTTTTTTGAGTGTCTGTAAGAGTGTGAGCATGTGTGAGTCTGTTCACGCAGATGTTATGCTTCATAGCAGCCAATCCATTACAGTATTAGAACTTATTATGTGGTATGGTCTGAATTATTATGGGATATTAAAATGAGCTTGTTCCCACAGGAACACTTAGAAAGTAGTTTATACATAAACACAGAGCTTTAACTGACTTTCACACACACACACACACACACACACACACACACACACACACACACACACACACACACACAGTTGGTTTCAGTCAGTCACAGTGCAGTTACATTGCTCCTTCTGCATTATAGTGAAGTTCTCAAAATTCCTCAAGCCCTCTCAGTACAGATTTATTTGACAAACATAATCCAACTATTCAAACATTACACAGATTATTTAAATGTGTGCAGTAATATTTTGGCCTTTGTTCATTTCTGAAGTTTCCACTTGCATAGTACATTTTGATTCAAATTATCATTAAATAAAAGATTAAAGCTGACATTATTTATAGGCTACTTGTTTTTGCACTGTTGAGGTTTGGATTAAACCCATTCAATTCAAGTGACTGGGCAAACAGGCCAATAACAACTTCATAATAAATACACTAACTGATAATGATTGTGATTTCCACTGATTAATAATGTCACAGACCCCCTGGATATGCTTCACTAACACCACTTTGACAACTATGGTTTTAAATTATGAATGATTTTAAGCTTCTTGTGTTGTTTCGTAATCTACTAATAATATGACTGATAATACTCTACTAATAATCAGACTCAATCAGAATTAAGAAAAAAATGCACACACTGAAATTGGAATACAGTAAACTGAATTCACTGTATAGCAGGTAACAGCTGCCCAATCTAGTTTATGAAAGTATGTGCTAGTTTATGTAGCATATTTCTTCATATTTTAGCCATGTTTCTCAGATGATAATAAACAGTTCTAGAGATGTTACTTACATGGAAATCAAATGATAATCCATCATCTACGGTTACACTAAGGTCATGAACTATACCTTTTACCTGCAGTTTTTACAGAAAAGCCACCAAGCAATATAACAAAATCAATAACTTGAGTGTAATTAGAATCGTTAGCATTTCTGTTTTGTCAGAAGTTAAAAGAAATAAGTTTCTATTCGTCCAAATGTTGATGTCTTTTACAAAGTCTTCCATTTTGCATAGTTGTGCTGCTGAATCTGGACATTATAACTGTGTAGCAACTACACATATTGTGTATGTGCACTGATGATACAGAAGGTAATAGACCCTTCAGGGTTCAGTAAGCATAACATTTCACCATTTCTGTTATAGTACATACATGCAAGTTTGCAGATTTCAGCCTGATTCTTTTGCCAGTGTTTGCAATATACTGGATTATATTATAAATTCAACTAAACTCTGAAGGTGTAACTTCTCATGTCTTGCTATCTTACACACTAAGATACACTAAGACTTATCTAATTTTACATAAACACGAACTCTACACAAAAAGGTAATAAATATGAAATATGTGTGTGTTCTAGAATGATGTAGGAGGGAAGAGAGTACTGGTGAATAAATGGAGTACGTTTATTAAAGCTCGATTGGTGTGTTCTGTTCCTGGACCTCATGGCATTGACACACACTTTGACCAGCTAGGTGAGAAACACACACAAACACACACATTGAAATATGCATCAGTGAATCATCATATGTACTGTATATGAATATGTAAAATGTGTGTATATATATATGTATGTATGTGTGTGTGTGTGTGTGTGTGTGTGTGTGTGTGTGTGTGTGTGTGTGTGTGTGTGTTTTCATGTCACTTGCGTGTGCACAGAGGATGTGTTTCTTCTGAGGACTAAGGACGAAAAGAATCCAGAAGTTTACGCCATCTTCAGCACTATCAGGTACCTCCAGGATATCTCTAAAGAACTTTCTCTCTTGATATAAAGAAGTTTAGTAGAAAACTGAAAAATGATAATGCTTTAAGATGGAAAGGATTTATTCTTTTAATTAATCATTGCAAGACTACAACTTACTGATTTATATATTTTTTTCATAATCATGATACATATTATGGTTAATTTCATGGCTTCACAGTACCCTATGACATGTTCCTTCATGTGTGTGTGTGTGTGTGTGTGTGTGTGTGTCACCTTGCAGCAACGTGTTCCAGGGCTACGCTGTATGTGTGTATAACATGGCTGATATTCGTGAGGTGTTCAATGGACCCTTTGCTCATAAAGAGGGTCCGGATTATCAGTGGGGACCTTATGAAGGACGTGTCCCATATCCCAGACCTGGAGTGGTGAGAACCAAAATATCCAAAATACCATATCTGTTATCTGATGCAAGCACTGATCCTAATTTTAATCCTAATTGCAGGAGTACAGGCATTCCTAATAAAGTGGTCACTACATGTATTTTAATTAGCTATTCTGATCATTAGTATTTGCAGTATAGTGTTGCAAAATTTCATTTTCTAACGGGGGCCTTGTTATTATTCTTAATTTATTTTTAAGTGGCTAATTTTCTCTCTCTCTCTCTCTCTCTCTCTCTCTCTCTCTCTCTCTCTCTCTCTCTCTCTCTCTCTCTGTCTCTCTCTCTCT
>CM074952.1:7998897-8038020 GCA_037577455.1 Pangasius macronema | reverse complement strand
TCACCTTGCAGCAACGTGTTCCAGGGCTACGCTGTATGTGTGTATAACATGGCTGATATTCGTGAGGTGTTCAATGGGCCCTTTGCTCATAAAGAGGGTCCGGATTATCAGTGGGGACCTTATGAAGGACGCGTCCCATATCCCAGACCTGGAGTGGTGAGAACCAAAATATCCAAAATACCATATCTGTTATCTGATGTAAGCACTGATCTTAATTTTAATCCTAATTGCAGGAGTACAGGCATTCCTAATAAAGTGGTCACTACGTGTATTTTAATTAGCTATTCTGATCATTAGTATTTGCAGTATAGTGTTGCAAAATTTCATTTTCTAACGGTGGCCTTGTTATTATTCTTAATTTATTTTTCAGTGGCTAATTTTCTCTCTCTCTCTCTCTCTCTCTCTTTCTCTCTCTCTCTCTCTCTCTCTCTCTCCCAGTGCCCCAGTAAGATCACTGCTCAGCCTGGCCGTATGTTTGGCAGCACTCTGGAGTTCCCAGACACTGTGCTGCAGTTTGCTCGCTCTCATCCTCTCATGTGGAAGGTTGTGTACCCAACCCAGCGCCAGCCCCTGCTCTTGCGCACCTCTACACCCTACAGACTCACACACATCACCGTGGACCGCACAATGGCCGAAGACGGCCCTTACGACGTCATGTTCATTGGCACAGGTGCGATCCAGGGGTGTCTGTTTATGTAGTGTATAATTAAACTTGCTAGTCTTGTTGGTGTTGGTGTGATTAAATCTCATTGACCTTTGACCCATGCAGATGTTGGCACCGTCCTGAAGGTCATCGCACTGCGCAATGGCAACTCAATCACCAGTGAGGAGATCACACTGGAGGAGCTACAGGTCTTCAAGGTGAGTTTGTGGGCTGTCACATTCATCATTTTGTTTATGTGAAGATTCTTTTTCATGTCTCATTCGATGTTATGTCTCTTCTTCAGGTACCCACTCCCATCACCTCCATGGAGATCTCAGTCAAGCGGGTGAGCTTTCATACGCCGTCAGTCCTTCAAGATACTTCACTGATATTCCATTGAAAGGACTGGCACACACACATTTTTTTCAGAAAACGATATTCAAGGGGATCCAGGTCATTATGCTAACAGAAAGCAAAATATAGTATATTTTTAACCTCAATCAGACTGTTGATAATTTTTGTGTTGGCAATGAAAAAAGAATGTAATATTTTGGAAAACAAATGGAAACTAAGCAACACAACCTGCTGTGTTCTGTTTCATCCAGACTTGTAGTAAATGTCTTAAGCCAGATTTGAGCAGCCATTATACGGCTGTGTGTTGAAATTTGGTAGGGACACATGAAAGGTACTCACCCTGAGCCTGTACGATTCATTTTGAAGTAGAGGTGTGTATCAGGACCCCACAGGACCTAAGAATATAAAGAATATTAAAAAAAAGAAAAGAAAACAGATGCACGCCTCGAACCTAAAGAACTGAGGCAAAAGCATTTCTGTAAGCACCTACCACCCCATCATAATCATCATCATCATAATAATAATCAGAATCATTTATATGATTATAGCCTTTTTTTCCCCTAATGTACCAGTTGAGTGCAGCCTCAGTAGTTTCTGCCAAAATGTTCATGTTTTAATTAGTATTTGATCATTTATTAGCAAAACATTTGCAATTACCTTAATCAAAACTGAGCTTATGAGTTTATATCCTTGATCATATTGTGCACAATTCATCATAATCATTCATTAAATCTTTGAGCAATGACTTTTGCTCACCTCCTAACATCTTGTTTTTGATGTTGTCATCATGCACTTCCACACAGGGTAAAATGAACCAATAATACCATGTCATGTTTCATTCCCACATTCATCACCTCAGCTATCAAGTTGTTTCACTTCAAGAAACTAGATAGAAAAAAAGAAATAAAACATAATTTATGTGCTGCATATGAGCCGTAAGTTTGTTGTTTTTTCTCCCTCCAACCCATTTAGCAATCACTGTTTGTGGGCTCGAGTGCTGGCGTAGCACAGGTTCCTCTGCATCGCTGCAGCATGTACGGTAAAGCGTGTGCTGAGTGTTGCCTGGCACGAGACCCCTACTGCGCCTGGGACGGACACACCTGCACACGCTACGTTCTCAGCGCTAAACGTCGCTACCGTAGACAGGACATCAGACACGCAAACCCAGCACTGCAATGCAGAGACCAGAACCAGAGCGGTAAGACAGAGAGGGGGGAGAGGGGGGAAATGTCATTAAATTCCTGTCACAAAAATGTCTGACTCTTACACACCTGAAGGTTACCAGGGGTCCAAGCACTTAGCCATTCATTGTTTTTACTACAGAAAAATCAAGATATCAAAATACATGCAAAACAGATGAACAAACCTAAACCTAAAAACACAACAGCAAATTAGAAAACACAACAACAAATCTTTCTCCCTGTGTTCACGTAGGTTTCCTCTGGGGTTTTCAGTTTCACCCACTTGTCCAAAAACATGTCTGCACTAAATAATCCACACATCTGAAACAATATAAACCCACAGCAAATCAGAAAATGCAACAACAAAACCAACAACAAAATAGTGAATTCAGAAACTATTAAACAAACCAAAAAACAGCAAATTTAAAAACATGAGCACAAAACGAAATAGGATAGGTCCTTAGCAAACATCACATGCTTGTTGCTGATTGGCTAAAGCACGTGTCAGTCTGAGAGACCACAGAAAACAGAGAGCTGCAGGATGTTTCCAGTAAGAAGAACTATGAGCTTAAACTTATTGATCCATAATTAAGGGTGTGCTTTTATTCATCGTTATTTCAATCAAGAGTATTCATCTGATGTTATTTTAGATATGCTGTCAACTTTGTACTGCATTAATATGAGTATGTGAAAGCTGAAAACCCACCTAAAAGAAGCTGGGTTATTCAGGAAGAATTATTCTTTACTACAATAACATATGTAACGTCAAATAAAAGTGTTTTCACTACATTAACTAGGTAACAGCGCTTACTGTGTGTACAACAGTCTTAAACAGTCTTAACACACACACACAAGCACAACGCTGTTAGTGGCATTGTTGATAGAAGTTGTGTGTAGCTTGACAGATTCATGACATTTTCAGCTCGGAGGTACTGCCAGACCGTCTCTCATCACTTTAGAGAGAATGAGAAAAAAGATCCCCCAAAAGAAGGAAGGAGAAAAAAAAGAAAAAAAGTGCTTACACACCTGATGCACACACCTGCATTTGGAAACCTAAGCTTTACCTGCTAAATGAACCGATTTGAACTTTTCAGTAGACTGACAGGTCCATCACTGCATCCAGACACACACACACACACACACACACACACACACACACACACACACACACACACACACATACACACACACATCTATCTGCATCACTGAAACTTGGCCTCTACGTGAACCACATCGAACAACTGTCACACCTTTTAGCACTTGTCTGTGTATACACTAGCATACTCACATTCACACACACACACACACACACACACACACACACACACACACACACACACACACACACACACATCCACATCTAGTGTCATCTACCTTCATTTGGGTTTACTGATGCAAAACTAAACACACTCCTCTTTACTATAACAGTTCAAATGAGCATCTGTGTGTGTCCTCACACTAGTGTGTTTTGTCTGCAGTGGAAGATGTGGACATGGTTGAAGTGTGGGTTGTGTATGGCACGGAGAACAACAGCACCTTTCTGGAGTGTGTCCCTCGATCTCCACAAGCCACCGTCACCTGGCACATCCAGCGGGATGAACATCTGGAGGAGGTGAGACGGACAAAGAGTTTCCAACTGAACATTTTACATAAACATTTTACTCGAAGTCTTTCCGTTTATTGTTTACATTCAAAATCTCAGACATAAGGGAAAACTCTCCAAAGCTCCCAGACAATATCATTCATCACAGTAGCAATCCTGTCACTGGAAGATGGATAGCGGTAGAATGGCCTGCTTCACCTAGTGCTCTGTACATCACATTTTAAAAACACTGCGCTATTTTCGTAGACATTTGTATGGTTAGGGCAAATTTGTCAGAAGTGTTTGCGTTTGCTTAATGGTAAATATTTTCATGAATTTTCTACTTTTATAATTTTTCATTCAATGTGCTATAACTGTTAATAAGATCTTTTGTGTTGAGATAAACAACTAATAACATTTAAAGAACTGATAACTTTCTTGAATTCACTTGAAGATTTTATCACACCTATATATAAACAGATAAAATACCTTCAATGAAAAGAAAAAAATAAATCAGATAAAAGCTTTCAATATTTCAATATCCTCTAATAATTTTATTAACATTTATACAAAAATCAATTAAATAAATAACAAAATAATAACAAAACCATTTGGTATGGTATGCTGGACCTGAATTAATCTATTAATCTATTTTTATTCTAATTACATTTTCTAGATTATATATATATATATATCTATATAATCTTCCCTGCAGGTGGAGCTGGATGAACGAGTGGTAAAAACGGACGAAGGTTTGCTATTCAGGCGAGTGTTACGACACGACGAAGGCGTCTACGTGTGCCGCTCTCGGGAACATGGATTTTCTCAGACGCTCTCACGTGTGTGGTTGGATGTGTTACAAGGGGACACCCTTGCTGACTTACTATCACAAGACAGTAAACACAAGGCCTGGTCTCCATGTCCTGCTCATATGGGCTCAGCTAACCGAATGCCATCCAAAGGCTGGTTTAAGGATGTCTTGCAGCTGATTGGTCCATCAAATCTTCCTCAAGTAGAACAATACTGTGATCGCGTCTGGTGCAATGAAAAACTGCGGCGCAAGCACAAGAACATGATGGATAAATACAGACAAGCACAAGACGTAGCACGGAAATCCAGAGTCAGTAAGAACGTCGGGGAACGGAATCGTATGCCACGAGACACACATGCAGTAGAGTGACAGACCCGCACACACACACACACACACACACACACACACACACGCACACACACATGCACACACACACCGAGAGATGAACTCATGGACAAAGAGACGAGAGTTATTATAATGTTATAAAACACCTCTCAAGCTCAAAGACGTTGACATTCAAACACACACTGCTCACACAGACAAAGAGGTGGAATGTGTTTACCACCTTCAGAACTCTGCATAATTGTGGAGCAAATTTTATATTACATTGTCTTTATTAACGTATTATTGTGATGCCGTTTGTCATAATTTAACGACAGTTGCTGAATCAACAGAAGAAACAGACACTATGGGGTTGCACACACATACACACACGTGTGCTTTGCCTCTATTAAAATTCTGTTTACGGAGGTTTTTCTACTGTATGTGCTGAGAAGATCTGGAATTATTCATAACATCGCTCTCAGAATGCTGGAGCGTGAAGCCAAAGACCTTCGTGTTTATCCAGATTTTAAAAGTACTTGCAGGTTTTTTTCGGACCAACTTGTTAACCTGAATTTTTTGAAGCTGTAATTTGCTAATTTATATGGCTGTTTATTACTGACGTCTCTGGTTATATGTGGATTATACCAGGAATAAAACATGATGGGGCATGCAGTTAGAGGAAAATGATCAACAATGGGGTGGTGTGAGGCTCAAAGTGTTTCATTCCTTTTATACCACAGCAATTTGCCAACGCTAACAATGCTGTATTTATTAAAGAACGACACATCATGCATTATATCCATTTATAATTATGTTTAATGTTGTGGATTGTCTGCAAAACAGGTTAGTTCTCGTTATTACTTATGCTAAAGCAGCTATAAGCAGCCATTTCCTTATTAACACGCCCATTTTTATTAAGTTAATAAGACAAAAAATGCAGATTGTCATGCTACGCAGAAACCACAAAGTTCAATGACCACTGTCCTGAAGACTGAAAACCTTTACAGTGACTGTTACAAAGTGCTGACACTGGAGACGCCTTCCAAAAATGCTAAATAACCATCTCTTTACAGATTTTTTTGATATTAACGATTACACACATAATTCAATATGCGAATGAGAACAATAGTATAAACCTTGCAACTGGAATTACTGTCCAAGCCATGCTGTTATAGAACATTTATCAACATTCTGTGAAATCGGACTATTCAACAGTGCTGTGGTATAAAGTAAAAAGCAAAAAAAAAAAAAAATCTTCGTGCTTACCCATAACTGTAGCTGCACTATTAGAGAAAAAACCTGCTTTTTGTTACATGTGATTGTGGTGGTCACTTTTCGATCTTGTGTAAAAGCTTGTAGAGAATGTACAATGGTACTTATTTGGAATTCGAAGGTTTTGAAGGTGTATTTGTAGGTGAGGAATGAAAACGTTACCTGTATGTTAATATTTCTGATGGTGTAACAAACGAGGCAATTTTCACATTCACATTTCATCTGTACATTTATTTTTCATGTACAAGGCATTATGTAAAGTGCAGACTATGGCACTGTAAAAACACTGAATTTCAAATATAATGAAAGAGTCAGGCAATGTGGTACAATATGCTTAAATGTCCAGATTGCTTTGGAAACAGAAGAAAGATTTCTTTTAAAATCTCTATTCAGTTGTATAAAAGAAGAAGGAGCCAAGTCTGCATGGTTGTTTGGTTTGCCTTTTTTTTTTTCTTTTTTTCTTTCTCGCCATTAAGCCTAGACGTTTCATCGCACGGTTTAGTGATTAATTTGTTCTAACAGAAGTCTGGAAACACAGAACGTATTTTCTTTGAAAATATTCCTGTTGATCTAATCTACCCTGACTCTGAGACCAGTGTTAGCAAAAAAGGAGCCTTCAGAATATAGATCCATCTGAATCTTTTGCTGCTGCATTACTAGCTTTTCATAATGTTATAAATATAACATTATAGCTGTTAATGGCATTCGTTCAATTTCCCAGTAAATGACTGGGTTATAAGTTTAATTGAGTTCAGCTTAGTGCATCCATTTGCAGACTGCACATTTTCAATAAAGTCCTTTCACAAATCACTATATTCAGGGTATATACATATACTATATACATTTACTAATGTCTAAAACAGATGAGTGGCAGCTTTTTTCATCCCAAACATCTGGTGGTTATCATAAACAAGGGGTATTGAGATTTATCATTACTATTAAAATTATTTGTAACATGTTAGATTTGACTCTTGGCGGAAAAAGCACCACTTTTCAGTGGACATTTTTCTTTGTCAGCCCTAAGTATAGTTAATTGATATTAACTCTACACTAGTCTAATGATAGCTAAGCCAAACATACACTAGACCTTATATCACATGATATGATGAACTCTAAGCATCCTCCATTTACCTTGAAAGCGATGCTGCATCTTTGAGACAAGTCGCAAGATTACGAATCTGAGACAGAGGAAGGGGGTGGGGCTAATATCAGGGAGTCCAAAATACCTACGCAACTGTGCGATTGCTCATGTGTGATTTATATTTGTGTAGAAAGAAAAAAAGATTGCTCTTGAGTGATAACTCATAATGGTGTAAAAGTTGTCAGGTCTGCACTTAAAAAAATACCCAACTGTGACTGGACTGCAATATCACAGATGCACTAAGAAGAACAGACATACAGTATAAATGCTCTAACCATGAAATATTTATCTGTAAATCATTCATCATATGTTAAAATACTACACAAAAATCATTTCTATTGCTATTTTTAACCATAACAGCTCCATGGTCTTCTTCTGATTTAACACCTGATCCAAACCACTGATTAATCCAAGTTTGTACTTATATGGACCAATTTTAACTAACAGACTGATGCTCATTTCAACACTGTACTTTCATTTTATCTGTGGATAACACATAAAAAAGTGTGTGAAGAGTTTGTATTGGTATATGTCATGTATTTATGTCTTATTTAAAACAGATCCTTGCATGCAGAATGTACAGATGTGTTGTTTTTTGTTTGTTTAAAGATAAATGAATAAAATGGAATAAATATGTTCCATATTGTCGATATTGTCTATCATATGCTTATGGGCATGTTTGTCTTTCTCCTTAATGTCCTTTGCATGTTTGTATATGATTTGAAGACCAGTTGTAGTCAGAATACAAGATTAAGTGATCAGTCTCCATAGGGGCTTTTAATTGTTTGTTATTCTACTGCAAAGGAAGCAAAATGCTATCAGAGGTCCATGCAGATGCCAAAGAAAGACCACTGAACATAAACCCATCGCTTAAAGCTATAATTGATGCTAACTGATCCTGAATTGTACAGAACCATAATCAAGGCCAAATGTTGTTTGTTTGTTTGATGCTGGTTGCTGGTTTGATGCTGGAAATTATGTTCAGATTTGAAAGAATGATTGCATTTCAGAAGTGTATAAATGTTCTCAACTTCCTGTGATGAAAGTAAGTATAATATAACATAATTCAATTCAATTATATCCCATTAAAAGGCGACCCAGTGGCGCAGTGGGGTAGCATTGCTGCCTCGAGGTTTCAGAGGTCCCAGTTTGATTCAGAGCTCAGGTTACTGCCTGTGTAGAGTTTGGAAGTCCCACTGTGTCCGCATAGGTTTCCTTTCACCTCCCCAAAAACATGCTGGTCGGTGAATTAGCGATTGTAAATTGCCTGTAGGCGTGAATGATTGTGAGAATGTGTGTACATGGTGCCCTGTGGACTAGTGTCACATCCGGGGTGTATTTCCATTTCTCACACAGTGTTCACAGGATAGGCTCTGTATCCACCATGACCTAGGCTCTGTATCCACCATGACCTAGGCTCTGTATCCACCATGACCTAGGCCTGTATCCACCATGACCTAGGCTCTGTATCCACCATGACCTAGGCCTGTATCCACCATGACCTAGGCCGTGGAGTTAAAGCATTTACTGAAAATATATTAAAAAAAAGAATTAAAGTAGCACAGCTTTGTTTTGTTTGGTAAAAGTTGCATTGAATAGGTAGTGAATATAGAAACACACACTTTGCCATGAATTTTAATAGTTCATGACCTTAGTATTAGAGCATTCTATGCCAGCAAAGATACCATTAGTTTGTGAGGCAAAGTTTGGACATAATAGCTAGCACTGAAATTTATATTTATATCTCACAACGGTCTACACTTTAAGGTTGTTTCTAATGAACGTTACTTTAACCACTGCTTAGAAATGTGATTTAAAAGATGATGATTCAGTAGACTTACTTTCAAGAATCAACATTCTTCATTATTTATTCAAAATTCAACATAATGCAAAAAGTTGTTAATAAGATTACTTATAGAGCACTGTTGGTCTCAATTCTGATTGGACAGAAGTTGTTCTAATATGTTATCTTTTCTATAGTGACACCTTACACATCATCATAATCATTCCATAATCTAAGGCCAATAATAAACACATTAAAAATATGCATTCTTTGATATGGTGAAGTTTTCAGTAAGGTGATGTTTAATTGACATTTTTTGTTAACATTTAAGTTTTCTGCCATGGGAGAGTCTTCAGGAAAGAGGACAGTGCTTTCCAGTTTTGCAGTATTTATTTATTTTTGTCTTATTAACTTCAAGACAGAGAAAAAAGATGCTGGTGAGGAAATGACTGTTTGTAGCTGCTATAATGTAAATGAGAAATGGAACTTGCCGTAAAGATGTAACTCTAACTATAACCTGATTTTTTTTAAAAAAAGCATTATGTCATTCATTAATAAAATTAAAAGCATAATTGTTGACAAAAATTGCTGTGGTATAAGAAGAATAAAGCACTTCATGATATGATGTCATTGGAAAATAATGCTTGGGGATGGTAACAGTGCCTCTGCTTCATGTTTAGCCACATCACACCAGCCCATTGTTGATTATTTTCATATAACATATAGCATTTCCAAAGCTTTTATTCCTTACTTAACTCTAAAGTTCATGATTGATATCTTAAATAATATTAATCATTAAGGGAATTCACTGATCTAAAGTGTTACCAACAAAAAAAAAACAAATGGTCGCATTTGCTGTATATTTTCATCATACTGTCACAGTTGTGGTGAATCAACACTTGACTACGTTTCCCATCAGCCACTGCGCCCCCACCGGATCACATCACATGACCATCTGCAGCTGTTTCACGTGTTTTGTTAATGAGCACTAGCATTTAAATTACAGCTTGCACTTCACTTATTGTCTAGCTTTTGTCTTCCATTGTTGTTAAGTGGTTTTTTTTAATGTTCTTTAGTCCATATATTTTTCTTTCTTGAGAGGTTTTTTCTGTGTCAAATTAGTTGGCCCCTGGCAAGTAAACACTCCAGTGTGATGTCTATGCCCATGTTCTGGTTGAAATCTAATTGAATAGCCAAAAGAATGGAAGTGAACATAATGTAACAATTTATGGCAAGCAAGTTAGCTAGTTAAGTGTGTTAATACAAAGGTAAACAAATGACTATCTGATCATTTAACATACCCTGTTTGCATTCTTGACCAAAGTTTCTGCTTTGAGTTTTAATATATTTTTTAGATGTTTTGTCCTCACATTGCATATAAAATATTTTATTTGTGTTTGCTTAGCATTTTTATTTTTTCTCCATAGTGTGACTAGATGTTGTGCTAGCTTTGTGCTACACATGTATGTAAAACATGTACGTAGCTCAGTTTTATCAGTGTTTCCATATACAGTATCTGCACATTCCATATCTGTTCAGCAAAAACTGCTCTACCACCAACCAGATTGTGCCCCAGCCATTGCAATTCATGCACCAGGTGGTGGAAATCAGAACGAGTAGTGTGCGATATAGTTATAGAATCAACATTTGTTGCGACTCTGTGAAGTTCATTAAATATACACGTAGCTACATATCAAAAAACGTTAAACGATAAAAACGTTTGTTTTGCAAAAGTCAACGTTTGTTTTGCAAAACATTTTTTTTTTCTTTTTTTTCTGGTTATCTTCCAGGCAACTATGAATAAAAAACAATAGCCTAGACACAAAATGTGCTTGTACAGAGCCTTCGGGCTACTGATTTGTCAACTCGTGTAGATTTCTTGCTTTAATCACGGAAATATGCTAAAAAAAAGAATAATATTTGGTCATTAGGTTGAGGAAGCATACACATTTAAAGTCTTTTTCTGGTCTTCTGGTAAAAATCATATCATATTATCAAATTCTATGTTCTGTTCAGTTACACACACATACACACACACACACACACACACACACACACACACACACACACACACACACTTGTGTGTGAGGAACTATGTGATAATAAACAGTAACACAGTCTTTGGCACACAGGACTTTTCCACTGTCCTACATAATGCTGTTTATATGTAAGAGAAACACACAGAGTACATACAATATTTCACTCTGAGTTACGGCTATAAACAAACTGTGTACACATCCAGTCAGGAATCAGAGGGAAATATGTGGCATATGAAGATCAGTGGTTAAGGTTCCTTGCCTGTGATCAGAAGGTTATAATTTGAGCACAACCAGAGAGCCACTACTGAAGTACTTGTAAGTTTTTTGGGGATATAATTGTGTAAAATGTAAATGTTTAAAAAAAAAAAAAAAAAAACTCAGATGCTGCAGGACTGTTTGCTGTGATCAGTTTTTCTTACAGGAATAGGAAAGGACTTTCCAGACTACCTGTTTAGTTAAACTCACATATACCCATACATACTTACTTTGTGTTAAAAAGTTATAAAGATAAAAAATGACACAACGACAGCATATTTGTGGAAAATTCTGAAAAGTCTGAATTTTTGTTCAGCTGATCGTCAAAAGCAATATTATTTGATGCCTAATTAACTCGACTTATTTGTGGAGCTTGGGTGCTTTTTGCTGACTGTTTAAACTCCTCTTCCTCTCCTACGTCCCTCACATTTTTCTTTTCTCTCCTCTATCATCACCATGCATTTGTTTTCTCAACCTCCTTCCAAACACAGCCCTATACACAGTGTGTTCGAGAAAGGGAGAATGTGAGAGAGATCTGGGAGAGTTGTTAAAAAAAAAAGACATGAAATGCAGAGAGAACCTCAAGCACACAGAATGAAGAAAGTGTGAAAAAAACCAGGATGCAGTTCTGAAGAATGAAAGACTGACAGTCCAAAGAGACTAGGTGAATAAGTGAGACTGNTGTGTGTGTGTGTGTGTGTGTGTGTGTGTGTGTTAAACTGAAAGTGCCGAATGAGTGAAAGTGTGCTGACATGGAAACCTTGACTCCTTTATGTCAACACGTCTAACAAGAGGCAAAAGGGGTTAATGAGCGTATACCCAACAGGATGTAATTAGGGCTAATTAGAACCATTAATCATCCACGGTGTCTCTGAGGCCTGTGTAAGACATGAGAGCAGATGAAATGCTATCACATCATGAGGTGGCTGCTATAAATGGGCTAGCAAGGCTAAGCCTTCTCTTTCTTTGAAGGGAAACATACATAAAAATAGGTGCTTTTTAGACATTCAGGTCGTTTAATTTGTTGTTAAAAATGTTAAAAATTTGTTGTTCATTTTTGACTTTTATGGAACCAAAAACAACAGAACCACCAATGTTCATAAGTAAAAAATACACAGAATGCTATGAAGTAAAGGCTGATTTCTCTGTAGATTCTCTGTAGGAATTCTATTTGTGTCAAGTGATCACACTTTAGAGCGTCCATTAGGGCTAAAATTAAAACTCAGTTCACAGACATATCCATAACATGGGGCAGTCGTGGCCTAATGGTCTGAGAGTCGGACTTGTAACCCGAAAGTGAACCCGAAGGTGGTGGGTTCGAGTCTCGGGTCCGGCAGGGACTGTAGGTGGGGGGAGTGAATGACCAGCGCTCTCTGCCACCNGGTTAAATGCAGAGCACAAATTCCGAGTATGGGTCACCACACTTGGCCACAAAGTCACTTCACTTCACTTCAACACATCATCTGTGATGATTAAGAAGGCACAAGTAATATAGTATAGCTGGTGTAATAAACATGTAATAAACACCATCTTATTCCATCAGTGATTTTTCAAAATGCCTTTGCAGAAACCAGAAGTAATCAAACTAAGCAAACATTGTCCAAAGTACAAATTACACGAACAGACAAATGACAGAATGATATGTTTCATGTGGTTTGGATGAAAGAAGTGGCTAACGGCAAGAGCAGCTTTAATCTTTACCGTACTTGCTATTTGTGGCATGATTACGAACATGATTAGGAAACATTTGACTTTAAAAATAGCAAAAATCACTAATGGTGTTGCCTGTCTATTGTTTTCAGAAAATAGAATAATACTGTTTCATTAAATAATATATTTAATGTTAAACAGGAGACAGAAAGAATGATGAATTTAGATGAATTTGATGAATTAGCTGGAGAAAAGGGTGACCATTATCACTTCTTGGATAATGAACATTGTGGCATGAAAGATAACTCATTTTATGAATGACATTCAAACCACAATTACACATTATGTCCTATAAAATGCATATGTACCACTCTGTAGTCAAATAGTGTCAGAAAATGGTTTTGAAAATTTTGTGACTCGTAAATTAAACTTTGTAACTCAAAATGAATTTAATGACTTTGCGATCTGCAACATAAAATTCATCTTCAGAAATTCAGAAGTTTATCTTGTGTTGTGTAATTTTCGAATTTCTTTTTATTAATTTTGATGAATTGGTTGGTGTATGTTGCAAGAACTTTTGGCTCCCAAATGGCTCAGTTGAGGTATTATAACCAGAGATTATTCTATCTTGCCTAACTATGATTAAAATGCTTAAGGAAATCTTAATCTCCTTTCTATTTAACAAAATCACTTATACTGCATTGCTTTTTAAAATTATATTTCAACATTTTGAGGGAGAACCATTCAAACACTTTAGCGATTCATTAGCCACAATTCAATTCAATTTTATTTGTACAGCGCTTTTAACAATAGATATCTTAAGTACAAATCTACAGTATCTAGGTGAGATCATTCTAAAGCACCAGCTCTGCTAATCAGCTAGTTAGTGGTGAATGTGGAATATCCAAGGAAAATGCCATACAGTGAGTAGAAGACTACTCAGCACAGACAAAGCTTGTCCATGAAAGGAGAATGGCGAGTGACTAGCTCACTGCAAGGCAATAATGCTAACAAAGGAATACTGACTTTAGGTTAACAAAGAACACTACAGAGGCTCATAGATGCTACAGAGCCACTTAGCGCTCTATGAAATATGCCCATAATATAAAAGAAAGTATACACACTAGGGTAGAAAGCTACAATGGTAAAATCCATTATAACGATTCCATCAACTCAAAGATGTTAGGAGCCGAATTGTAGAACAGAAAACACATTTTGGAAATTGAACCTATTTCCTTCTTAATTACTTTTTAATTTATGAAATAATCCTTGCACTGGAATGGGCAAAATGACCAAAGGATGACTCACAATGTAGTTTTTAATGTAGAAAAGCAATTTTCTCCTTTTAAAAAGCTGGTTTTACAATATATACTGATAGAGTATGTTGTTAACAGTATTGATATTCGGATTTTCTGCTAATACAGCTCCCATTGTGCCCAGAATATAGCTATACATTGATACTGAATCAATTCAATTCATTATCATCAAACCATGAATCCATATATTTGATATATATTGAAGTAACTGTTTATTTCTTTGTGTTAATCAAATACAGTCTGATGCAACAAACCACATAGAAATAGGAATAGTCACTACAGTGTTCCATGTCAACTTTGGCCTTCAACCTTTGACCTCTCCAGAAAATGAAGTCCCACTTTTAATCAATAGTTTACAGTTATAACATCTAACAGTAGACATACAAAAAAACACACATACACATGTTTATGTGTCACACACATGCATGTACGAGCACACATACACACAGTCGCACACGTGCACACACACACACACACACACAGACACACACAGAGACACTCTGTCTCTCAGAATATGAGAAGAGTCACAAGGCAAGGAAATCAGTGAGCTGGTCTGGGTCATTTGGTTAATTTTTTTTTTTTTTTTAGAAAAAAAAAACATTGTTAAAAGAGAAAAATGTCATTTCACACAGGGAGAGTTTCAGAACAAGTCCTTAAATATGGTTTAAAAAGGAAAAGAACATATACCTCAAAATATACACACTTTTTTTTTCTCCAGTTTTCAGAAGAATGGATATATTACAAATGTCAATGTCAGCACAATTCACCACTACGTATTAGCTTATTACGTCTTAAATATGTCATCAGAACATTAGATGTGCCAATGTGCTTCCTGTCTACTGTATTGGCAAAACACTCAACTACACATCTTTTTTTAAGTCATGCAAATGAACAGAAACAGGCATAACCATTCTTTACATCATGAAACATTATAAATAGAACAAAACTATTCAGCCATATACTCTCTTATCTTATATCTTAAGGAACTGATAATAGCTAGTGGAACTGATTGCAGAGGGAAAATAGGTTGAGATGTCAGGCCTGATGATTAACATTTTCAAGAAATGAGAAGGGGTCCAACAGGAACTGAAATTTACTCTTAGAAATACACTCTGCTTTTCCTTGTTGCTGGGGCGGTACCCTCCAGGTACATCTGTTGTGCCTCTAGGGACATAATTGGACCTTAAGGACCGTTACTTTTAAAGCTTTGCTAAAGAAAAGATACATAAGATATGTACATGTCCACCATTGATGGAACCAGCCTAGCGACAAGGAAGAGTACAGTTTTGTACCTTTATTTCTGAGAATGTTGCTTTGGATCTGAAATTTCTCAGATGACCCTATTTGCATATGTGACATTGTTTATTTTCTTTAATTTACATTTCTCATTACCAGAGTGTTAGCACTTTACCCTCTAAAACCTAACACTGTAGAAAAACTAGAACATATCAATATGCTTGATTAATATTTCATCATTTTGCATTTAAAATATAAAACCAAGCCGCTGTGTTATTGACCAGAAAATTGTGCGCAAGATCCTTTTGGAAAGGGACGCATATGAAGACAGCACCATCATTGTAGCCATACATTTTAGTACCTGCACACCTCATGAAATCTCTTTCTCTCTTTGTAGTCTTGAATAGTGATATTTTAACTCAACATTAAGTATGATTGCTTCATGTTTCTTCCACAACACCAAGCTGCCATCTAGTGCTGAAAACCAAAACCACCAGTTCACCTTTCTATTGCTCTGACTCATTATTTTCATTCGCACTCATACAAGCCAGCACCACAAACCACTCTGGGAAACAATAATAGTGAAAAAAAGATGATAGGTTTGGAGCCAAGGAAGTAGTCGAAGAGAAAATCTTTCCCAAAACTGCCTTACATTTTGACATCGAATTGGTAGTCATGCAGTCGTGTTCCATGACAATGCATTCTTCACATCTCTTTAATGAAAATACAAATCCAAGCCTCTCCACCTAGGGGCCCTGGCTAGTCAACCTCACTATTCCCCTTTCTGTGATGCTGCTTGTGTGCAGTAGTATGAGAATTGGAGCACAGCCTTTTTATTTTTTTATTAATAGCTCAGGAAAACTGTAACTGGCTGACTTACGTCTAGGGGAGGAAGGAATTATCATCTGTCATTTAGCATCTATCCTAAAACACCCCTACGTCAGCAGAAAGGGCTGATGGGTAAATCTAATGTCATTATAATAAGTGGCTTTTAACTTTAAAATTAATGAATGCTACTTTAAATAACGTGCTACATGAGCAATATAGAGTTAATGTGACTGTGGGAGCTATGAATTACACACACACAAACACACATTCATTTTGTCTTGTGAATAGTCAACAGATTAGTTGAGGGTTCGAAACCAAAACATCCTTTTTTCCCCATCATAACTTATTTTCTTTACCCACACCTCCTTTCGTCTGATTTTCCCATAATGCACTCCTGCTTTGATGTTGTGCCTGATAATGTCTCTAAAAGCCTAGCACACGTCATCGTAAAGCAAACAAACACACACCACACAGGTACAGTGCACACGGGTGACCCTCCTCTCTACCCCCATTTGATCTCACACAAAATGTTCTTTGGATAAAATGGAAGCAAAAACCTCCGTTAAAGCAGCTCAAAGTGTTTCCATACAAAAGGTGGTGCCTGTGAGCAGCCAGGCCACACTGCTCATAAGATCTCTTTTCCAAAATTTGCTGTTGATGATATTTTGCGGGTAAGTTCACAGTTTTGAGTTCCTTTCTCCCCATTTCCTGCTGATGGTTAACACCAGAGAGCAGCTTTAAAGGTTTCTATGGTAACAGGCAGCTAGTGGTGCTCAGCGAAGTAGTGGTTTTGGTCATACAGAGAACATTAGAGGATATAGAGAAAATTCTAATCTATAGAACACAAACAGCACAAAGCACAAACACACAAACACATGGCAAATATACAAGTTTTCTTTTTTTTAGAAGCAGATCATGTGTTTAAGTGTGTGTGCTGTTCCAAGACAATGCATGCAATTGCACCGCTGTACAGTTTGTGTAGGTATCAAATGTGTGTAATGTTTTGTCCGTGGTTTTGATTATTCCTCCATTTGGAATCGTTATCACGATGAGACAGATTTGTTCAGAATGACATCATCCGTGTCTGCGCGAATAATTATTGCATCAATTTATGTGTGTGTGTGTGTGTGTCTGTCTGTCTGTATGTAATGTGTTTACAGAGTGTTTATATGTGTTTATAGAGTGTATATTCATGTAGTTGATGTCATGGCTGAGTGTACAGGGATTGCAGTGACAGTATGAAGGGAGTGTGTATGAGCAGCAGAGTGTGTAAGGATAGCAGTGAAGGTATGAAGGGGTGTAAAGAGTATGTAGTAATAGCAGTGTAGGAATATAGGTAGTGAATGGAGTGTGCAGGGATAGCAGTGTGGTACTGAAGGGAGAGTACAGAGTGTGCAGGGATAGCAGTGAGGGTATGAATGGAGTGTATAGCATGTGCAGGGACAGCAGTGAGGGTATGAAGGGAGTGTATAGAGTGTGCAGGGATAGCAGTGAGGGTATGAAGGGAGTGTATAGAGTGTACAGGGATAGCAGTGAGGGTATGAAGGGAGTGTATAGAGTGTGCAGGCATAGCAGTGAGGGTATGAAGGGAGTGTATAGAGTGTGCAGGCATAGCAGTGAGGGTATGAAGGGAGTGTGCAGGGATAGCAGCGAGAGTATGAAGGGAGTGTATAGAGTGTACAGGGATAGCAGTGAGGGTATGAAGGGAGTGTGCAGAGTGTGCAGGGATAGCAGTGAGGGTATGAAGGGAGTGTATAGAGTGTGCAGGCATAGCAGTGAGGGTATGAAGGGAGTGTGTAGAGTGTGCAAGCATAGCATTGGGAGTATGAAGGGAGTGTATAGAGTGTGCAGGGATAGCAGTGAGGGTATGAAGGGAGTGTATAGAGTGTGCAGGGATAGCAGTGAGGGATCTACAGGTACATCCACTTGCATTCTTTATATGTAATTAAAGAGGTTTTAAAAAGTGTGGAGTTTGGGGCTCAGAATTCAAATTGAGATAGTATTCAAGTGAAATTACTTCTGTCAGCACTACTGTGTAGGGGAGGTAAAGTAATGTAACAGGGCAGTAGAGTGTGTAAACGGTGGTAGACTGATTTGGGGAGGTGTACAAAGGGCAGTAAGGATTGTATTTGGGAGTATATGGATAATAGAATGCTCCCCAGGTGGGGGTATGATGGGGCAGCAGTGCAGCAAGGCAATGGCGTGTGGTAAATTGCACAGTATGTGAAGAATGTTGTGAATTTCTAACGTATAACTTGTTTGTGTTATTTGATAAATAGTCACTAAATGTGATGGTGTGTGATTTTGTCCAACTCCAGTGATCTCTCTTTCTTTCTCTGTCTCTCTCTCTCCTCCGTCCCTTGTTACTCCCCTGCACTCCGAGGCGCTCGAGATGCAGGTTTTCCGTCGTGTGTTCTGCGGTTCCTCCCCTTTCTCACCTCCTTCAGATGCTTCCACCTTTTGTGGGTGGAGTGCAGAGGATCGGCAGGCGGAGACTCGTTCGCTGCATCTGCCATGGCTTTGTCTGATTGGCTTTGCTTGCGTGACCAAACCTGCTCGCAGATCTGGTCAACGGTGCTCAGGTTGGGGTGATCAACCAACTGCATGAAGTCTCTGTACCACAGCTTCTGATTGGTGGACTGTGCTTGGCTCTGGGCGGGGTTGTGTCCGTGGCTATGGGCTGGGCCTGTAATGGGGACGACCTCCAGCATGATGCTGAGCAGCGTTTGGGTGAATCCATGCTCCATCGCATGACACTGGTATACACCGCCATCTCTGCGCAACACTCGCCGCAGCAACAAGCCACGATTTGTCTGAAGCACGCGATCGTCCAGACGGACCTGAGAACACACACACACACACACACACACACACACACACACACACATACAGAATGGAAAATTAGACTAGCTTCTTTTGTAAGTGTAATCAGATTGATAATATGAAAGATCATTAATTAAAACAAAAAAGCACATTCATCATTTCTTATTGAAAGTCATGTCTTTTCTAGTATCCTCCTTTCCTTTTCTATGCATTTCCACCCACCTTTTGCCCTTTTCACATATATTCTGCCATATTGTTTTGTTTCCCTCTCACTTATTCTGAAATTTATCCTTTTATCACCCCTTTCCACCACCTCTAATGCCCCTCCCTGCATACCCCTCTTTATTTTCCCTCTCTCACCTCTTCTCGAGCATTGTTGGGGTGTCTCTGAGAGGTCCAAGTGACCTGAGCCTGTAGTGATTTGGGGATGCACTCCAAGAAAGAGCTACTGCCCTCCACTGCATACAGCTTTTTCTCCAGAACCCGCTGCTTCTGGTGGTCTATATGGCACAATATAAAGTAGTGGTGTTAAACTCAATTTCTGCCTCAAATAGGCCACAAAGGTTTTAAGGTTAATTCATTCAATTATTGTAATATTATAATTAGATCTATTCTAAAGTAGAATGTAGGATAAAGAAGGGACAACACTGGGACAACACTATTGAACTACACTATTAATTGATTTTAAGGATTTTGGCTTGCCAAATTTCAAGATAATCTTGACATTTCATCGTGACATTGCTCAAAACTATTTTTATTGTTCGGAAACAATAACATTGGCTCACCCTGCCTAGTCTTTCTGTGCTGGGTGCATATGTTTTTTTTCAAGTTTTCTCCAACTTGAACCCATTTTTGATCATTAGTGTGATGTAAATTGTAGTCTTTCTTGGCTGTAATGACTTCTTACACTGGCTTATCTCCACTAATAACAACCATTTACTCCAAGAATATTTTTAAAAACTGTCTTTGCTCTGAATGAAATGAGCCAGCAGGCCATATGTCAGTTATACTTCCATCTGTAGTGGAAGTTGGAAAGGAACTTCAAATTAATTGGCAAGCCCACTTCCACTGTGTTTGGCCAGTAAAGAAGAGTGAATGAATGGGGCAGGAAAACTTGAGGGAGCTCCAACATCATGTCTCACACACTTTCGTCAAACATGCTTATCACAGAAAGTGTTTCCCATGGCTAGGTGGAAGTGTTGCTCCTTTTAAAGCAAGTAGCTTCTAAATAGTGAAACTCTTTTATTGACTGGGTAGCAAAGACAAACATCGTTTCATTTTCTTTAAGTATTCTACATGTTTTTGACTAATGAATGAACATAGAAAATGAAGTGGTGTAGTGTTTCTCTCTGCTACTCAGTCATTAAAATAGTCTAACAAGATGGTTAGTTTGAGCTGCATATCTCTTTAAAGTCTGTGGAGTGTTTAGGAACTTGCTCATGTTTAAAATTAGGTTGCCTGTTCAAGTTTAACGGGCACATTTTATATCCCACCTTGATGTTTAAGACCCATGCCCTTGTTTGATGGACAGGCAAGGTCCTCCTCCTGTACTGAAAGTCAGAACTCAGAACTTTCCTAAGTTTACTATATGTTGGTTCAATATCTCAGAAATTGTTTTTACTGACTATGATGAGAACTTAAGGCACTGTGTCTGTGTCTGGTACTAACACTGAAAAGTAATGATATGTGGTGTAACATTGCCCCCTAGAGGTGCAAACTAACCTCCTGAGCAGAGCGTGTTAGGATCACCATTCCTCACGTCCTGGCGACGGAAGCGCCTACATGTACACACATGCACAAAAGAATAGAGAGGATTGCAGGGCATCAGACATTAAGCCTAAAACCACAGTACTGATGTAATGAGTAATCAGGATATGATGGAAAAGTGCAGTATCGGTAATGAGTGTGTGTACCGTTTGGTGTTAGGCAGGTAGCGGGTGCATGTGTGTCCATCCCAGGCACAGTAGGGGTCACGAGCCAGGCAGCACTCAGCACATGCTTTACCGTACATGCTGCAGCGATGCAATGGTACCTGCGCCACACCTTTATCAGAGCCTACATACAACTGTTGCTGCAGAGAGAGAAGAATGAGAGCAAGAAAGTGAATTAACTTCTAAATTGCAAAGACACACAAGGACACACTGGTCTGGAAATCTAATAAGCTACACATATCATTAGATTTTAACTACATATTTTATCTTAAATCTTAAGCAATGTCATTTCCTGCTCGGTTTATTGAATGAAATATAGTCATGCATTAAATTAAGGGCTTTTCTGATGATGTTATCATTTTGCTGTCAAAGTGAAAAATTATGCAGTGGACCTAGAGTTCATAGCTCCCTCTAAACTAACTATTCATACACTTCACACTCTGCAAGTACATCAGCTCAACCACTGAGTAGCAATTAGGTGAAGACATGACTTTCATCATGAAGCACGTCTCTAGAAACCTTAGCTTAGACATCTTGATTAGGGTCAGAGGTCAACTTTCTCAGCAGGTACCTAGCAAACTACTGTAACTAATTTCAGAGCTGTTGTAACAGATAAGCGTGACTTACTCGCTTGGAGGAGATCTGCATATTGCTGATGGATGAAGAGTCCTGTAGAGAGAAGACCACACGTTTGTGTTTGCTCACGCATTGCTTTGATATTTGACAACTGACCCTGCTTTCAACCTTTTTTTATGAAAAGTGCATGCAAACCCACACAGCTGCAGTCACACACACCTTGAAGACTTGCAGCTCCTCCAGCAGCAACTCTGTGTTGCTCCAGCTTCCTTTGGGCACAGAGATCACCTTCAGAACAGTGCCGACATCTACAAAGGATTAAAGACACATAAAATATTACAGACACATCATTTGATCATTTGAATACCATCCAACTTTTGCATACTGTTGAAACACACAGAATCTCAAGTAAGTAAAATAAATATAATACATTTTCTACAAACAGTACAGTACAGCATAGAACAGTGACTTACTGACTTATTACTTACTGACTATCCCATACAGGGAACATTAAAATTGCTATTCCAGCAACAATAACAGTAAGAGGCGTGTGATCTCCTAAACTAAGTCTACTATATAATATTAATGCAGAGTACCATAGGACTGCTGAATTCTCAAAACTGATTAGTCAGAACATGTTGAATGATTTTCTATATCAGTAGCTGTTCTGGCTGCAAGGTTTGAGTTAAAGTGCTTGGTCTAATACGTTATCATTTTTACTGGAACAACTTACACAAGAACTTGTATGGTGGACACTCAATAAAGTCTTAGTTGAATAAGAAACATGTTTAACAAAAACAAACATACAGTATATGTTGATATGGTGAAGCTTTTTGTAAGGAGACTTTTACTGTATTTAACTTTAATGGAAGGAGTCTCTAGTGTCAGTATTTTTTAACAGTCAGAGGTAAAGGTGAAAGTTTACGTTTTTCACCACAGTAAAGTCTACAGCTGGAGGATTTTGTGCTTTGCAATTTCTTGGTAACAAGCTGCATTTTTTGTCTTATTTACCTAAAGAGATAGGAATTAGTGTTAAGTATGGTTTATAGTTCTTTAATGTATTTAATGTTTAGTTTTGGGCAAATTGCTATGGCATGAGAGGAATAAAACACTTTGGGATATGCTGTTACAGGAAAATAATTAACTTTGGAATGGTAACTGTAATTCCACTTTGTATTGGGGCACATCACACCACCAGGTCACTGATTATTTTCCTATAACAGCATGGACCTATCATGTTTTAATCCCTACTTAATTTACTCCACTTTTTATGCTATTCTATAAAGACTCTAAAGGTGCTGACCTGTTCCAATGAACATGACGTCGTAGTGGCCGTCCGCAGCATTAACTCGATCCACAGCGATCTGTGTGAAGCCGTATGGCATTCCTGTGCGCAGGAAGAGCGGACGGCCACCGAGCGGCGTCACTGGGTTATACATCAACGGGTGATGACGTGCAAACTGGATCACGTTATCTGGGAAGCCTTTAGTGGACTCGAAACTTCCAAACGTCTTACTGGGACACTAAACAAAGGGTAGAGAAATGTATAAAAGAGAATCCATTTTAATTTATTGTAGTTTGGCACACCAACCCCATTCTGTCTATATTAAGAGATTAAAAACTCCTAGCAATAATGACTCAGGAGCTCACCATTCCTGGTCGAGGGTAAGGGACTTTGCCTGGGAAAGGCACCCACTGGTAATTGGGTCCCTCTTTATGGGCAAATGGCCCCAAAAACGCCCTGCGGATGTCATTCATAGTGTACAGGCAGACAGCTGATCCACGGAATACACTACTGCAGGAAAGAAAGATACACACTATTACTACAATACACAGAAACAATTTATAAACCACAGGATCTGAAAGTCTGAATACACTACCCAAGCACTGTTTCATTTATGTTGGTTGTTTAGATTTTGGTTGGTTGTTAATTCTGACTCCTGAAACCACAATACATCAATGTTTGCTGGTATAATTAGTAAAAATAGTTATCAATAGCTTCTATTGATTTAAAACAATAGTGATAATACTGAAAGACACAGCTTAGAGAGGACAAAAGCAAGACCATACGGAGTCAGTATCAGGTGTTAAGAGCGAGTAACACATTGACTGTAATAAGATGCAATTTGAGTGGAATATATGGCAGCACAGCACCACAAAAATAAGCAGAAAGTGTGTGAAAAGTTAACTAAGTTAACTTTTTTAACCAGAAAAGTTCTGGTTAATTCAGATTTCAGTTTTTATACTAGGATTTCTCAAACAGCTGAACTACTCTAAATTTATTAATAAATCAGTTCTTGGTACACTTTTTGACTCTCTGGTATTAAGTCCAGTGCCAAAAGCATTCAATCATTTGACTGACACATAAATGTGTTCCCAAGACTGTCTGACCTCTCACCTGGAAGTAGAGAAGACTGTGTAGACCAGAGGATTCTTCCTGTCTCGTGTCTGCAGCAGGAACACATCCCCTAAAAGTCAACACAAATGTCAAATAAACCAAACAAACTTGATTTTAAACTGACCCTAGTGTTTGATGGGATTGGTTAATGTGTGTGTTTGTATATATATATGTGTGGATGTTCTTACTGAGCTCATCAAAGTGTGTTTCACTGCCATCAGTGCCTGGTACAGAGCAGACGAGTCGAGTCTTCAGGAACGTTGTCCACTTATTCACTAAACTACGCTGCCCTCCCATATCATTCTATAACACACACAGACACATAATAATGTATTTACAGACTATTCAAGGTCTCGCAAATCTAAAAAAAACTTTTTGTTCCCATTAAATCAAATCTGCCCTAATCTTCCTGCTTACCCGGCACAGCTGGCCAATCCGAGCATAGGTGACCTTGCCAAAGCCTTGAGCTTCGACAGCAGTTTCTCGGAAGAAGAAGAAGACTTTATCATCATCAGGGTTCTCGCTCTCCGGAACAGCAAAAGCACCTATGAACTTGGGCTCTGGAACACATGCGCACGCAGAAACACTTGAGACATTGAATCACAAGCCTTATTGTATCAACAGCTTTACTCATTTCAAGGTCAGCATGAGTGAAGAATCCTTGGTTAGAGCTGTGGAATCTAAACATACCGTTGAGCCAGCGAGAGTCATGTTGTTCAGTCCGTATGGAGGGTTTCTGTCCCAGGCTCCGGAAAATTGTGAAATCCCTTCCCATCAGGTCAGTGGCCACGCCTGAATACAGCTCATCTCCTAGAATCCAAAAAATAATGATAATGATAAGTAGAAGCACATTATAGCAGCATTCTTTAAAAACAGTCCTGAACATACAGAATGATGCATTTTTACACTTACACTTCAAAAGTCTGTGCTAAGATGATTATTGCATTATCTATCAACTTTCAAGATAAAAATGCCTAGCTTGAAGACTTGAGGGCAGTAACTTCTGTATCCTAAATGGTCTAACTTCCTGCAGACAGAAAGCCCTTGAAGAAACTGAAGAAAAAAACCCTCCTCTGTAGAGATTTATTTTACTCATAAATTGTATGAACTATTCAAATATCAAGCTCCTTATTTAGGTATATACTATAATTTTCTGGCTATTTTTTTGACCCACATAGATTTTTATTCTTTCAATTTCTACTTACAGAATCACATTATTAGATTTATAATTTAGGTTTGGATTAAACCCGTCCAATTAATGTGACCAGTCAAACAGGCTAACAAGTGTAAAAAAGTCAATAATAAATATAATCACATTGAAAATGGTGGGTTGTGATTTCCACCACTGTAACTTTTTTTTTTTTTAGTCTGGCCAGTCCCATGTTAGTCCATTAATGTTTTGACAAATATGGTTGACCAAACTGTTGCTTTTACTAACCTGTATTTGTGTTTATAATTCATTGTGTGGGTTAAAATGAACCAGATAACATAACACAACCTCACTCAGCTACTCTCTAGCAGCTGACTTAGCTAATTAGGATAATTTAGCCTTGTTATCCAGCTAACTAGTTATTTACTGAACAGTAATTTAGTCATTATGTAATATACTGCTGACATTATTTGATAAATAAGCAAGTGATAGTGAATAAATAAATGTTGTATGCTGTATCACGGCCCTAAAGGGCATCCTGAAAGTGATGGATGCGTTCCTTTATAGTTAAATTGCTGCTTGAAATGACAGTATTCTTAAACTAATACAGCTACTAAGGCAGTTGTCTCCAAAATGGTACTGACCAACCAGAACAGAGGCTGCGGTGTGCCGTGGGTCATATGGGCTTTTCCCTTTGCCATCTTCAACAAGAGATTGATCAAATCGAAACACATGATCCTACAGAAAGATGGAAAGAGAAAAAATGACAGGGTCAGAAAAGAAAGTGAGGTACAACCTGTTATTTTCCAGTTCACAACAAAGTATTTTCCAGTGGAAAATTGGAGTCCTTCTCAGGTTTAAGGGTCCAGCTACTTGCAGCCATGTTATACACACACACACATACACACACACACACACACACACACACACACACACACACACACACACTCTCTCTCTCTCTCTCTCTCTCTCTCTCTCTCTCTCTCTCTCTCTCTCTCTCGCTCTCCTTTTACCTCCACCTTCTGTCCAACCTCCACGTAAGCACAGGTCGGGTGGAAGGCTCCTGTCCCACAGGCATACAGATGAGTTCGATTAAAGTGATGTAAAACCTTCACATAATTAACGCAGTCCCTCTGCAAAACACACAGTGACATACGCAAATCAATCTTGATGACATGAATTTTTCACATTCTTAACACAGTTCACAGAAGTGAGAGCCCCCATCTGGTACGTCTCACGATAATCTTCTGCCAAGCACACACTTACACATGTGCTGTATATGCATGTACACATGGTCTCACATGGAGTGTTAAGTTCTAGGGCCTCAATTTTGCAAGCATCCATGCTGACAGTGTAGCACATTGGCTGATCTTTCACACTCACTGTCATTTCAGAATTATACTATGTAATGATCTGTCATCGCTCCAAAACCACATCTTATTCACTACAAAGTGCATGTTATGAAATCCCAGAAAGCTAGAATTGTTAACCATTCAAAGACAGGACTACACTATTCATAATAATCCCAACACATACGCAGTGTGCGCATAACACAGATACTTCCAGTAAACAAAGTTACTCTGCTGACGCACAACTTGCTTGAATTTCCAAGCATGCAGCCAGAGGTATCAGAGCTATTGTGCATCCCACTATATAAAGAGGTCATTTCATTTATTAATAAATTATTATTTTAATAAAAGTTCATGCAGAAGTGAAGAAGACAAAAGCATCAGCAGAAAAATGGTTATAGCATGATTATTCTGTGCTGATGTTCTCATATAAATGTTATAGCTATTTATTTATTTTCAAACAAATGCTAAATAGCCTGCTAGTCATTGTTGTAGCTGTTAACAAATTATTACATTTAATATCAATATTTAATATTTAACATTTTTTCTCAGAAGCTTTTAATTTGAACTAGTTGTAATCCCTAACGTGATACATAACAAAAAAGTAGCTGTTTATGCTAGTCATTCCATTATTTGAATCAATCAATTTAAAAACGATCTGAAAGTAACCAGTACTTTTACTTGCCGATTGTCTCTAGTATACTAATAATGACTCCAGTATACTAATAACAACTTTCATACACTGCAAACTACACTGTGTACTAGTACACATATTGGTGTATGCATAAATAATATGAATTATACAATATATACACTATGTATGCCATTGCAAACACATCCTAGCTTGTACAGAATACCCGTAGTGCACTTTTGCTATGGAAATAGGTAGAAGGGGGCCAATTCAGATACAGGGTCTTTTGGTCTTTATTTCTCTATCTCTCTCTCTGTGTCTCTCTCAGACACACACTCCAATAATCACTTGTGAGTGCACTCACTGGAGCGTGCCATGTTTCCCAGGACTCTCTGAATTGCTACGACAACACAAGGGCATCAGACATTAAGATTGCAGAGTGGAGAATGGAAGCAATGGAAGGACATGGGATGGATGGACGGAGTTTTAGAGAAGGAGAATGTGGGAGAGACTTAGAAGGAAAGAATGGACCAGGCACTGTCTCAGAGTTACTCATTAGTTTTAAATACTGCCCTAACTCCTTAGTGCTGTAGAAGAGAAGAGAAGGGAAAAAAAGAGGAAAAAAGAAAAGAGAAGAGGACAAAAGAGAAGAGAAGAGAAAAGACAAGAAGAGATATATGGAATCATAAATTCCTCTTCTCTCTGTCTTGTTTTTGTAGCACCTGTCCATTCTGCAATTATCTCTCTTTTCTCTCATCTTTTGACACCGTAGCATCCGTTGTTCTTCATTTTCATCCAAGGAACATTACCTCTAGCCAATGACCTGAACCCCCAACATCTGTTTAATTGGGGTCAGGACACACCCTCAGACACACACTGAAAACCAAGCATCTGCCTTAGTACAATCAGCTTCCATCTTGTGCCTCAGGGGAATAGCAGCGACACAAGATTGACCTTAAAATCTACGTCTTTGGAGTAACCAGGAAAGAGGATAGAGACAGAACAAATAGGGACCATTACTTTTTTTTTTTTATTAAATTGAAAAAAAAAAATCTCTTGTAGTAAAACAAACGAACTGGCATGAGTGTTTTCTCCCTCTTTCTCTGTTGTGTCTCTGTGCCTTGCCATATCTGTCTCTATTTGGTTTCTGTTCTGTCTCTAATTCTGCAGTTTGTCTTTTCTCAAGGTTCTCATGGATAAGATTAAATGACCTCCTCAAAAAAATTCTCATGGATAAGATATAATGTGCTGCTCAAAAAATTACATCATGATCTATTCCTGTGTATTGTGCCCAATTTAAGCCCATTCAACTGACCTGCTCTGAAAATCACACAATGACCCATTTACCCATAAAGAGGCATTTAGACACAACATATTTGCTGTTTAGTTTTGGCACTGGAGCTATGAGACATAACAAGCAACAGAAGCTTATAGGTAGCATTTTCGTATTGTGTAAACTACATTCATAAAACCTACACTCACCTCAAACCAGTGTGATTTGTTCTATATTTCAGTGTTGCTTATGTGGTTTGTGACATTACACTGTATGACACACAATGGTCTTTAAAAATGGACAAAAAATGTTATACAGCTGATCACAGTCAAAGCAGCCATTTTTTTTTATTTGGTTCATCTTCTTCCCCAGAATGTAGTTTGAAGGTAGAATGGTGTTAAAGAAATGAATTGGATGATTTAATATGTTGTGATTTTCATATTATAAGGTTATAAGGTTCAGTCTTGGTTAAGAATGAATCAGTGATAGAACCTTATAATGTCATGATGTGTATTTCCTTTTCATTTTAAATATTTATTCTGCTATTTTAACTATCCATAGCTTTTGGAGTTAGTATGTGATAGTTTTCATTGTGCAGATTGCGTAATGCTAAATTGGCAGCTATACTAAGTTAATTATAAATCAAATTCAGTTTGGCTGTAGTGTAAAACTATAGAAGCAAATGTCAGACATCAAACATGTCTTGGCTGATCAACTACCTTGATAAGAGGAAAATGGTATAAATTAAATTCTTGGCTCAAATGTACCTTTAATAGTGGTAGGTAAACAATAATGATTCAACACTTCTGACCTTGCTATCATGATATTGCATTACTTAGCTTATTACTACTTGACCTGAGAATGACTTGTTGAAATGGGACATAAAGTGCGTTTATTACAGATGATCACATTTGAAGCCTTCTCCCATTCAGGCTGGGATACATAATTAAGTAAATGTGTGGCTGCTTTCGCATCAGGAAATTTTGATATGTTCTTCTACATATATAGTTTTGAAAACTACAGACTTCCTTGAACTGAACAGTTTATCTTGTTTGCATGTATCTCAACCACAATAAAGTTCGAGCATTTTAAAGTCTGGTTCCTGGTAAGTGACAAGGAAGAAGATTGTGTTTAAAGATTACATTCCTGCTGTGGTGCAGGAACAATGCATTATCTGATTACAAGCTGAATTGATTAAATCCATTTGGCTACAGCATCTGTATGTATAACTATTCGACAACTTGATCAGATCGGATCCTGACATTCACTGTGCGAGGAAACCATGCTTATAGCTAGCAAGGTTTTAGAGGTCTTTATGCAGACTGACAGCATCGACCACCAAACTGGCTCTTTACCCAAGACTAAAAAGCAAATACAAACATTTCCATGTCTTTCTAGTGAAATAAATGTATGATTTGTTAAATTTAAAACCCAATTTTGGTCAGAAATCTTTTTTTGGCCGTTTGCCAGGATTCAGCTCCAGTCATTTTCCAACAGGTTTTCCCAAACCAACATACATATGTGATCATATTATTTTTTTATGTGTTGTGTTAAGGCTTAAAATGTGATCATCTGTAGTAAACACACTTTATGTAACACTTAATGTAAATTCTTTCCCCATTGGATTTGTCATGCAATGAAAACACACACACACACAATCCAGTATACACAGTTCACCCAGAACAAAAGGTTATCTTTGAGCTTACTGCTCCCCATGCAGTTTGGGTGTGTGTGTGACACACACACACACACACACACACACACACACACACACACACACACACACACACACACACAGCGTGTGTGTGTGTAAGGGCTTTGATACATCATCAGCCAATTAAGTTAAAGACAAACTGTGTCTATAAAAGGGTCCCTCTCCCTTGCTCTCACTGCTTTTCTCTTCCTCTGTGTCCTCCCACTTTTCTATTTCGATAGGTTTATAGCTTGCAATTAGTAAGGGGTAAGAGGTTGGGAAAACTCTGTGTGTGTGTGTGTGTGTGTGTGTGTGTGTGTGTGTGTGTGTGTGTGTGTGTGTGTGTGTCTGCAGGGCACAGCTCACTGGAGACTGGATTTTTTGAAGCGGGGCTGTTAAACAAAGAGACAGAAAAAAAGAACAAACAACAAAAGAAAAGAGGAGAGAGTCAGTCAGTGATTTACACAGAGAGATAATGTGTGTCTCTGAGCTCGTCTCCCTACTAAGTGAGATACATGAACTTTAACCTCTGACCTTTATATTATACTGAACATTAAATCCTCGTGTAACTGCGCACATGCAGCTAATATGGCTAATATAGTCAAGCAGAGGCTGTGTGTTTTTTGAGGCCATGAAACACTAAACATAATCCAGTACAATGGTTATATAATATGGAGATAGAGTATATATCAAAAGACTAATATAAGTAAACTCACTAATGTGAACCTGCACTGATCGTCTAATTGGCAATGAGTTAATCGTCAGATTTAAATAACTCTACTAAGGGAACCCTGTGTACAGAAGGCAATGTGCTCTGAAATTACTTTTTTGACTTTCAGAGATACTAAATACATTCTGAATCATACCGGAGTTTTAATTGAACAATGAGTGTGTGCAGAGCAGTTTTGTATCAAGCGAGTGACACACACGTGCATCTGGATTTGGCAAGCAATTCAATCAGCTCTGTTCCAAATTAGCTGTTTAGGATGAGTCACCTTACAGTGCTAATAGAGGAGAAGAATAATGAATGACTGCATGTGATTTTAGATTTGTAAAGTCAACCTCTGACATCCCAGAGTCCCAGAGAGAGACGAAACTCTTCCTTCTGTGTTCGGGAGAATGAGTAATTACACTATCAGAGAAGAAAAAGAAAAGAGCAAAAAAAAGAATAAAAGAAGACTCACACAGTCGAGGCAAAAAGGGGATTTTGGGGGTTGAAGGAAGGGAGAGAGAGAGAGAGAGAGAGAGAGAGAGAGAGAGAAAGCAAATTTTTGTGTCAAAAATTCAGCAGCCAGTACGATTCACAGTGCAAGATTCAGTGAAGCAAAAACAACAGAAAAATGGAAAATTAAAAAAAAAAATCAGATATGGAAGGTTAAGATAGACAGAAGAGTATGTATGAGAAAAGTCTATTTGCCATGATTGTCCAGATCTCTCTGTTGTCGTCTGACTCACACATCTATAATGTAGGTCAAATCATGGGTCAGCACACTGAATATGGACCCTGTGTGTGTGAGTGAATGTGTGAGTGTGTGTAATTGCCAAGTCAAACTCTACTTGGATCTCAGCATCAGCTGATTTTTGTCAGACACCCACTGCAGCATACACCCCCGACACACACACACACATACACACACAATGTGTGTGTGTGTGTGTGTGAATCTACTGGACTTTGTGTGGGACATTGTACTTCCCCTACACTTGTGACATTGTAAGTCACACCCATCCCAAACACATCCGTATTATACATTCACAACAATCAGTCTTTTTCCATGAGAACAATCAGGTCATGACTTTAGTAGAACCTTTACACATAATTAGATGATAAAATGTTTGACTTGGCTGGAGGTTGGTGTTGAAATAAAGTCTGCTGATACACTGAAGCAACATTACATGGAATCAGCAAAAGAACATCAAAACAGTCATCAGTTCCAGTCCTGTGGTATTAGTGTTGACAACTTGGTGAGTTCCCTGATCTATCACATCTAATAAAGGCCAGTTTGAATACAAATAGTTTACTTGAGGAAATATTGTAATTTAAGTGATTAAGTAACATCACAATCAGTTTGGTCTAACAATTTGAACAAATTGTCATTAACTCTCACCAGAAATGGGAAATAACAATTACTTTTATACTGTACTTAAGCCTGTTTTATAAAGAATCTGTACTTTCTGTATCTTTTCAAACTGCTGCATCACAGGGCAGTGTAACACACTTTGAGGAAATCGCTATCCACCTTCTTCGCCCGTGATTGGCTGGTGTTGCTATGATTGACAGGGGAGAGAGAACATGCCATCCCTTCCACGTAGAGACTCTAGCACTGCTTGGGAGCCGTCATCTATCTTTTCCTTTCAACTAATACTTATGAATTTTACTTACTACACTTTAAATGAAGAAATCTCTACTTTCTTCTCATTAAATTTTCAAATTCTGTCACTACATTTCAGTACACTTATATATTTAGAAAGTTATATGTACTTTTTATCAGACAGAGGCAATGAGGCAATCTAAATTCCTAACAAATCTAAACTTTACCAGATGTGACATCAAGAACGAAACCTAATACAGATTGTGAAAGCTAGTTATTAGCATTCAACTAGTTATTATCATGCTTCGATTGTAAACTATTTAATCCTTATCAACAATCAACAACAATCAATCGGAATTGATTACAAGAGGGTACAAGGACTGCAGGCACATTTTTCTTTTTTGAATCCTTCCCATACTTTTACTTTCACACTAGGAGCTTATATTTTCTATTTTAACTTGATTGAAGAATTTGAAGCTGTATTTCAATGTTTAACTAGATGAGTAGGTCATGCCTTTCACTTAATGCTGACCTATACAGTACATCCAGACTATCAAATTTAGGAAAATTGTACAGATAATTTATTTTATTCTATGGTTTAGTCCACCAATTTAAGGGAATGTTTTTGGAGAAGACCATTTTGATTAGGTAGAACTTATCACGAATTAGGACCTAATTAACTGTTGAGTTGATTGACCAAGATGTGCTGGACTCTGGACCCCCAAGACTGCCATTGATGACCCCTGGATTAGGCAGGCTTTCAAATATCTACATTCAGAGCCTGACTGCGGCTTTCACTAATCACTGTCTAAAAACCACAAAAAGAATCAGTTCATTATATACATAGAATATATTGATCTGTAGTCCATATAGTAGCAGAAGGAGAAAAAGCTGTTTTTCCACTGGGCTCTGAACTACACTTTTCACACATTGGCTTATATATATATATATATAAGCTTCATGATAAGTCTAGCCTAGCTCTATATTTGCCTGGTAAAGGAGCACAAGCATATCATATGAATGTATTTTCTTCAGATAGTTCTAAACTAGTGAGAAATATCCTGCACATCCAAATGTCCTCGGAATTTGCATATAATACTAATATCAAAGCTCTGAGTTTCAGCCTGGTACTGATGTCCTCACAGTACCTTATTGTCCTCATAGTACCTGAGACAACTCTCTGCAGATTTCTTTTGCCAAGGATTGTGTAATACCATAGGCGTGATTATAAAATGATTCAACACAATGTGTGCCCTGTTTTCATCTGCAGGTTCAGTGGTGTGTCAGTCAATATCACTCATGTTTACACAATAAAATACCTCAGTGGAACAGATCTGATAATGATCCAGTTCATCAGTCTTGTTTAGACCTTAGTACTGATACTCAGGGGCTTGGCAACTCGTTGTGACTGATAAAATCTTACATTGATATCCTTTCCTGCCCAGTTGCACTCTTCCCTCCACTCCACAGGTGCTGGCCAGTAAATCTAGAGAGAGAGAGAGAGAGAGAGAGAGGGAGAGAGAGAGAGAGAGAAGCAGGGGTTAAAGAAAAGGTCATGACCTAGGCAGGGTTTGACTTGTCCAGTAGCCAGAGGGACATTCTCTCTGGATATCCTGTTGTTAAAAACACAACCAGGGGCTGCACACACACAAACACACACACACACACACACACACACACACACACACACACACACACACACACACACTAGATGTGCAGATGTATGTGGCCTAATAATGCCTGTAATAGGAATATCTGTCAGGTTTGAGTTGTGGGGACATTTGTCTGGTCCCCACAAAGAAAAATGCTTTTTCTTAACAAAAACTGCAGCTTTTATTTCAAAAACTAAATGAGCTAAATGGTTTCCTTTTAGTTATTGAGATTAATACGAGGGGGTAGATTTACGTATACCATTAATTAGCTCCATTAATATTACTGTCAATGCAAGGTCCTTACAAGGATAGTAAGAAAAAACTTGTGGAAAAAAAAAGTGTGTTTTTCCTAGACAGTGATACTCTTGCCCTCAGCAGTGACCTCATCTCTCATCTTTCTTTTTCCACTCTAGAGGAGATGAAAATCCCTCACTCATTCATCAGCACGCTGGCCTTTATCACCTTTAAGTCATCAGGTATGTAGACCTTCGGGACGTCTCTAATGGAAATTGTGGGTAAATTTGGTTGTCAATAGTAGCAATGTGAAAATTTTATCTTGCAGCGTTTCTCCTCTTCTGCTCACACAGAAACAAATACACACAGCATTCTGAAAAGCACACACACCTTTAGAGCTCACCTATCAGTCAGACACATTTTTGGATAATCAAGGGAAAGCAGTCATAGTTTTCTGTTAGATCCCTTTTATCTAAATCTCCAATCCTGGCCTTTTTCCAAGAGCCAGCAGGGCCTCAGGATACAAACACACTGCTCAGTGGATAAATGGTGAGAGAGAAGAAGACAGGCAGAGTTGCCTTTATACATAGTGCAGTGTGTTTATGCTGTCACATCATTTAGTCATCTATATATCTCAGCCACTGTAAGTCTCCCATTATGCGCATTATATGAATCTGACAGGACTCAGCTCTTCTAATAAATATGTAGTAATTCTGCTGCATTTTTACTTTGAAATCCATGCCACAGTCCTAGATTCACTCTCTGGAATCCATAGCTAAATTGACACCATGTAAACAGGTAGTGCAAATTGCTTTTTCAACAGAAGAATAGTTAGCTAGCATTAGTAAGAGACCTAAGAAGAATCCTGTGGTTTCAGTTTTGCAACTGGGCAATTCCAGTGTTATGGATGTGGCATTTGCGATCACATCGGTTACCAAAATTTCTCACAGCAGAGACAAGCTTAGGAACACCGAGTCAGTTTGCAGATGTTGTTATAGCGTTATAGATGTGACATCAAATGGACAAACATTTGTGGGAGACTACACATTTTCTGAAAACTCTGCCAATTTTAAAAACCATCATAGAAAGCATTATACGTACAGAATGTATTATATGAAGACTTGTATGAACACAAAAGTATAGATTTAAAAAATATTTAAAATGTTTTGGGAATACACCATTAAGAAAAAATTTTGCATTATGGATGTGACATTTTTGGTTTATGAATATGACCTATCTGAACCAGTACTTGATGTATATTTGATGATATTCAGTGTAGAAACAATGTAATTTTCTCTATACCTTGACCAGAGAAGTTAAATACATTGAAATATACACAAGTGAACATTTTACGACTAGTTTTCCTAAGCTCATAACTTTAGTTTTGAATTGTAAGGCTGACATTTGCATGGAATTGCCCATTAACACTTAACTACTGTTTTACTGTAATTTGTTATATAATTGAATTGTTGTACAATTAATTTAAAAGTCTTTCTTGAACTGATTGGCCAAGTGCAATATAGCAGACAGATTCACTGGCATTAAATTGAGCTCAGCTGAAGAGCAGCATGGCCTTCATGCAACTGGAGGATCTGGCAGAGCTTTCCACTGAAATGAGTAGGTTGTGATAAGTAAATGAGTAGGTTGTGATAGGTAAATGAGTAGGTTGATGTCATACATCAAAAATGTTAAGACAAAAAGAGAACACAAAATGAAATCCAACACAGCTTATCATAAATTCTGATATGCCCCACAACTGAAAAGGCCAAGCTGCATGAGCCAAAGAAACAGCAATATACTGCTTCTTCAACATCAGTGTTCTTAATGTGCTGATATGGAGGACATGAGCTGATATGACATCATCGTCCAGTCCATCACAAAACTGCTCCCTAATGGCTTTCACTGCCAAACTATTTATTTTATTTTTTTTATTTTAGGCCTTTTTTAATGCATTGAGCACCAATTATTTCATGTATTTTGTTCTCCTGACACACTTTGATATTCTAACTATAATTTGGCACTAATTCCCAAGTCCCATTATTTACTAATTTCTACAGATCCATCAACTAAACTTTACAACCACTGGTAAAAACCATTTTCATTAGTCAGATAAAAATGACATTAAATAGGTAACTAACATTTTTTTAGTTGATTAGATTCCAGCCAAGCAAAACATGGAACTGGCCAAGAACACCAGAGCTTCCACTTTTCTTATGGGCAAGCTAATGAATTAATGGTTTGTCCAAACCTGTGTGTGTTTGTTGAGGTCATTAGCTAGGTCATGTGGTCATTAATCAGAAAACTGAAATTAATCCAACCATAAGCACATCCTTTACTACAATTTGTGATGGTACTATTTACCTTTCTTTATTTCCCTTTTCTTTTAACCTGTGTTCTTTTACATTCAGCATTTGTGTTTCACATTAACCCCCAGCCCATTTCCCTTGCCTTATTTTCTTCTCCAGCGTGCATTAGTCCATTAGCACATTTACACAGTTTGGTGCTAATACATCTGATTCAACTCATCAGCTAATTGTCACACTCGTTATTAGCGCAATAGCTCAGCAGAAGTGGAAGAGTGTTTACCTTTTGTTCTTGCTTGGCAATGTTGTCCAGGCTGAGTGACAACAGGTAGTTTTGTGCTCCTACAAAGAGCCGCCCCCTTTCTTCGTCCAGTAGGAGTGATCCGAAACAGCACGATCGGTCCAACTCATACCGCTTTACTCCATTAAACTGCTGGAGCTCTGCAACAAACGGATACACAAAGATGCACACAATTACACATAAATACATACAGATTTCTAAATGGAAGTCCCAAAATAGGATATCTGCATATGTGGCAATTGATCTAGAACTGAAACAAGTTAACAACTATCTCTCTCTCTCTCAAACGCACACACACACACACACACACACACACACCTTTGTAAGTAAGCTTCATCCTTGGTGAAGAAGAGGAAGAGGTAGAAGACACAGGTGATCCACTGGACGATGAGCTGACAGCAATCAGGCCATGCATCACAGTCATTACCACAACTATCATAGTCATCATCTTCAGATGTGCTCAAAGGTGATTAGAGATGGGCTTCAAGGTGGTGGATGCACTGGAGAGTGGTTGGTCCGTTGCTTTGGTAGTGGTTTCTGTGATAGGGTTTCTGAATCTTCCAGATCAGACAACGTGATTGTAGAACTGGAAAAAAAAATTAAAAAGAAAGAGAAAATGTTTAAGGTATAGTCAATAAGGTTGGCTGAAGTTAGCTGAATCTAGCTGTTTTGAAACTCCAGATGCAAGCATACAAAGCACTCCATGTAGTGTTCCCTCTAAAGTCACGCCCACAAATCACTCAAAAGCCTGAATGCTAGTGCAAGAGGCGGAGCTTTCTGAACTAATAGGCATGTAGGAACACTTGGTCTGATTGGTTGGACACTGGTAGCTAACAACATTTATTTATTTATTTATTTATTTATTTATTTATTTATAATTCAGTCTGAATTATAAATATGAAACCGAAAACAGAGCTTTTTCTCAAAGCAGATATTTTATTGCCTGAAGTTTTAATGAAATTAAACAAATATTAAGCTAATCAAATTGCTCACTATACCTTTAAAATGAAAAATGTTTTTCATTTTTACCTTTCTAAAATAAGCTTTATTGTTATTATTATTATTATTATTAGTAGTAGTAGTAGTAGTAGTAAATAAATAAATAAATAAATAAATAAATAAATAAATACAATCAAATATAGGACAAATTATTAATAATTATACCACAGTGAGACTGAAATTCTCAAATTTGATTCCCAGGGTGTACACTCCACATAATCTAAGACTAATATATATAGATTAAAAAAAAAGTGTCATTAACCAAAAAAAAAGTAATTGGTTGATGTGGTTAAGTTTTTTGTTGGGAGACGTTCATACAACAATTATGGAGTTATCCCTAGTGTCAGGGCTTTGTAACAGTCACAGTGCTGTGTAAAGTTTCCAAGCTGCATTTTTTTGGTCAGTAAGTTCAAGAGAGAGAAAAGGAGATGCTGCTGAGTGAATGTTTTTTATCATTGTGATAATGTAGGTGATAACAGGAACTCATCCGTCTCGTGGATGTTCCACAGCATTTAATCTAACTATAAACAGTTAAAAATTATGCTGTGTGGAAAATGAATAAACTTTATGGTGTAAACGGAATAACACATGCTGTTATATGAAAATAATACACCGCTTTGCATCAGGACAAATCACACCATTGTTAATGTCAAAGTAAATGCTGATGTCATTTCATTCATTCAGCTACAGTAACTGCTTTATCCTGGTCCTGGCTGTGGTGAATCCCGGGAACACTGGGCATGAGGTACTGTAGGAACACACCCTGGACAGGACACCAGTTAATCACTGATCTGTTCATTTTGATGATTATTGTTTACATATAAGTTCAGGAGCCTCTGTGTTTTTTCTTATTATAGTTCTCTATAGTCTTTATTGTTTAAGCTTACATAGAGTATTATTAATATTACACTGTGTCATTAAAATACCCCTCCCTCTCACTTTCTCTTCATTCATAACATTATTTTCCCATATGTCCAACTAATAATAGGGCAGATTATTTCAGGCATGCACAAATGCTCACACACACACACACACACACACACACACACACACACACACACACACACACACACACACACACACACA
>CM074952.1:7988522-7998797 GCA_037577455.1 Pangasius macronema | reverse complement strand
CACACACACACACACACACACACACACACACACACACACACACACACACACACACACACACACACACACACAATCCCTCTGTTTCTCCATCGTCTGTTTCTCTTGCCATCCATCAGTTTCTCCCTCCTTCCCTCAGTTTGTCCCACCATCTTCTGTTTCTCCTTTCATCTTTCTTTTTTTTCTACATTCCTCTATTTTCCCCCATCTTTCAGGTTCTCCCTCCATCCCTTTGTTACTCCCTCCATCTCTCTGTTTCTCCCTCCATCCCTTTGTTACTCCCTCCATCCCTCTGTTACTCCCTCCATCCCTTTGTTACTCCCTCCATCCCTCTGTTACTCCCTCCATCCCTTTGTTACTCCCTCCATCCCTCTGTTACTCCCTCCATCCATATTTCTTTTTCTCATTCCTCAGTTTCTCCCTCTGTACCCCTGATTAACACTCTATCCTTTTTGTATCCTCTTCCCTCCATTTCTACCCCACCATTCCTAAATTAATTCCCCTTTCTCCATCTTTCATTTATTTCATTATCTCCCAGTCCTCTTCCTCTCTCAAATGATTTCTCCATCCCTTCATTTCTCTCTACTCTTCCTCCATTTCTCCAATTAATTTCCATTCCACAGTTTCTGTCACTCCATCCTGTTCTTTGTTCAACCTGGAGCCTCGTTCCCCATCTGTCCATTTCTTTACTTGCATCACTTTTTGTCCATTCCTCTATCTCTCTCTATTCTATCCTTCTCTCGCTTTACCCCCACACCCCCAGTCTCTTTCCCTCCTTCCCTCTATCTCTCTCTATTGCCTTTTCCCTTTGGGCTCATTAAAGGAAAAGCAGATGTCCATTTCTTCCTCTTCATTTCTCTTTTCGTTAAATAGATCTGTATATTTGTCACTGGTAACAACATCTAAACTATCTGTGTATATGTGTGTGTGTGTGTGGTGTGTGTGTGTGTGTGTGTGTGTGTGTGTGTGTGCGCGTATGTGTGCACCCATGCTTGCAAGGCTAGAAGAGGGAGAATAAATTGCAATCTTTTCATCCATTACAGCAACCACCAAGGCCAAGAGCATTTTGACTCTGACACACGTATACACACACACACACACACACACACACTCTGCTGCAGTGCTGAATATTAAAGAGGTTTAATCTGCAGGACCGAAGAGGTGAGAGACGACCTACTGACTTTACGGAATACAGATAGCATGCTCCCTAATGCGATAATACACACACACACACACGCACACACACACACACACACACACACACACACACACCAACCAAGAGACTATGCTACACACATATGCTGCATATTCAGCACTTCCTAATGCAGTCCTCTTTACACCACTAACACACACACACACACACACACACACACACACACACACTTCCACAACTCCTCTGAGTATCCCTCTGAGTAACGTGTGGTTTCACAATTATCAGCTGCACACACTATTTAATAAATAATGCATCACACACACACACACACACACACACAAACACAACACAACACAGAGCAGAGACACTCTATCACAAAGTGTTGGTATCTGAGATTGTTATCCTATATAAAGCGTATACACACACACATAAACACACACATACATGGAGAGAGACAAAGGCAGGTGTGGTTGGGTAGGGCAGAACCATCCCAGTCCTGAGAGAAATGAGAAGAAAAACGAGTGCATCCCATGTCCTTCACACCTCCTTAAACCCTGTGCCACTGCCTTACAATAAGTCTTCATTACAGCCGAGGCTAGAGCCACACACACACACACACACACACACACACACACACACACACACACACACACAAAACAATAGGTCCTCAGTTCATTTCAAACTCATAGGACTAAACCCCTTCACACTAATATAGCCATGAAAGTGAGAGAACAAGAACGTGAGAACACACCAATAAGACATCTGGAAACTTCAGATCCAAACTTTTGATGTGTTCTCTTTAATGTGACTTGTCTCTAGCTTTACTGGGTGTCCCATAAAATCCAGCATCATACGTGAAAAATAAAAAAGGCAATACATAGGAACTTAATATGCCCACCTTTTTTTCTCAATACATTAATTTAGGTGTAATATCCAGTTAATAAACACAGAGTTAATGACAATCTCAATAATGTGCTGATGCAGTCATTATTTCATCTGTGCATGTGCTTTTAAATTGACTTTGATTTCCTATGTGCAGAATTACTTAGACAAATCATGGCCTGCAAAAATATACATTAACCCTATGATGCTGGACTTACAGAACACCCTAGTGTAAATCCCACTGACTTCTTGGCAATTCAATGACGTGTCACTTCCATTAGCAGTAAAAACACTAATAAAGTAAGTAAGATCTTTAGAAAACTGCAAAAAAAATTTTTGAAAAAAAAAAAGAAAAGAAAAGTAATACACCACCCTTTTCAACCCTGTGTCTAACCCCATGATAATGACAACAATATTTCCAACATTTATGAGAAACATACGGTAAATTTCCTGTTCAGTACTGACAGTTACAAAGCACCGACACTGGAGACTCCTTCCATAAAATTTTGGTAAATGTCTACAGTGAGACAGGTAGAGAGTGAGAGAGTTTTATGTTATACTGTATATTTACCATTACTTAATTGCTTTGGCAATGCTTTAGCTTAAAAAAAATCACATTATAAAGCAAACTTTGAACAGATGTGAACTAGGATAGTGAGAACAAGAGATATTTAGAGAGAGAGAGAGAGAGAGAGAGAGAGAGAGAGAGAGAGAGAGAGAGGTAATTACTGTGTCATAAGCCTCTTTGGGTTAAGCACATCGACATGTGAAAGCAAGGGTCGTGAAAGCATAGAGAGCAAGAGGCCAGGGGAGAGAAGGAGTGAGAGACTGAAGGAGAATGAGAGGAGGAGAAAAGAGGTGATTGTTCCTGAGCAGTTCGTCTGGCCTCCTCCCAGCAGGCCGAGCCTCCCATCACACAGCGGAGCAGAAAAGAAAGAATGGAGAGAGAAGAAAGCAGAGAGGCAAGGTCTGCACTCACACAGGGAAGGAGAAAAGACAAAAAGAGAGAGAGACAGCAGGAGATCATAGGCTTTTGCTCCTAGAGAGGCAGGGGGACACATTCATGGGACAGTCCCAGGAAAAAAGAGAGGGATGGAAGGTCTGCCAAAGGGAAGACTCTATGTCAAGCTCTCTCTCTCTCTGTCTCTCTCTCTCTCTCTCTCTCTCTCTCTCTCTCTCTCTCTGTGAGTTGTGATCTTTCTAAATGTATTTCAGAGACTGCCAAAGGTCCAACATTAAATCACCAACACACAGTTTCACTTTAACTTATTATTGTTTCTATAGTAACAAATTAGAGTTGTATGGCAGATGCTCCACATAGTCTAAGGTTAATAATAAAAAGATTTTAAAAAAAATGTTGTTTAACAAAGAAAAAATTTATAATCGCCGATGTGGTAATGTTTTTTGCTAGGAGATGTTTATGTAACACTTATGGGAAGCACAAGAAAGTCTTCACTCTTCCAGTTTCTCTGTAAAATGGCAAGTTGCATTGCTGTAACATAAGCCATGACAAGAACGAACTTGTCTTGTGGATGTTCCACAACATTATATGTAACTATAAACTGTTAAAAAGTGTGAGGTATCATTCAGTATTAAATTCAAAATGCCAATAGTTGGCAAATCACTGAGTGATATAAGTGGAATAACACACTTCGGAAAACCCAGCACCATGGGAGAGTGTGTATATCATTCTAAATTATATGTATTTGTTCTAATTTTATTGCTAACAAATATAGCTCATGTAGACAGAGTATATAGCATATTTGTTTGAAGCTGATCTCAAGCTAACTCCTTACAAGTATCTTCATATCTGTGGAAACTCTGCCTTCTGAGACACTGATTTATAATCCAGCATAAGCAACAAGGCAATAAGGCTCTTCTGTTTTGGACACACTCTAATATGTAAGCAATTTCCAATAGGCATTTTTGCGAATACTAAATAGCTCTAAAAGTCCGTTATGTTATACCCTATGTAGCAAGCATGTATATTGAATATGAGGACATATTGTATGTATGGTGTTGCCTCCTCATGATATTTTTATGCAGCACAATTTAGTCTGATACACAGAACTAACACATTCCAGACACACTCAGAAAAACTGTACTAACCTGGGGATATAATGTACACATGCTTATCCATAGTGTGGTCTCCTCAAGACTATATCATTTTTTTACTTTAAGCAACAGCTTGTCTTTAGTTTTAAATCTCATTTCAGATACATAATTAAACCTTAATGGCTTTTGTACTTTGAAGAGTATATCTATATTGTAGAAAAGTACAAACAGTGTGTCTGTGTGTGACTGTGTGTATGTGTATATGCGTCAAAAGCGGTTATCTCTGCACCCGGCCACAGGCACTTCAGTCCACTTTGAAAAGCACACAAACTCCTCCACAAGTGCACTGCATCATGGACACACACACACACACACTACATAACACTCAGGCAGAAATAATGGACTTAACTCGAGAGCAGTGAGAGAACGAGTGAGGGAAGGAGGGAGATGGAGGGAGAAGTGTGGTGAACAGGGTAATAAAATATGCTAAACCTCTACAAGATATTTCAGCTGTCTCTCAAACCGCTCTGTGTTTATGCACACAATGTGTGTCACAACAGCCATCAGTTTGTTATAAGCCAAGTTCAACTGCTGTCAGCCAAACCACACACACACCCGCACACACACACACACACACACACACACACACACACACAAATTACCAAGTAAAACTGGAAAGCCTGATCAGTGTCTGTGTATGGGCACGGTGCCAGAGTTGCCAGGTGCAATCTAAAGCCTCAAATCCCTTGAAAAGAATGAGACATGAACAAACCAATCAGACATGATTGCATGATTCCATATAGATAATGAACACTTGTTAATGTACAGTATTGTTACCATAGTTTGACGTGGTACAGTTCATCCTGAAACGAAATAATAACAAACCAGTGCCAGAGGCGAAAAAAGAACTAGTGGTGGAAAGAGTGGATTATTTATGATTGTACCTGATTTTGTAGGCATGTACAGACACACACACAAATACACACACACACACACACACACACACTCACACACATTCCTAGAGTAATAAGATGTAGCCCTGGGCGACAGCATTACAATACATACTGCACTAAACAAACTAACATGACGTAAAGAATACACTGAACACACACACACACACACACACACACACACACACAATAGATACACAACGATTATGACACCTCTTCCTTTCATTAAGAGACAGTGGAGTTTTCTGATAAAGAAAAAAAAGCATGGGGATTGTGATCATGAAAAAAAAACATGGCTTAAGCCATGGATGAATGAATGTTGCTAATGAACACTGGAGTGATTTAAAGAAAATAAGCTAATGCATAACATAAAATAACATATACACATACAACAAATTACATTCATTCATTCATTCACTTGTTTGTTGGTTCATTCATAGTTGTAGACTACTGTTTGGCTCAAGGTGCTATGTTTAGTGACATTTGTGGAGTAGCTCAGCTATGCAGCTAGCAGTGACAAAACATGTTGATTACACTTAGGTAAGATTTGATGGCATTTAGATAAACATAGACTATTTTTGTCAAGGCCATACTTTGTTATAAGCAAAATAAACAAAGAGCCATCAAAGTGTTCTACATGCAAAATAAAAAAAATATAAAACACACACACACACACACACACACACACACACACACACACACACACACACATGTCAAGTCAAGTGGGTTTTTATTGTCATTCCTCTATACAGCTTGTATACATTGGAAGGAAATGTTGTTTCTCCAGGACCATGGTACAACACAGAACAGTACACAAGACTACATAAAGTGCAATAAACAGTCGCACGCAAACACACACCCACACACCTATGCACACACACTTAGTTTATGGTTCTCTGGGAGCCAAGAACAATGCTTTTGAAACATGAAAAGTACAAAGAAAGTGAGTTGGAAGGTTCCTAAGTTAGAGTAATAAGTATATTATGAGTAGACACACTATTCATATGAACCTGAGAAATGAAAAATGTGAACTGAGAAATGTGCCCATGAGCCCAAAAAGATAATAAACAAACTAAGTCATTAGTGTTTTGTCCATTTTGTTGCTCCTACTCTTACGCTTGTTGTGTTTCCAATGACAACATTTGTGAAAAACTAGCTTTTATCATTTAGGATAAAAGGTATTAGATTAATGCTAAATGATTATATTTAGTCTTTCTGTCTGTTTTTTTCCCTGCTTCTATTAAGAATGTAGTTCAAATGAACATTAGTATCTAACTAGTTACTTTTAAGAATAAAAGGTATTAGCAACTTTTCCTCATGGTAAGTAGCTATCTAGCTTGGTATCAGAAGCTTCACTGCTAGTGGTGTTTAGCCTACACGAAGCACTCTTTTAATTAGCTAAGCACTGAAATGTTTTTTTTTTTCTGTCATTTAACTCTGATTCATTGTTAATTCTTTGAATCAGACTTAAGTCTAAATGTAAAAAAGAGACTCAGTGCCATGTTATTATGTTATCTAGCTAGTTGTAGCATAGAGGAAAGAGGTAGTGGAAAAACTGGCTATCATCTAGGATAAGACATGCTAGATTAATGCTAGCTGATTATAGTATTAATATATTTATATATATATAAAATCAATTTATATATTGATTATAGTATTTTTGTGTGTTTTCTTTCTCCCAATATTAAGCATTCGGATCAAATGAACTTTAGTGTGTAACCAGCTAGAGTCTAGAATAAGAAGTGTTTGTTTTCCTCACAGTAAGTTGCTAGCTAGCTGTAACAGTAGCTTCATTGCTAGTTGTGTCTTAGCCGAAATAAAGCACTCTTTTAATTAGCTGAGCACTGAAATGTGATTTTTATGTCACCTATTTACATTAAAAAAACACACACACACAGAGGAAATGAATGTAATTAAGAGTCTTTGAATGTAAAACGCACACTCAGTGCCAAGTTAGCTAGCTAGTTGTAGTGTGGAGGATAAGTAGGATATCACTTAAAAATGGTTTTGGGTGAAGTGAAAAAAACAAGACTGATAGTTAAAGAGAAAAAGAAGTGGAAGATGAAAATGCACATTAGGTCATCATAAGCTCTTCAGTGATTCATTGGAGTTGGAAAATCAGAAGACCACAGAAAAATGATCCACATGTGTAGGAAGAAATACTGCCTGACCTTAAATACACTCTTTCACTTATACGACGCACAGCCATACAGTTCTGAGTGGAAATGTGTGTGCGTGGGCGTGCATGTGTGTGTGTGTGTGTGTGTGTGTGTGTGTGTGTGTGTGTGTGTGCGTCATTTTGACCATGAGAACTCCAGCTAATCATGGTGACAGCAGTCAACACAACAACAAGAGACATAAAACAAATTCCTGCACTGAGAGTTTGATTATCACTATGGTGACTGTCACTGTATCACCCATAGCAGTTCTCCAACCTGATTGGCCAAGAGCCCAGAAGAACCTGTTTGTGACTGGCCAGTCATAGATGATGATTTGTTGTACAAGTCATGCCATGTTTTTTTTTTTTTTTTTAAAGATCACCTTACACAAAATATCACAAATACACAATACTCTTTTTTAAATGTAAAACACAAGAACTGAAAGGCTACATATGATTTGTAATTTAATTTGTATTATAAATTGCAAAGATTATTATAACTTTTATCCCCTCATAAAAAGAGCATCTCTCTCTGCCCCTCTTTTTCTCTCTCTGTGGGCCACTCCATCATGAAGTTAATCCCCATCAACATTAATCCTTTCTGTCTTTGAAGTAGGCATCTCTGACCCCACCCAAGTGCCAGAGTCACAAGGGGTGTATACACACACACACACACACACACACACACACACACACACACACACACACACACACACAGTGAAAGATGAGTGAACATTTATCAAGTTTATACATATAACTGTGGTCACAGCAGACCCCCCACATGCTTTTCTTAAATCACCAACCTCTGCCACGTAAATTAGCATGTAGCTGAATACTGGAAGTAACGAATATACTTTTGTTTGTTTTTTGATTTTTGTTTCTTTGTTTTTAAAAAAAAAAACTTTGCCAGAAAAGTTCACAGGGCATCCGGTTGATACTAAAGGTGCATCGAGACTGGGATTCCACAGGATGCAACATAAAACATTGCATGCATGGGAGGTTTTTACTTACAGATCTAAAGCTTTTGGGACAACCACATTTATTAACATGTATTTACAGCTTTCATGCATTTGGGAAATAGAACCAACCAAATTTGTTAGAAAATACTATTCACAGGTCATGTTTTTTTTCCCCCAGTGCTTCCCAGAGTAATAATGGTAGGGTTCACACTTGCACCACACACACTTCAGGTTCAAATCCGAATACAGATACATATGTGAATTTTTAGAACACTATACGGATACAGATATAGACAGTGGTATTGCTTTACATCCCAAACTTATATACACACTCAACAACTCACACAAATGCACACACTTATTTTGGTAGAGTAGTTCAGAATGAGTCACACCATCCCATCAGCCTACTTTGACCTCTGGTAGAACACACAAACGCAAACCATGGTGCCATGCTGAGGTGAGATTATAGATGACAGACAGATGCTTTCTAGATGAGATGACACTAATTAAGATGGGGTCAGCTTGTTCTTTTTGTTGCCCCTGTCTATCTTGCTCTCTGCATATCTCTCCCAAGCCATGCGGAGCAGCATTGCAGAGCACATTAACAGCGCAGTATTGCTAAACTTATCCATCAGCCTGAACACTCTTTCGTGCCGTGTATTTCAAATATTTCTCTCCCATAAGCTGTATGCTGTATTTCTCGTTGTACCTGGTAGACAATTCCTTGATACGTTGCCACAAAGTTTACATTATATGGAATTGTTATAACACCAGTGGTCGCTTGTTATGTGAGCAGGACAAGAGCATATACAAAGCACTGACAATTATAAGCTATGTTAAGTTATGAGTGTTATAAGTGTTGGCACCCACTGTCATGGACACTTATAAACATTCTGAAACATGAAATAGGAAATGTACAAACAAATGTCCAAAGTACTATCAATAAGATGTAATGTTAGTCAGTGTGTGAGTGGGAATTGGACAGTGTGTGCCTATGTGTGGTGTGGGTTTGGTGTTTAGATAGAGTGTGATTTGTTTGGTGCTCAGGCAGTGTGTATGGTGGAATTTCTTTGGTATTTGTTCACTTATATTTGGAGGTTGATTTGTTGTTTGGGCAATGTGTGTGTGTGTGTGTGTGTGTGTGTGTGTGTGTGTGTGTGTGTGTGTGTGTATGCGTGTGGAGTTGGTTTGATATTTAGACAATGTATTGTCTGAAATAAACTGTTTGGTTACTGTTTGTAATGGTGGGATTGACTTGGTGTTTGGGCAGAATACATGGATGGGATTGGTTTAATGTTTGGTCAATGTGTGTAGGATTGGTTTGTTATTTTGTCAGAGTATGCGTTAGGGGCTTTGATTTGATATTTGGACAATTTTGTGTGATCAGCTTGGTGTTTGTTCAGCGTGTATGGGTGGGATTGGTTTGGTGTTTGGTAAGCATGTCTTGGTGGGTGGGAGTGGTTTTGATATTTGATCATTGTGTGTTGATTTGATTTGGTGTTTGGTCATTGTCTGTGTGGCATTGGTTTGGTGTATAGTGTATGTTGTTGTGTTTAGTCTTTCGCTGGTGTTTGGTAAGTGATTTTGGTGAGTTGGCTTGGTGTATGGATAGTGTATGTACTTGGATTTGTGTTTGGGACAAGATGTATATGGGGGATTGAGTATAGTGTTTTGTGGGTGCATTGTGTATTGTGGAGGATTGTGAGTACTGCATGTCATTAGGTTTGGTGTTTGAGTGGTGTTTGGATAGCATCTGTGTGGCACTGGTTCGGGCTTTGGGCAGTGAGTGTGGTTGATTTGCCATTTAGTGTGTGTGTGTGTGTGTGTGTGTGTGTGAGTGTGTGTGTGTGTGTGTGTGTGTGTGTGTGTGTGTGTGTTTGGTCATTGTAGTGATGGCTGGCTTGTTGTCTGGGTAATGTGTAGGTGAGGTTTGTTTGGTTTTTTGGCATAGAGTTTTTTAGTTGGTCTGGAGTAAGGAAAGTGTGTATGGGTTAGATTAGTCTGGCATTTGGGAGCTCATTGTTTGGGAAATCAGTGTGTAGGTGTTTTGGTGTTTGGAGCAGATGGTGCTGGTTTGGTGCTTGGACAGTGTCTAGGTGGGATGAGTTTTTTTGGTCACTC
>CM074952.1:7953522-7983522 GCA_037577455.1 Pangasius macronema | reverse complement strand
CGACACAGTAATATGGTTTACATTTCTATAGTTACTCTGCTATAGTACTATAGTTACACCAGTACAGTAAGATAGTATACTGCTAAAGTTACCCAAGAGCCATAAAGCATCTGACACCATTAGTACCCTTTTCTGGTACAACCTTCAGGATCTTGAAGGCTGCACGCTGATTGGCTCTATGCACTTTCACGTATACATACGTATGACATCATTTAACATGCTTGCTGACGTCTTTAGGAAAAGCATCTGTAGTTGATGTTATTCTTTTTTCAAGATTCAAGGTTCAAGGTTCTTTATTTGTTACATACAAATTGCATACATGTGATGTAGTGAAATGTTTCTCCTAAGTTCCTTGGCACACAGTGCAACAATGAACAGAACCAACAACAAACTAAGATATACACAAACATGATAAAACCAGAATATAATAAAATATAGTAGACTATATAGTAAAATCTAGTAGACATATAATAAAATGTAGCAGCCTATAGAGGAATGTAATGTAGTTTACAATAATGTAATATAGTTGAATAAAATAGAATATATAAAATATCTATCTATCTATCTATCTATCTATCTATCTATCTAAGATAGATAGATAGATAGATAGATCTTCTTTAGCCAAATATCTATATTAATAAATATTTGTATGTTTCCTGTCAGTAAACATGGCCAAGAAACACCTACTTTCACACACACACACACACACACACACACACACANTAGTGCAGTATAATAATCACTGCACTACAAAAGTATGCTAGGTGCTACACTACTACAGTTACTATACTTCGACAGTTACTACAATATTTTAGTTACTACACTACTTTAGCACAATAGTTAGTACAGTACCTCAAGTACTACAATATAATAATTATTTCACTACTTCAATTGATACACTACTACAGTACTATAGTTACTACAGTGCTGCAATTAGACTATTATGACTATCACTAGACTGCTGTAGTTACTACAGTTCTCAGTTATTACACTGCTTCAGTTTCTACAATACAGTGTTATAGTTACCTACACTACTACACTTACTATAGTCACTACAGTAGTGGAATGCTATGGTACTATTTTACCAGAGATAACCCCTAACAACTGTCAACAGATGTTCTAGCTCTTTATACCCCAAATGTTCAAACATACAGTACCTAATAAGTCATATATAACACACCATAAATGACTCATGTTAACAAGCATGACTTGGCTGATCTACACTAACAAAGGGAAAAGAAACAAAAGAACTTTTGTCTAACTCACCCCCTAACCAATCCCAGCTCCCCTTCCAAGCACCACACACACGCGCGCACACACACACACACACACACACACACACTGACTTCCCCACTTCTTGCTTAGAGGTGCCCTGGGGCGATTACCCATTAAGGTTGTATACAGATTCAGGTGTGTGTGAGGAATTCAGGAGGAGAGAGAAAGATAAAGATTGACAGGTATTGGATTACTGAAGCGCCCCAGGGTGGCACTAGTTAGAGCATGGGTGATTTCTAGTGACAGACACTCAATACTACACACACACACACACACACACACACACACACACACACACACATGTGATATATGATTACTTGACATCGTACATCTGTCCTAATATCACAATGTAAATGCAAAGCTCAGATCAGTGTCATTTTACTTATAAGACTAACAAAATTAGCTTGGATTGGAATGATTTGCTTTGATGCACTCACACACACACACACACACACACACACACACACACACACACACACACACACACTCTGACAGGCAGCTCCTCTCGTTAGGGCTTACTAGAGCGAAGACTCCAGATAGCCTTGTCTCTTCTCATCCAGACAGAATGTACACACATGTGTGCACACACACACACACACACACACACACACACACACACACACACACACACACACACACACAGCAGCAGCTCTCCATGTCCGATCTCCTCTAGCATCTTTTATTATTTACAGAGTGCCTGCTGCATACATACTTTTTCCTTTCAGAGTGGGGAAAGGTGTCACAGGACACTAGTCAGAAGGAGCAAACACACACACACACAATCAATTAAAAGTACATATACTTGAATACTTTACAAGAGATGCCTGGGTACGTACACACACACTCACACACACACACACACACATACACACACACACACACACACACACACACACACACACAGTAGAAGCAGTAGTTCTCTGTGTCCAATCTCCTCTAGCATCTTTTATTATTTACAGAATGCCTGCTGCATACATACTTTTTCCTTTCAGAGTGGGGAGAGGTGTCACAGGACACTAGTCAGGAGGAGCAAACACACACACACACACACACACACACACACACACTTAGTTAATTTTCACGTATATGAACTTACGAGATGTTCTCTACGAACCCATATGTGTGTGTGTGTGTGTGTGTGTGTGAGAGAGAGAGAGAGAGAGAGAGAGAGAGAGAGCTCTGATGAGCATGATCTAATCCACACCAACTGCCCTGCTCCATTACCCACAATCCTTAATGCCTTTTTAATGTGTCTCTCTTACTGTTCTTTCCCTCACTATCCCTTTTTTCACTCTTCACTTGAACCTGGTGTCATCAACAGATTTTTATGAATGTGAATGAATGAGGGCAGAGTCCTTGTCTTTTTATTCGATAAGCTGTAAAAAAAAAAAAAAAAAAAAAAAAGATATAAATGTTAACTCCACCCATAATCACATCCTTTGTGATTTCTCATAACAATTGAGTTGGGGAACTGTTACACATTTGCAAGTCTGACACAAGTCTGTCTCTCTTTCACAACTTTGTAGCAAAAATTAAATAATAGTGTAATGTTGAAAAGCAGAGGTGGAAAAAATACAGAGAAACTGTATTAAGTAAAAGTATGGGTACTCTGTCAAAATTCTGTTTTAAAGTAACTCAAGTAAGAGTAAAATAAATAGTTTTAACTGCTTGAAAGAGCTGACGAGTTCATCTTGCCAGATCCTGCATGACTAGCTGGTTCGCTAAACAATCGGTAAGAAAAATTAGGAAATTAGTTCTTTTATCTCAGGAGAATAACAGAAAAACTGGCTAAAATTTGGCTTGCTGGCTAGATTAGATTGAATGTTCTAACCGATACAAATTATTGGGAAACTCTTACTTACGACTCCGTCTAATCGTTGTTTTTGTTTTGCATTGACCGATCGATTATTCCCAAAATAATTTACAAAACTTAAATAGCTAGCTCAATTACCTAGCTAATGAGTCACCTCATCCTGTATGAATCAGTAAGACTGTTGGAAAGTTACCAAAGTAAAAGAATAACAGTTCAATTTCAATGATACTTGAGTAAGTCTTCCAAAATAGTGTTTAAATAGAGTAACAGAGTAGAATTACTCGAGTGTTTTCCAAACTGCTAGACAAGTGTGTACTATAAACTGCTAGACAGATGTTTTTGCAACATTAGAGCCACAGACGAATCAGAACATACATACAGTAATAAAGCAATATCGGACAAGCGAGTGTGCTCTCACACTGAATATCAGGCCACAGGTAATCACCGCCATGTTGATATTCAGTACAACAGCACGATTGTGAGTGTGATATTCCTTCATACAATTTTAAACAGTTCTATAAACAAGAAATTTATATTGAATAACTGACATTTCAGACACATGGACAGATATTTTGTGTAGTTTTGCTCCATCAATGAAAATAGTTCCCAAAGAAGCCAGTACAGTTGGATAGAGTGTTGCCAAGCTTGCGTGTCTGAATGACTGTCGTACACATTCACATCACATCATTCACATCAATACCAGAGTTACATTGTTTGATAACCTAGAATTAGAATTTTTTATGTAGCAAACACAGAGTGATATAAACAGTGAAATGTACCAGTGCTATGAGTGTTATGCTAAATATCAGCACTCTTGAAACACTGTTTGTCCAATCAAATTAGTGGACCTGAAGTAACTGTCGTATAAATATTGTGTTCCAGAGACTTAAAGACTTAAATCTTTGTATTTAAGTACTGCTTTACTCTGTCACTTTCAGCTCCTATTGCATGCTAAATTAATATTTATCAAACGCTCTTTGCGAGTTAAATGAGTTACATCTATAGATTAAAGACTCAGACAGTGCTATCACTTATAAGCCAAAAATTCAGTGTTGTGCTACTAGTTTCTAAAGCATAATTAGGTCTAAAAGTTTTCTAATTAAATCTAGATTGTTACCAATTTCATTACTTACATTTTCACAACTCTTGAGTATATAGCAGCCCACTGCTTGAAATATGAACAAAAATGTTAATGCAGAGCAGTTAAATTTCATTAAATATGCAAAAATGTCTGAAAAGTTTTTTCAGACTCTTTTTCTCTCTCTCTATCTTTCAGTCTAACTCAGTTCAGTCCAATTCACCAGTGCCACACACACTAGCAATGAGGTGTCATGATGTATTTGGCTCCCTGTCACACAGACTTAAAGACGAATCAGAGCATGGCCCTGACCAAGGATGAAAAACAATTGTGTGTATTTATTAACTGCCCGTACAATTCGACCCTTTCGAATAGTGTGTGATCTATTTTCTCATCTATTTTCAGTGTGATGTGATTAATCTTTTTATACATCACTCATTCAATTCTAAATAGAGATTGCTCTCTCTTTCTCTCTCCACACACACATACACACACACAAACAAAACAACACTTTGTCCTCTCTGTAAATTAATCAAACCACTAGAGCAGCCATATAAAACACACAGTGAGCCACACATGAATATGCATGAAGTTAAACTATTTAGTACGCCCACACACACACACACACACACACACACACACACACACACACATACACACACACACACACACACTCCCTGTTTTTTAATTAACATTGTTTAGTTATCTCTGCCCTTAGCTTCCATATATGGTGCACTGTATGGAACACTCCTATAAAAACACACACCCAAACACACACACGTATGCACACATGCAATCACACACGCCTGTGGGTCATGCTTAATGAAATTGCTCCTCTATAGAGGCTTGCTGGCCGGTCAACAAACATTCACTGAGCAACAAACACACACACACACACACACACACACACACACACACACACACACACACACACACACACAGTGGCTCTCTGTTAGATCTTGTAATGGATTTGCTAACAAAGCTATAACAATACTTTAACGCACTGTGTTAACAATCTCTGTGATTTACACAACACATGCACACACAAATACTCAAGATGTATGAATGTGTACTGTATTCATCTGTCGCATACACACACACACACACAAATTTGCATGTTTATCACATTAACTCACAACTACCCACAATGCAGTATGAGAGAGAGAGGTGGAGATAGTGCTATAAAAGGCACAAAGACCATAGTCAACACACACACACACACACACACACACACACACACACACACACACACACACACACACACACACACACAAACAAAAAANACACACAATACACAACACACACACACACACACACACACACACACACACACACACACACACACACACACACACACACAGTCAGTTTCTTTAAGACCAGCTCCAAAAGCAACATGCCTTCTTTCTCTCTTCTAATATTTCCTTATCTAACATTTCTATCCCTCTTTCTCTTTTCCTTGTTCCCTTTACACTCTTTCTAACTCACAAACAATCGCACACACACACACACACACACACACACACACACACACACGCACACAGACACACAGAGTAACACACAAGCATGGAGTTACTGACCACATTCACCTCTTCTGCAGCTCTTAACCTCCATCATGGTCAAGGCGCAGTGCACATACACACAGAGTGTGTGTTCTAGTTCAAAAGCATGATCTGCTGCAGTTTGCAGTTCTGGCCGATGCAGTGATTCCTGACTGGGGCTTTAATTCAGAAGGTGGGGCTCCTGAAGCGTGCTGAGAGGATTGCAAATCCTAATCACACAACTCCGACATGAGATATTTGTCAGAAAGCATATCACCTGAACTAAAGTGAACTGGAGTGATTCACCTGAACACATCAAATAACCCCACGTGTGTACTGCAGAGAGAAGGGAGTTTAAGTGAAGAAGGTGATTCAGCAGTTTACACATAAGTCTTAAAGCAGAGGTGGATCAGCATTTAACTCTCTGTGCTAGTGTTCAGAAGCTTGTGAGATCAAATCCCAGACCTGCCAAAGAGCCACTGATGGATTCTTCACAATGGAACCTTGGCTCTTTAACTGCGTCTTATCTTATGACTGGCTAATACTGTACTTCTGCATTGAAGCGTATTTGTGTTGACCAGCTTTCAGGTGGGAGGTGTATCATGTTGTGTAATTGGACGCATTGTGACATTTTTCCATGGGTTATATCAAGGGTTTCAAAGTGCTTATATTATTCTGTGATCCACTCCAATGCAGTACTGTAACTATCACAGAGAGAAAGCGAGAGAGAAATGTCCAGCTGCATCCTATATCCTGGTCAGGGTTGTGGTGGATCCTATCCTGGGAATGCTGGCCATGAGGCCTGGATACACCCTGGATGGGACACCAGTCCATCACAGGGCACCATGCACACATACATTCACATACTTACACACCTAAAGATAACCTATCTTAGCCAATCCTCCTACTGGCATGTTTTGGGAGGTGGGAGAAATCCGGAGAACCTGGAGGACACCCATGCAGACACGAGGAGTACACAAAAACTCCACAGACACAGATCCCAAGCTCGAACCTGAGACCCTAGAACTGTCAGGTGCCATCCCACTAATATGACTATACAGTACATATAAAACCAAACATAGCGTTTCAGTTTATGTTAGTTAGCTAGCTAAAGTGTTGAAGTAGATTGTTAGGTGAAATTTTGTTATAAAAACTGTTATAAAAGTACTGTGCATGCATTAGGAGTTTATTACAATATTATAATATAATATTCATATTTAATCTGTGATAGCCATACTAATCTTAAGCTTATCTTTGGCTTGTCTTCTTCTGTGGAAAAAAATAAGGGAAATAACAAATTGTCCTTTGTAGACATTTTATTTTCATTCTTAATTTTCTGGCCCTGAGTGGGCGTTCACATTAATGTTCACATTATGTGCAAATATGAAGGCAGATATCTATGTGTCTATATCTACCTATGCATCATGGGACGTCCTCACATGTTCACAAATGTGCAAATGCAGAATTATAAAGCAGGCTTCTTTTTGACCTAAAGAGACTTTGTATGCTCTTTAAAGAAATTAAAAAAAAAAATCTGTTCACCACATGAGAGGTTGATTAAAGGACTGTCACTCTCACTGAGTAATAATATTTTAGGAATATTTTTTTTAACAATATCAATAAAGATATCATGATAAGATGACAACTAAGCAATTATCACTGGCAATGATTAAANAATATTTTTTTTAACAATATCAATAAAGATATCATGATAAGATGACAACTAAGCAATTATCACTGGCAATGATTAAAGTATAAAAGCAGCACATGCCTACTTCTAATCTACCTCTGTTCCATTGATGTTCACACAAGTGGCCACTTGCTGTGTGAAGAGAACTGAATGCCCTACAGCTACATCGCACCTGGAACTGCACTGCACCACCTGTCCAAACAGCTGTAAGCAGACAAAAGGCCTCAAAACCATGGAGGTGCTGCATTTGATGGTACTCTGTGAGTTTGGGCAAACTTATCACAACCTGGAAACTCCACAATCCAATCCACAAGCATTAATCATTTTGAGGCTACATATACAGTCCACAGCACACAAGACGTCCTCATTTATTTTCCCAGGAAGTAACTATGAAGTTGAGGACAGAAAGAAAATGTCCCATTGAAAGGAGTGACCTTGACTTCAAGTGACACCCGGGTGAGCTTAAGAGTGGGCTGTTCAAATTCAAATGCACACTGGCTGCATTGTAGGCAGATCAGGATCTATAATAAACCATTGTGGCTTCATGCTGGAGTCTTTATGAGGCCATACAAAATGCAGAAAAGAACACGGTCAGTTATAATGGACTCAGATTAGAGTCTCAAGTCCAAACAGCTGGAACTCAGTAGGGGATATTTTAACTCAAATGGCTACAGACGGGTTTCCACCACAGTTCCAGAAGCAGAAGAGTTCTGGGACTCCTCTGATCAAGAACTAAAAGGTTCCTGGATGAGTTTCTTGTTTACCTTCCCAAAAATAACAGTGATGCAAGCTAATCTAAGTTAAGTCGGACGTCCCTTTCTTTGTCTTTTGACCTTGTCCAACTCGAACTTCAACAAACCAAGAAATGGTAAAACTTTTGGCATGAATATGAATATGATATTAAAACCAATTAAATAAACCAATGTACACAAGGTTTCAAGCCTATTTTGAGGTTGTGAATATGTTTGTGTAAAAATACAGATTCTAGAAACATTTGACTTTACATATTATATACAAGTGCTAGTAATAACTTGTAAGTTAAATGCATAGCAATTTAAAAAAAAAATTCTAACTGGTGAGTCTCTACAAGACATACGTATGGAGGTGTGGTTGTTAAGGACCAGGTGTCGTTTGTACCTACTGCAGAGCAGGAACTAAAAAAATGTTCTGGGAACTACATTCCAGGAACTGAAATAATTCCTAGTTCCTATTGTGGAAATGCTCCTGAGGGCATTTGGTCTGAATACTTGAGTCTGCACTCCAATTCTGGGCTTGTTTGGGGGCATAACCAGAGGTTTGGATACTCATTACAGCATTACTTCTGAACCGTGGATTAATTGCGTAATTCCAAATCAATTTTGTGCATGCAGGTTTGCAAAATGGTAGGATTATCCATTTAATGCTTTTTTGTTTATTCATTTTCTTTGGTAACAACTCTTAGAGAAGAACAGTGCTGCAGGCATTACTTGATACAAACACCTACAAACAAGGAGCTGATCTTGTATAAGAAGATTGTTAGCCATGCAGGATGGTACATGACATGAATTTTTCATGATGCTCTCAGTGCAAGCACACACACACCAAAAGGTGAGCTAATTACAGTGTAAATTCCTATCTTTCAAACCAAAATATGCAGTTATTGGTATTGTAGGGTAACGGACCATAGTATTTTCATCTTGTCCTTCATTATACACAAATTAGCCATGTTACTCGGTATGTAGCGCTGAGAGTGGATAGCTTCCACACATGATGTGAACCATGCCATGTGTCAGGTAAAGTGAACCCCTGACCACTGTTTTCAAGAGGACAAGGGATCAGATCCTGAAAAACCGCATTCACACTTCATTAATAGTACTGAACTCAGGGGTGAAATGGCCGGGAAAAGAACAGCAGTGTGGAAACCGCACTGTTTCTGAAAAGGTTGCTTAAAAAGTAGCTTTTAAATTACAAACTCATACAATGCAGATTAAACAAAGAGAAAAGTTCTGAATAATTAATCTGCAATTCTTCAGTGACAGACCTGTGAAGAAAAGCTTTATCAGCTTTTTTAATTAATCATAAATAATAGGAACAAAGTGTCAAAAGAGAATGGGAGACACTTGTAGGAAATTAAATATTTAAATACACACAGACAGAGTGATTTGCCATCAGTGCCATTTTTCTCTGTAACAGCTGGGTTTCAGACAGCACTAAGTGCTTCTGAGGTCTGGGAGATTGATATGGACTGTGTGTGTGTGTGTGTGTGTGTGTGTGTGTGTGTGTGTGTGTGTGTGTGTGTGTGTGTGAGATAAAGGAGAGACAAAAAAATCTGGTGTCTGATACCCCCAAGCGCGATCAGCTCAANTGTGTGTGTGTGTGTGTGTGTGTGTGTGTGTGTGTGTGTGTGTGTGTGTGTGTGTGTGTGTGTGTGTGTGCGATAAAGGAGAGCCAAATTAATCTGGGGTCTGATACCCCCCTTCGGGATCAGCTCAATTAACGACTCATACCGGCTGAGGCACCCGACTAAAAGCCATCCGCTCCCTCCCTCTTTCCCTTTTCACCCACTCCCTTTCTTTCTTTCTTTCTTTCTTTGCGCCATTCATACACACCGGATCATACTCTTCCTCTTTTCTGTTGTTCTCCTATCAATTCCCTTTTCTTGCTCCATCCCAACTCCAGAAGAGAAGAGAAGAGAAGAGAAGAGAAGAGAAGAGAAGAGAAGAGAAGAGAAGAGAAGAGAAGAGAAGAGAAGAGTGCTGTAAGATGTAGGGGGTCACTGTATGTAAGTGTGCGTGGAAAATCAGACAGAGCCACTGAATGACAAACCAGAACCAGAAGTCTGTGTGTGTGTGTGTGTGTGTGTGTGTGTGTGTGTGTGTGTGTGTGTGTGTGTGTGTGTGTGTGTGTGTGTGTCCATCATGTGCTTTGCAGCTGTACTAGCAAACTCTGTTCCAAAAGCTCAGAGTGAACGTTTCTAAACACCAGCTGAAACTCAATGTAGAAAACGCACTCTTGCAGCAAATCCTAACACATGCAGATACACTCACACACACTCCTACACACCTACACACCAAGTCCAGCAGCCTGACTACTTCTATTAATCTATTAAAGGACTGCACTACATTTTAGAAGAACAAAGTGATGACCCTGGCAATGGCCCTGCTGTGAAGCTAAAAGGGAAAAGTACATGGTGATGCTTAGCTCCAACACACACACACACACACACACACACACACACAAACACAAACACACATGATACAAGAACAGCTATTATGCCATCTTAAATGAACCATCTTCACACGTAAGACAGCACACTGCCTTTAAATCAATTAGCGGTCATTATAAAGCCCTCCAAACAATAATTAACACTAATGGCAAGTAAAAGAGACAGTGCTCTTTGATTACAGAGAGCAGAATAAAGTCAGGAGCACACACCCAGACTCGCTGCTTCTCTCTTTCCTCACACATACACACTGAGCTTTTGTTCACCATGCACCACTCTGCAATTAGCTTAACTAAGTTATTTTAGCATTATACACAAACATGCCTCTGAACACACACACACATACACACACACAGGCGTCCACCATCACCCAGTTTATGCCATACAGCCAGCAAAATACTAATTAAGCTTACACACAGTCAGCTGTGTTTATAGGCAGTAAAAGAATGTCACGTTATTTAAGTGGAGAGACTGAGAGGACAAAGTCATAGTGTTTCAGCCAAAGGCCCCTGTGTGTGTGTGTGTGTGTGTGTGTGTGTGTGTTAAAGGAATAGTCCAGCATTTTTCAAACCAATCTACCAACCACATCTGTAGCGCATGTGAACTCACAACACATCAATTTGGACACATTTTTCTGTACTGAGAAAAGAACAGAAACACCATTAATAAAAGACTCATAATGGAAGTCTAAGGGCACTTGAGAAATGAGTTTGTGTGAAAATGTGGTCAGTTTTCTTATATCAAAGTCATTTGTCCTTTTAGAGACTGAACTGCATTTTCTTAAGGAAGTTTTTCAGTGATCTGATTGTATATAGATATCAAAAAGAAAAACAAAACTTCAAATGATGTGTGTATACAGTACTATACTAACAATACTAACTGGGCTTACTTTTTACTCAAAGTTGGACGACATGTAAGGAATAAAACACAATGTGGCATGCTGTTATGGGAAAATAATCAACTTTGGGGTGGTGTCATGCAGCCCAACATGAAGCATGAAGGTTGATTATTTTCCTGTAGCACCATGTCCCGAAGTGTTTTATTCCTCTTACACCGCAGCAATTTGGTGAGGCTAAGAACTGTTAATTTATTAATGAAGTAAACGTCATGCTTTATCCATTTATAGTTACATGTAATGCTGTGAAGACAATTTCGTTCCTGTTCTCACTTACACTTTAGCAGCTATAAACAGTCCTCCCTTCACCAGCCTTTCATTTTTTCTCTCTCTAAAAATTAAAAAAGTAAATAAATGGTTTGTCATGAAGCCTCTCTTGTGACTGACACTAACACTGGAGACTCCTTCCATAAAGTTTCATCATATAACAACACATAAAGAAATATGTACATTGTGGAGCATTCACCAAACAAGACCACGTGACCATGTTACTATAGAAATAAACACTTAAATAAGTGTGTAAACCTGTGATTTGAATTACAGTCGGAACTAGAGCTGCTGTTATAGAAATGTAATAAACACCAATCAGATTGGAGAATTCAACAGTGCTGTCTTATTAAACTTTATAATAACAGCTTTGGTAAGAACTCGTGGCTCCTGGTATGCAGCTCCACATATCAGTAATCTTTCATGCATCAGGATGAAGATAAAAATCTCATAAAATGTTGATGATGACAGCCTTTTGCTTTTTGCGCAGACACTTTTTTTCCTCCCCTGCCAAGTTCGAAAAGTCGATATTTCATTCCAGCAGACGAGAGTAAATATTTTAAACAAAACAACTTGACAGAGATCCCAGATTTACTGCACACTATCTCTCTTTCCATATACACTGGCAGATACACACACTTCTCCCTCTATCCCTCTCTCACTCTAATATATCCACACAGGCATTGTGTCCATGTCCCAGAACAATTGTGGAGTTAAAGGACATAGCTTCACACAATAAAGATGTCTCACACACACACACACACACACACACACACACACACACACACACACACACACACACAATACACTCAAATTAGTATCACATATCATACAAATATGCATGGAATATTCATCTATTGAAAAGAAAAGGAAATAATGTCCAGAGATGGAACATGTGCAGAAAGTACACCAGTGTGTGTCAGAAGAAATCGAGAATACGAGTAAGAGGAAAGTGTGTACCTGTTTCAGAGAAAAGGAAATGGACCAACCTCATAAACTCCAAGAAACCACAGATGGTTCCACATTTCTCCTTCTCTCTCTCATAATATAATCATTTAGCACTGCATAGTGTAGTTTCTGAGTAATGTAAAGAAGTGTTAAATAGTTACACCTTTTACAGGTGTGTGTGTATGTGTGTGTGCGTTTGAGATCAAATATTTTTTCTGAAATGCAACTCATTAGTTCATGAGAATCTCACACATAAACATAAACACACACACACACACACACACACACACACAGACAGACACCTTGCAGCTTGAAATTGGTTAACAACCAATAAAAATCCATTCTCACCTTTGTACTGCTAGTCCCTCAGAGTGTGTGTGTTTGAGTGAGCGTGTGTGTGCGTCTTCAGCCGAGTGCCACTGCGTCTCTGACAGGTGCCATGGTCCCGTAGACTCCAGGGGAACGGCAGGCTCTCTCACTCGCACACTCTCTCACTCTTTTAGAGCTGCAGGGAGGAATAGAGATAGCTATCTCCTGCTGCAGGACAGTGTGTGTGTGTGTGTGTGTGTGTGTGTGTGTGTGTGTGTGTGTGTGTGTGTGAGAGAGAGAGAGAGAGAGAGAGAGAGAGAGAGAGAGAGAGAGAGATGGTGTGTGTAAAAGTGCAGAATTCCAAGGGTCCTTCTGGAAAACACGTCTTATTGTTCCTTCTTGCTTCTTTCTTTCTCTCTGTCCCAGAACAGAACAGTCCCACACACTGCACTTCTCTTTTTTTCTTTCTCTCTTTCTTTATAGTAATATCTAATCTATATGTTTTTTTTTTGTTCTCAGTCCTCAGCAATTTGTGCACCACTTGATGTATCTGGTGCGTTAGGCTCCTCTTTCGCCACGTCTGACTCTACTTTGGCTCCTGCGCCGTCTGACTCGGTCCCTGCTACTGCGGAGCGCTTCTGCTCTCTCTCTCCATGCCTCCCTCCCTCTCTCCCTCCCTCCCTTTCACACTTTCACCCCTCCCTCTTTGGGCCACTCCTTCTTAGATGGCAGGCTGCTCAGGGTGGAGACTGGACTAAAGTGAATGACTGCATCTCTCTTTCTCTGTCTTACTGCAGGCCTGTGATGCTGAATTGGTTTGGTCCTGACTTCCATATGAGTGTGTGCGCGTGTGTGTGTGTGTGAGTGTGTGTATGGGTGTAATATGGCGCAGCATTCTGCCAACACGGACAGTTGTCTTCTGTATTGTACCATACACACACCACACATTTGAATCATGTGTGTGTGTGTGTGTGTGTGTGTGTGTGTGTACATATGATAATCTTTTGCACTTGAGTGCATTCTCAAGGTGCATGTGCAGATATGTACACACACACACACACACACACACACACTATTCATTCTGCACACAACCACCAGTTAAATCTTCATATCATTTGATATATACAAATAAGGTGGACTTCACAAATAAGAACGGTTTTTATGTCAGGAGAATTCTTTTGATTTCATGTCTTACATTTTCATAAATATCAGTAAAATACAATGTTCTTATTGACTGAAAGCAGTTACATACAATGCATAATAATTGCAGCACAAATTAATTGATTCAATGCAATTTAAATATACAGTGGTCATAAAAAGTTTTTAACAAATTAAAATTTTTTCCACCTTTAATATGATAAATAAAATTGAAGTGAAAAACAAATAGAAACTGTTTAGGGGAAAAAACAAAGAAATTTAAATGTACTATAACCTGGTTGCGCAAGTGTGCACACGCCTCAACTAATACTTTATTAAAGCACCTTTTTTTGTCCATTGGTCCATTCAAAAATGTTCAGCTATCAAAAAGAGGCCTGCAGGCTTTTGATATAACCAAATAGATTGGTATTGTTATCCATAATTCCCTCTAGCTTGACTAGAGCCTCAGTCCCAGCTGAAGAAAAGCAACCCCATAAAAGGATGCTGCCACCACCATGCTTCACTGTGGGTATGGTGTTTTTTAGGTGACAATCTTAAAATTATGCCCAATAAGTTCTGCCTTGGCCTTATCACACATTAACACATGGTTTGGGGTGATTGTATATAAGTCATGGTAAAAAGTTAGGCAGGATATATATATATATATATATATTTTTGGTAAATTGGTAAATTCTGAGCACAGTCACATGCACCATTATAAAATTGTGTGCACATCTGTGCAGCCAGGTAATCAGAAGTTTTTTCTTCCCACCCACACACAAAAATGTTTCTATTTGTTGGTTGGTATATCACATTAAAGGTGGAAAACAATCTCACCTGATTTAGCATGTTTTCATTTTTTAGATCACAAAAACCTGTAATTTTAACAGGGATTTGTACTTTTTATATAAAAAATAGACATATTAAGCAATTTTGCAAAATTTACATTTTTGGATATCTTTTGAGTTTATGAGCTATAACTATTATAATAGCCTTTATAATAGTTGATGATGCATAATTTCATTTAATAATAATAATAATAATAATAATAATAATAATAATAATACATGCCAGAGACCCTTGGCTACATGTATGGACCTTACTTTAAAACCCACCAGCATAGCAAACCATACAAATTCATTCAGAGATCACATAAACATACTATTACTATACAATTATTTAAATACACCAAGTGGTTTAATAATTGTAAAAAAAAAATATATATATATATATATATATATAATATAATATAAATATAAAAGCAAATGAGGTGTATGCACTGCATTCAGACTTTCCAAATAGCTTAACTAGCTAAAACATGATTAAATGTTGTAATACAATATATGATTTCATGCGAAGTGACTTTTTGAACCCCTACTGTAAGTGGACTTTTGAACCCTAAACTCTGTACACACTGTAATCCCTAATCTCAATTCCTAAACACTTTTGTGTTGCGTTGCACCCTTGCACCAGCCAGTACTCAAACAATCACGTCAGCCAGCTCTTAATGATTCATACCGGCAATGATGCTGTTCCACTAATGGACAGTCTCTGAGCAAGTGTGTCTGTGTGTGTGTGTGTGTGTGTGTGTGTGTGTGTGTGTGTGTCTGTGTTTCCCAAGCCATGTTATTTGATACTTTGACCAAGACCAATTATTGTCATGGACACGTAATGGCGTCATCAGTTCATAATCCACACCCTTGTTATGCATTACATACACACAAGTGCATGTGAACAGCCATGTCACACCTCCTTCCCCTTCTGCGTACACATAATCTTTGGCCTCTCTGCTGATCAAAATACAAACATGTAGGTCCTTTAAACCCATGCCAAACCCTTAATTGTCCTACTTCCCTGAACACACACACACACACACGCACACACACACACGAACAGTAACTAACGCGTGTGAGAGGACAATAACAGCTTGAATAGTACAGGTGGTGGAACCAATCACAATTCAGGATTCAAGCTGTGGAGTTCACAAAGGCCACTGACCACCCCACGGTGGTGTGCTTAATCTACGGCAATTAAACACACCACATAAAACCACACATAGAAACAATAATGCTATAGACAGACAGACAGATAGATAGATCTAGCATTTACTATTATAAAATTACACTAGACCAAATATAAATTTATTAATCCTTTTTCTAAAGATTTGTTTTACTAATTTCTTTAAATTTTCTTTGTTCCAGAAATAAATGCTTAAAATTAGCAACACATTAGCAAACATCTGCCAATATAAGACTTTCAAGAATTTCAAGCTTGAAATTAGCAAAAAAGGTTTAGTATATTTTAATATATTTTATATTTTGTTTATTGTAACCTTTTAATAAGAAGTACTAGATAATTCTTACTTTATTCAAGATATTATTTGCAGTGTTGTAATCTGGGAATACCCATCAGATGTAATTTTGTAGCTGAAAAATGGGAAACAGCCACAAAACAAAAATCAGGCTTTGGCCAAAATTGGTGGGTTTTTTTTCTGCCTATAACATATTACTTTGACATCAAAATTTTAAGGAACTATAAATATATTCCACCAAAAAGCTTGCCTATACNNNNATAGCTATATGCAGTAGCAAAATGACCATATGCATAATCAATTAGTTTTGTAAACAGATACCAGCTGTCAAAATGTCCGTCTCATGCGCAGCAGTCGGAATTGATTCTTTAAAAGCAATTTTCTTTCTTTTCACTTTTGGAGGTAAATAGAGTAGACAATGTCAAACTTTCACCACATGAAGAGTTTTGAGAGAGGAGATATTGCTGTACAGCTCTTTCTTATTTCACCTGAAATCTACTACAATTACATCTACAGTTGCTATATACACTTAGCATAGGCTATAGCAGTGCTGTAATAATCAACCATTTCTGTTGCTTCTCTAATAGACAGCAGATCTCTGATACAGCACCAAAAATGTAGGCTGGCTTCCCAGTGCATTTTCCGAACACACACACACACACACACACACACACACACACACACACACACACACACACGCACACACACAAAATGCTTTATCACTTTAATAACTAATCGCATACCACTGCTCTTGAGTTACAAATACACAGCCCACCATGATCACATACTCCTCATAGCACTCCTCTTCTGTGGCCTCATTAGGGGAACACATCACACACTGATTTTACTTAACTCTCTCTCTCTCTCTCTCTCTCTCTCTCTCTCTCTCTCTCTCTCTCTCTATCTATCTATCTATCTGTCTGTCTATCTGTCTGTCTATCTGTTGAGCCAGGAACTACAGAGGAATTCCAGCCTTCAAGCCAAACGCTATATATAGACACACAGGTACATGCATGTGTGTTTCTGACAGATGATGGGTGTGTTTAAGTAAGTGTAGCCAACCGATATCCCGGAATCTGTCTAGTCAGAATTGATTTTCCCCAAATGACCCTTGACCTTAGCCAAGCCTTTGTGACTTGTTGACTTAGACCAGATCTATGGCTGAATGTATGTTGTGTGTGTGTGTGTGTGTGTGTGTGTGTATGTGTGTTGCCACAGTATATAAAATATTAGAAATGCTAGAAATGCTGAAAGAACAGCATGAAGCATTCACCATATTTCAGTATTAACCCCCAGACATACAGCATGCAAGATTACAGTGAGTATTTGGGTGAGTGTGTTATCAGTATTTTTATTGACCTTGAAGCCTGATTGAAAACCATGAAAGATGAAGAGTGTGAGACAGAAAGGAAGAGCATGGAGGAAACATCAGGGCTTAAATCAATATGAGGAGGAAATATCTTTGGTCAGTTTTGAATAATGCTAAGTTTGAGAGAAAAAGACAGCTTAGTTTTATGGCCAAAGATGAAACCTTCATCATTTTCTCTTTCAAATAAAATGTGCACAATCAGCCAAGACATATTTTTTTGTCAGAAGTTTTCTTCTTTAGTATTGAACTGGAGCTACAATGCCAACTCTTTTCATAGGAAAGCAGCTAATGCATGCTCAATAAAATGTCACTAGAAGTTGCATATTGGATATCGTAGATTACATCAATGGTTAATTCGCATATTCCTTGAATCATCATGGTCATTTGCATATCTAAATGTGTTACATGAAGTAGTAAGATTTTGTGAAGATGGGGTGCGACAAACAGTGGTGATCAGTGATTGGTCATTGGGAATATTGGATATTGGGACTATTGGTGAGTCGAACAAACCTGCTCTCTCAACTTGTATAACCAACAGCTAGCTTGATGTGAGCTGGAGAGCCATATCTAGTGCAGGATAGCTGTTAATGTCTGTTAAAAACAAGTTGCTAGATTTCAAACAAGTCTGTTTGAGGTACTAAAAACCCGAAATCGAGTGAGGAGACTCTCTGTGGCTTTAGGCATGGAATTAGCATGATGCCAAGCCGATGGCCTCTAATTGTTAGCTACATTAGTCTTGTAGCACAAAAGCAAAACTAAGCAAAATTACTGTAGAATACCAACTACAAAATATCAAAATATTACTATTTAAATCTTATTATTATAATCGTCATGTACGAACATGCTATCTCATATAAATACACACACACAACTTTAGCCTAGCTAATCTTAAATAAAAAATACAGAAGTGGTTGGATGGAGGGAGAGAACTAGGTAACAGAGAGAGGATGGAAGAGCTGCCTTTAATTTTTGAAAAGTAAGTTCTTTAATTCAGCATAATTCTAGTCTTTGTAACTTCTGTCCTATCCTTTACACGCAAATGCACACACACACACACACACACATACACACACACACACACACACACGCACAGATGATTTATTGACTGACATAAAAAGGGAATTGCCTTTACTACTAGTTGCCTTTTAATTCCAACACACTCCCTGCAGTTTTGGGGTTTTCCCCACACATACTTGCACATACACTAACAATTTACAAAACCCTTATAAGATGTTTTAAAGGTTAAGGGTGAATTTTAGAGTTTGTACCATTTCTTACGACCGTATAAAATTCAAACAACATCAAATCACATCATGCTTACTTCCCGTGAATCTGCACAAATATCTCTTGCAATCATGTTCATGTGTCTTGATTTCTAAACAATCTGTATTAATGGAGTAGTCTGGAATTTTTAAAGCCTTTTGCTGCAAGTCAGGTGAATCTTAGCTGCAATAAAAAAACAATGACAAGCCTTTTCCTTGCCCCCAGCTGACCCCACCAGCACTGATGAAGCCACATATGGTTTGCCTTTAAAATAGAAGAAGGGCAAAGCTGAGCATGCTTGGGGGCAGAGTTCATTTCCAGAAACCTGAAATGATGAGAGTAGTGAGATTTACTGAATTGAAATATGGGAAATCCTTGTTTTCTATGGTATTTTGAATATTAAGTGACCAAACCATTTTTTAATTAAGTAACCAAAGCAGTTTTGAGACCAAAGAGCTATTCTCTTCCTGAGCTGCAGGGTAGCTGGACATTAGCCAGTCTCTCCACATGCCATGTGCAATGTCAGGCAATTCATTCCACAGCAACAAGAAAAGTGCAAACTCAGGAATAAATAAAATACAGGAATATGGAGCAAAAAAAAAATGGAGATCATACTGTCCATAACACCACTCTACATGGAATTTACTTCCAAAACATATACGACTATGTGAATAAATGGTTTAAGCTTGAGAACATATGTCTGTATGTGTTTTGTTGAAATGCTCTTGATAACATTTGGCTTAATGGTTGGCACTGTTGCCTTGCACCTCCAGGGTTGGGGGTTCGAATCCCACCTCTGCCCTGAGCACATGGAGCGTAGATGTTCTTCCCATGCTTCAGGGGTATCTTCCAGGTGCTCTGGTTTCCTCCTCCAGTCCAAAGACATGTTGTAGGCTGATTGGCATTTCCAAATTGTCCATGGTGTGTGTGTGTGTGTGTGTGTGCAATTGTGCCCTGTGATGGGTGTCTCCCGCCTTGTGCCCTGAGTCTCCTGGGATAGGCTGCAGTCTCCCCCTCAACCCTGTGTAGGGTAAGCATGATGGATGGATCTCAGATCTGTGTGTAACTTTATTAATCTTACAGCTAGGCACACACACAGAGCCCTAAAAAATTGTACTGAAGCCCAGTTAATGCATGGGACATCAAGGTATACAACTTAATTCTGTGTACTGGAGTGTGCAAGCATGCAATAAGTATGTACATGCATGAAACATGTGTGTGTGTGTGTGTTAGAGCAAGTTTAAAAAGAAGAGAACCATGTCCCTTACATCTTGTGAAAAAAAGTACGAATGTAAAAAAAAAAAAAAAACATTGTTGGATTTAGTGACATTTAGTTTCACGTAAATTAAGCTCCAAGAAATGGTCCCCACACTAAATGTATCCTTTGTAACTTTCCAGACAAAATATATCATGTGTTTTTGTTGGATTTATTACATATGACATGTGCAAAGGGCCCAGTTAAATTCCACAAAGTATGACAAATTATATCATGGGGACATTTTTTTTCTACAAAAAGAGCTAAATGCATCCCATTGCCCACAGCTCTAAAATGTTAAGCATATGTCAATCTTTTTGTCTTCTTCAGTTTGTTTTGACTTCCATCTGTTCACACCGTCTCCTCTCCATGGGTTTTTCCCCAAATTCCTCACAGGTCTACCTGCTCCTTCTCTCATTTTCTTTGTCCTTTCTTTACCCTTCTCTCTGTTACAAGCCCATTATCTGCTGAATAAATCTGTGTGTGTGTTCCCGTTACTCCAGTGACAAAAATCTTATTTCATCAGGCCTACTAACAATAAAATAGGTGAACAAATCAAAAGGGGTCACATTTTATTACATAATGCTCTCTGACTGTCCACCAACTCTTCATCTTTTTTTGGTTATTCCTCTAACCACATCCTCTTTTAATCTCCAGTGGACCCCAGTATGTTAGTAAAAATGCAGACTGCAAACACACACACATACACAGCCCCTTCCTTACCTTAGCTTCCATATTCAGTATGCTATTTGAAACCATAGTACACTCACGCCCCAACACCCCCCTACACACGCACAGGAAAAAGTTATTTTGATTTGGTATGTGACACTGATTTATTACTACTAATCATATTTCATATCATTTATATATTACAGAGCATTATTATTATTAATAAGAATAGTGTCAGTCTGAATCTTCTTGCTTGGGTACCCACCCCATCCCTCAAATTCATCCTGCTAATAATGCTTACACAATTATGAACTGAATTGAAGAGCAAACAGATATTAGAAGAATGAGGTGGGGATTGGGATGAATAGGGTGGTTGGTTTAGGATGAATGAGAGAATGTGATGGATTGAATTGAATTAAATATGGGTGGGGCAGAATTAAGAGGAAAATGGAGAGAAAGGCTATGAGGGTGCAGTCATTTAGAAAAAAGGGGTCTGCAATGCTAGAGCACAATGTACAGAGAGGCTGTGATCTGTGATGGAGAGACTGAGTGCATCAGCAAACTTTGTGAGAGCAGTCATTTATGATGCATGAGACAAAGAGAGTGTGCAATCCTTTAGAGAGAAAGTATCTGTGATCCTTCATAGAGATAGTGCCTCCAATCCTTCAATAACGTGTCTGTGATCCATCAGAGAAAGAGTGTCTGTGATTCTTCAGAGAGACAGAGAGTGTGTGTCTGTGATCTTGCACAAAAAGTGTCTCCAAACCTTCAGAGAAAGAGAGAAAGCCTTTGAGAGTGTCTGTGATCCTTCAGAGACCGAGAGCATCTGCCATCCTTCAGCGAGAGAGACTGTAATTTTTGGAGAGTGTCTGTGATCATTCAGCCATGTAAGGAACTTTCAGTGATCCATCAGAGATGGAAAGGGCTATCATACTTTGGAAATTGGAGGGCTGTGAGCATTGTGAGATGGGTGAGGCTGTGAGCATTGTTAGACAGGAGGGTCTGTGAGCATTAAGATTGCAGGGGCTAGAGCACTGAAAGACAGAAAGACTGTGTATCTAACATGGTATAGAGCCATGAAAGATGGAAAGGCTGTGATTACTGAGAGACAGAGGATTTGTCTCTTCTTCAAATCACTGATATGTGCTGATAGAGGCCTAGCATTGTTTATCATTTAAGGTGTGAATGTAGCCTGAAAATAACTCTGTTTTAAGAGCAATTTTACATAAGAATCAAAAGGGATTACTAATTATTTATGTGGAAATGTGGTGCTGTGTGAGGATATGAAATGGAGAAATTGGCAAATATTTTTGTCATTTATATTAATACTGCATTGATTCTGATTTCTGAGGAAAGTGGGAACCTGTTTATTACAAATGGGCATGTTTGCATTTGGTGCTGTTGGCAGAAAGCGTCATCACGTGGAAGGTCTGTCATGAGTAGAGTACAAAGGAGATGGGAATTTATATGAAATTAACTAGAAAGAAGGTGGAGCTTCAGATATTATCCTTCTCCCAAACAGTGATTTGACAACTTCATTAAAAGCTGTGGTAATGAACTTGACTCAAATACCAATATCCTGTACCAATATACAATATAAATCCATTTATCCAAACAGTTTGATGTTAAAATCAACTGTAAGTCTGATTTCGGAGGTATGGCATTGTGATATGAATTAGGTAGGGCAGCCTGTCAACACTGATCCCAACAGTTTACATATGCTCTGTCACAAGGAGACATTATTCTACATATTACAGTGTAGCTGCCTGCTTTTTTCATCAGAGCACCTGCCCCTGAAGATCTTTCTGCTCATCCCGGATACATAGTCCTCTACGCATAAGATTAGTTATTAGCTCATTCTTAAAACAGATGTTTGTCTGGTAGCTGCATTAGTGAGAAACACTATGTGTGTGTGTGTGTGTGTGTGTGTGTGTGTGTGTGTGTGTGTGTGTGTGTGTGTGTGTGAACCAAGAATGTTCCAAAACACATGGGACATCAAGCTGTACTACTGAAGTCTGAATAATGGAACGTGCAGTGGCAAATCTGTGCAATCACCAATGTGCATGAGTGCATGCATGTATGTTTGTGTGTATTAGTATATGCTTAATGGGAATCCCTTAAGTGAATGAGATATACATAGGGAGGGACTGATCAAAGGATTCACACAGCTACAAACACAGGCAAACATATATACTCATTCAGAAAACAGGTTTACATAGAGTCAGTCAACTACATAATTATTGGAAACTTTCAAATATAAAGTTAAGTTTACAAAAATGAATATACCTTCCACTCATGCAGCTGAAAAATGGAAGGTATCTGTGGAGTAAATGGAGGACTGCCAGGTTGATTACCTTTGCATTTAGTGGAATATTACTGCATGTTTGTTGCCTTGACAGGTAGTACAAACTTATCATATTGTGACCATAAGAAGCCGATAAATGGTCCCTGTTGCATAACACTATGGACATTCTTGTCAACCCAAGTGACCAAATAGACTGGTGGTCCTTTCCTTTACTCTCAAATTTTACTCCATGTTCCCCTGTGAGTATTTTAATACTACTGAGAAATAGTACTAAGAAAGTCTGTTATTAAATTTGACCCAAATACTAATTTCAGTAATCAGAATTAGCCACCTGTCAGGTCAGCCCAGTCTAGTGACTCCAGTTCCCAACATGCACCGCGGCCTCTAAACATGGCTGCCCTGGACTCCATTTCCCACAACACACACACACACACACACACACACACACACAGCCTCTCTCTCAGTTGCTGGACTTTTGATTGTGCACACCTGGGTGAAGTTACACACACTCACAGCCACCCTATATGAGACTCCTTCACAAGAACTTTGCAATGTATATGCTCAATTCCTTTGTATCTTTGGTGTTACCAAACCTATTTATCCCAGTTTTGACCTTAACATTTTGCCTGCTCTCGGACATCCTGTTTGTTGTTTGCCTGATTTCTGCCTGTCTCTGGTTCTTGATCATTGCCCTTCATTTACAGATTGTTTGCACGAGCTTTATTAAATGCTGCCTTACCTGCAATTGCATCTGTCTCAGCTATCTTCACATGACACCACCTAAAAGGCTTTAATGCATGTCATAACTAAAACGTTTGTGACATTTGATTCCCTATTCCTAAAATACTCTCTTAGCTGCAGTAATATCCGCACTGTGTATATAGTTATACTACATGACCTTTTCTAAATTTGTCTTCTTGAAGTGAACAAAGCACTGCACTAATTCCAAAAAGATCCTATTATATATGGCACACATAGAATAGTATACAGAATTTAACAACAAACAAATCACAACAGACACACACAATATATCATTTACACCCTTTTCAGTGGAAATGCCACTCTCTGTATTCAGCACTAATGGGGTGTATAGGTATGGACAAAGTGGTTGATGTAAGTATGACCACACACACACACAAACACACACACACACACACACACACACACACACACACAGAAACACCACACCCAGGTCTAAATGGTCCTCTATACACTTGTATGCTGTGGCTAAACATTGCAACACAAAATGCATGAACAGACAGGGCTGTGAAGAAAGAGAGAAGGAGAAAATCATTTGTTTATTCAACCCTTGAACTTTTCTCTCAAGTTTGATTCTGACTGTGAAAAAAATAATATTTAATGTCAGTTTATTAATTTCAGTCTTGGAGTGAATACATTTTACTGAGTGAAATTTTATAGAGTTCAGTTTTGGTGAACCTTGTCATGGGAATTTGCAATGTTGATCAGTAGCACAAATGCTTTACCTGTGTTGACTTCTAAAGAGGCGGTCCTTCATTTTGCAGTGCAATATATCCCCAGTGAAGGAAGTATTTTACATAATACTTTCTAGTCTGTCTATAATTTTTTTTTTTTTTTTTTCAAAAAAGAGCATGTATGGTTCTCAGTCAGTCGGAAAGCTAGATTATATGTTTTCTGTTTTTTTATTATTTATGGTTGGTGAGTCTTTCTCCAACACAGATCTAGCATTACTTCTCTCCAATGCTTCTTCCTTCTTAGGCTACTGCAATATAGACACTGCTAAATTGCTAACTGCACCAAAATGAAGGAATTTTTCATTTTGTCTTGACATTTACTCAGTTGTCTCATTTTGATAAATGGTTTGCCATAGAGTCTGAATCTTACACTGTTTAACCTTTACAACTTCCTGAGTTTATCCGTTAACAGATTTCAAAGTTGATATAAAGTGTTGCACACACGCCAAACAGCAAACGTGTCAAATGCCATCACTATTAATCATATAATAATTCTGCCTGCCAACACCACACAAAAATCATTGTGTTACAATAAGAAGGCAGCTTTTCTGGGTGCACTCTTGAGATTATCCCATTTGAAAAGCCAGTGACTTCTGAGGTTCATTAATGTTGCCAACTTTCAAGAAAGCATTGCATCTATCCTTCTCAGTGTATAATGAGTTCCATTAAAGTATGAAGAAAAATGGCAGACCAAACTGTTGGGTTTGCAGATTTTCAAAAAGTCAATGCCTGGATAAAATGAACAATGAAGTTAGCTTATATAGTTAACCTGCTACCTAGCTTGCCTGCTATGTTATTTGGTGAATGGTGATCTAGTCATTTTCAGAATAAAAAATAGCCGCCACAAGTTCTCTCTGGTAAGCCAGTAAACAAGCAATTGATAGTACAAAAACAGATGTCTACCTCCAGAATTGAACATTGCTGATGTATTGAATCATAAAAATGGAGGAATTTGTTGAAAATTTACTTGGTCTATTCTCTGCTGCTTGTCTGAAAGAAAGAAAAATAAAGAGACAGATAGATGCAATTAACTGCACAGTAGCATTCTGGGTCAATCAGCACAGAAAGTTCAGAACAAAGAATTGTGGAAGGTCTAGACACACACACACACACACACACACACACACATCCATTCAAAACGTGTTTTCTTTCCTCCATTCTTCTCCCATCTTGTGTCTTCATCACTGTGTCTCTCGGCAGGTTCTGTCCTGATTTTCACTTTCTCCAAATAGCCTCTCTCTGTTCATCTTGTGGTGAAAAAGCAAATTTCCCCTGCTCTGGGTGATGAACCGCAGAGGACTCACAATGTGACAAATTAACAAAAAAAGAGAGAACACACACAGTGTTTTCACCCTTCACACACGCACACACTCACACTTTTACCCAAATACCTTTCCTGCCTACTTTTGCTGAATGAGTATTTAAGGAAGGCATGACAGGAGGAACGGTCATGGTCATGTCTGTGCCACAACAAGACAGCAAGTGTGAATACGTAAAGCTATAGCACACAGGCTAAATAATTGATGGATAAAAAAAATTAGGGTTTTTTTTTTTAAATTGTGCTAATTGTTCTCAATAGCTATGGTAGGTTTGGATCTCAGAGAGATTACCAGAAGAATAAAGTTCTTAACTCGAAATGGCCACATGTTCATGCAAGGACATGTCAAGTACAATGCAGTTTAAAGCTTTGAAATACATAAAAAAAAAAAAAAAATGGTGTTTTATGAGAATGCAAATCTCATCACAAGCTCTATTCTAATGGTAGTAAATCAGCTTGCACCATTAATACCATATAAAGTGTTGCACACAAGTCAAACAGTAAAAATGTGTCAAATGCCATGATTATTAATCATATAATAATTCTGCCTGCCAAGAGTACAAAAAAATCATGTTCCAATCAGAAGGCAGCTCCATTTATAGGCACTGAACAATACACTGAACAATTCTCAGCCTGATTTTTGCTGTCCCAGAATTCTTTGGTGGTCAGTTCTTTCTCTCATGACGAACTGGAATGTTGTGGATGATTTACCATTATTGTGACTAAAGATAGCTAACAATGAGGTTCTGACAGTGTCAGGACAGTGTCAGAACTTTGGATTAAAATCTTAGGTTGGCATAGGATTACATGAAACTCACGAGACAGCTATAAGTACGGTAGTGGCAATGGTGAAACCTTAATGAAACCTGAGATTTAAAAGAAGAACAGCTTATTGAAATGTTGCTCCAGGGAGACTGTCTCTTTGAATGTCCTCTTTTACCCAGCTACAAATGGCACCAAATTCCTTCTCTTTGCCTTTTAAAATGGGTTTTCTTTAGACATAACATTAACACTATTACACCGAGGGCTTATTTAAGGTTTATGCGAGCCAATTATTGTTTATTTTTTCTGCACGAGCCAGATCATACTGTTTGATGATGTAAGGAGAGCATCACAATTTCTTTAATCACAGGTTCATTATTAGAAGATCTTTATTGTATAATATAACATATTGTATAAGATCTTTATTGTATAATCTAACACATTATTGCACAATCTGTTATAGAATTCAGGCAAAATTTTATTGGGATCATCTTGAACAGGGCAACAAGTAATAATCTTAAAAGAATACAGAATACAGCATACAGGAACAAATAACAACTTCTTTGAAAGAACTAAGCTTGGGATGAGGAACTCTTGTACACTAAATTGTAAGCATATTGCACAACCGTTAAATGAACACATCCATGTTCATGTGCAAAAAGAGAGAGAAATACAGAGAGAGAGAGAGAGAGAGAGAGAGAGAGAGAGAGAGAGAAAGGCAGCTCAGCTCAAAATGGGGTTTCAAGTAGGAAATTAAAAACCCTGAGTGATTAATCATTTGCTTGTTACACACACACACACACACACACACACACACATACGCATGTACCTGCAAACCTCTGAATTCATGGAGTTGAAGAGAACCTTCCAGATAGGCCTGGAGAGAGAAAGAGAGAGAGAGATAAAAGGAAAGAAAGAAAGAGATGAATGAGATGAGAGAGAATTAGTTTTCAAGTGACATTTGTCATTTTTCGTAACAATTCAATAAAAAAAAAATACAGATGGCCTCAGTCCCTTTTTCCAAAATCCATACTCTGTGAGTGCAAACACACTGTGCTCCAGCTCTTCTCAGGAAAGTGAGAGAGAGAGAAGATGAATTAATTGTTGCAAGTGCAAACCACAGCAAAAAGGGAGGCTAGGACATTTATCATGCTTAAGGAGACTAAATGACCCCTCTTTCTCTCTTTCTCTCTCTCACTGTCTCTGGGCTGCAGTCGACTTACCCGGGCACGTACGGGCTTGTACCGATGGACAGGAGAGGGAATGGTGTTCACACAGGCTTTCTTAATCTGTGAGAGAGAAAGACAAAATATAGCTCCTGAGAGCACAAGGCTGTTTAGGAGGCATTATTTTCTTCTGTGCTTTAAGGTGTGACCTCACACACTTGGCTTACTGCCTCAAATCAGCAGCTTCGGTGCCTTTGACTAAAGCAGAAAAGAGAGCTTTCTGAAATAGAGGGCGTATGAACACACAGGACTTTAAAGGCATCACCTGCTGAATGTGCTTGTGTGTGAAGCACTAAAGGTCATCCTCTGTTTTTTTAATGCAGAGAGCTTTTGTGATTATTCCATCTGGAGTCTGACGATATCCCAATGTGTCATGCTTTGAGTGTCTGTTTCAAAAACTTTCCCCTCGTAAATACACACACACACACACACAAACTCGCATTGTCTCCGGTTAAAACAAAATGCCACATTTGGAGATCTGGGGACCTCTCTGACAGAAATATGGTATTGCAAAGAACTTGTGATCAATATTTGGTACCATGGGTTGTGCACTTAGTCACTTGACTCAGCAACATTTTAAATGACTTTATTAATTAAAAGAACCTAGTGAAAAAAGTCTTTTTGAGCAGAGCCATTGTTCCCAATGACCAATCACTGATCACCATTATTCCCAGCAACTAATCACTTATTATCCTTGATTCTCAACAATCAGTTAGTGATCAACACTGTTCCTGTACAACCAATCACCGATCAGCCTTGTGTCCCAATGACTAGTCACTGATCACCATTGTTCACCAACAACCAATCAGTGATCACTGTTCCCCAACAAAACCAAACACTGATCACCATTGTTCCCCAACAACCAATCACTGATCACCATTGTTTCCCAACAACCAATCACTGATCACCATTGCTTCCCAACAACCAATCACTGATCACCATTGTTTCCCAACAATCAATCACTGATCACCATTGTTTCCCAACAATCAATCACTGATCACCAATGCCTGTCCCACCCACACACCTCTTTGTTCATCATTTTAAACTCTTCAATAGTTAGAAGTAATTAAAGTGAATTATTCCATCCATAACTGTTCCCTTTGTGTCTATTTCCTGAATATACCTGCACTAGTACTTTCATTTTTTCTGCATTCTAGTATTTTGTAAATATGGAAATAGTTTGTTTGATTATTTTTTGTAAGTACTGTACACAGTTAGTCATAACCAAAGACTTTCTATAAGAAATAGGTTATACTCTATTATTTTCTAATTATATTGTACATGCCTTCAGAAATGTCTTCAGAAAGTCTGAAATGCCAATGATTATGACAATTCAATGAATATGCAAACTAGTCTAGGACATAATCTGGTGACTTCTAGCAACTTTTTGAGCATGCATTAGCTACTTTGTCTTGACAAGAGTTGGCAACAAAGCTTGTGACGTGACATTCTTTCTCTGTGCTGACTATCTGGTGACTGCAAGTGGCAAGTTAATATGCTTTCATCTACTCAGGGCATACTATATTGTAGTATATTAAACTAGTAACACCACTATTGTTGGTATACTAATTGGTATACAGCCTTCATTGGAAAACTGTTCTCTTATGAAATATATATATATATATATATATATATATATATATATATATATATATATATATATGTGTGTGTGTATATAATGCATATGAGTGACTGTCACAGTTACCAAGGATTAGGTGAAAGAGCTTATTAGCAAATGGTACTATTGGAGATATAGGCTTTTTTTTTATGAGGCTACGGAAAGTAAAAAAAAAAAAAGGGGGGGGGGGGGGGGGCGTTTAACCGGAAAATTCGAACAGCAAACAATATTGCATAAAAAAAAATTGTTATTTTGGCCA
>CM074952.1:7936078-7949520 GCA_037577455.1 Pangasius macronema | reverse complement strand
TGCAGAAGATAGGGATAGGTGGAGAGTGATGATTCGCTGTGGCGACCCCTGAAGGGAAAAGCCGAAAGAAGAAGGAGGTGTCGTCTAATGTCATGCCTTACCTACTGCAGGAAGTGGGGGTGGCTTTTGTGCATCTGTGCCCAGTGGCCCATTGTTTCATAATCTGTCCCTAATTCAGGGGGCATCCTTGTAGGGTATCCAAACCACCTCAGCTGGTTCCTCTCAATTCACAGAATCAGCTGATCTACTACAAGCTTCTCCCAGATTGCCAAGCCCCTTATCCTATCACTAAGAGTATGTCCAGCAACCCCGCTAAGGAACCTCATTTCCACTGCCTGTACTTGTGACCTAATTTTTTTCTGCCACTAATCACAGCTTGTAACCACAGATGAAGACAGGAAAGTAGACGGACGAGTAAACATAGCAGAATTGATCATCTATATGACACTCTTTCATGCCCCTTTTGACTTTCTGGTGCAAGTATAAATATGAAACCAAAAATGTGCCCATGCCACAGGGACCATGGAAAGACTGAAAAAAAGAAAAAAAAGTGTGTTTTTATTATGTAGTTGAGCTGAGACCAGGGAACCTAGGACAATGTGCAGAGGGGTGCAATTAGATCAACATTCAACTTAAGTAACCGCTTTATCCTGGTCAAGGATGGGATGGAACCGGATCCTGTTCCAGGAACACTGGACAAGCGGTAGGAATACACCATGGAATGTTGCATGAGATTGGGAAACAGGGCAACTGCAGGTGATATGCCTGTAGCTAAGCACAAGGTAAGGGATTCACAAGTTTAAAACACTTTTCCTTCATCTCTCAGATGTGGGTTTTCCAAGATAAGATGGCCTGCGGTGGCCACAACAGGAAGGAGGATAAATGATGTGTACTCAGACTTCCTCTGTAGTCAACGTCTGAGAAATTAATATAAGTAATCCTTCACAAACAGTTGCCTCTTTTTTTAGCTCCATGATAAATTTGCTCGAATAATTTTGACAGGTTGAGGTCAAACACACCTATTTAAACAGCTGCTCTCTCAGTCTATTTTTCAAACTCTATTTTTCTCTTTCTGCATTTTACAGCTCCTTATCTCTCTTTTCTTTTTTTGCCCCTTTCTGTCACTTTTGCTAATAATTCATTGGAGTTTCACTTGACCTCTCAGTGACTTCTCTGAAAATGACTTTTAGGAATGAACACACACTGATACACACAAATATGTTCAGAGAGAGAGAGCGAGAGAGAAAGAGAGAGAGAGAGAGAGAGAGAGAGAGAGAGAGAGAGAGAGAGAGAGAGGAAATGCCATGCTCTCAGTATTGGACATGCAACAGGTAGTAAACATAATGTTGTGAAAACTGCTATTACTTCAGCTTTCAGAGACCAACAGGTGTCAAGGAGACAAAGATCAGCTTCACAGGCAGTTATCACACACACACACACACACACACACACACACACACACACACACACACTGTTGTTGAAAGAATTTGCTTATTATTTATGCAAAATCATAAGCTCGTGTAGATTTGAAGAATGAGGACTAGGTAACAGAATGCGTAACAGATGGACACACACACTCACCCACACACACACAAATCCAACACATGCACACAAGCTCTTTAATCAAGCACAGTGTATCTGTCAGCGACCTTCTGAGCACAAACAGATCTCCAGAGATGGTGACAAGACCAAACACAGCCTTCCGTGTGTGTCTCTCTCTCCGTTGCTCACTACATATACACACACATACATACATACTCACCTGGAAACCATCAAGTATAGATATATGTTTGAAGTCAGATCTAATATGAAGCCATGTTAACATTAACTTTAGATAAGCCATGAGATGCATTAAAATGTCATGTTCAATGTTAAGCGGAATTTATGACCTGAGGTTTGGTAAAGGGAGAGATAGAAGAAAAAATACCCCTTACGAGTTAAATAAGATGAATAAATCATAATTTTCTATTTTCTCTCATCATTTCCTCATTTCTATTGACTGCACCATTCTGTAGTCAGTCTTGATTTATGTGAGCTGGATTCACAGTTTAAAGTTTAAAGTTGGTACAGGAGCTGTTCAGGAGTGAGAGATTAAGTTGTTTGTGTGTGTGTTGTGTGTGTGAGTGAGAGAGAGAGAGAGAGAGAGAGAGAGAGAGAGAGAGAGAGAGAGAGAGAGATAAAAGATAGAGAGAAGCAGCATGTGGGTCATTCATTCTACTTCAGGCTAAGAAGCACTTACCTTAGAGCTGAATATGACGATATGGCCTTGGCATGCATGCATGTGTGTGTGTGTGTGTGTGTGTGTGTGTGTGTGTGTGTGTGTGTGCATGATGGTTGGCTATACAAGTGGGCAAGAATAGGACCAGCAGCTTTTCTAAGATATCAATCAATGTGTGTGTGTGTGTGTGTGTGTGTGTGTGTGTGTGTGTGTGTGTGTGTGTGTGTGTGTGTGTGTGTCTCTCTCTCTCTCTCTCTCACACACACACACACACACACACAAATGTGACATTTTGCATTTTGACATTTTCCATTGCTTTCATCTGCCTCTTTGTAGCCTCATCATTGTTTGCTGTAGACATACATTCTTAGAAAGGAAAATGCCTCCTCAACTCGGAATTCCTACTTGAGAACTCGGCAAGTGACATCAGATCAACATGGCTGCTCACAGCATCAGCAGTAAACAAAGTAGGTCTTCTTAACTTCAAATGTACTGTATATACAATTATTTGCTTTAAATCAATCAACATACAGACATATTCACTTGTTAGATCTAAAACACTGACTATATATCTTCCTGATTTGAGAAGGAAAATGTGTATCAGTTATCATAGGTAGCTGGCTAACTTGTTGCTACCACAAACATGAAGGCATCCATGGTTTTCCCACTTTGTAACTTGAACTCAAGGAGGTAAAAAATGACATAACTCTGAGCTCCGACTTCATGCTTTCAAGGTAAGTCAAATGCAGCACTGAATCTAGCACCTTGAAATTTCTCCATATGTTCCTCCGGTGGAACACATAAATGTGTTATGTAGAATCCTACAACAGAGGGAATACCTTCTAAAAAAATCCAAAGATGAACCATTTATAGTGCACAGTTATGCTACTACCTCACAAATATCTGCTCAGAGCTCAGTAACTTAGAAACAATGCTCAAATCTATAACCTTTAAATGTTCTTCACTTGTCCCTCTGGAGAAGCCCTGAAAAAAGTTCTAAGGAGAGCTCTACAACTGAGTGGAAAGTTTTAACAAGCTAAGAATCTTTAATCTAAAGAATCCAAAGAACTTTCAAAGAACCGCTCTTCCCCCTCCCCAGAGTCAGTTTGATAGTTCCTCTAGGTTGTTTTACTCACCTGCAGTTTTATTAAATGTACTAGAGAATTTGTTTTATAAAGAAAATTGGTAACACATCACAATATGATTCCTTAATTAAGGCCTAAGTACTCACCATAGTAACACTCCAATAATTACTAATCACTCTTATTAACTACTGTGTTGACTAAAGTGTAAGGATTTACTAACTGATATTAAATTACTATGCTGACAAAACCATAATGACTTGATATCCAATTTTATTAAATCATTAGTAGCTTGTATCCAAATTGGATAATAAGTCACAACAGTATTGTCAATATATTAGTGATGAGTATCACAATCATTTATAGATACCACAAATGGATAAGATTAGCTACTACATGATTATTCTTTTATTAGCATTGCTTTTTATTCCATTAAGGAGTTATTCATAGAGACCCGATACGAAATACATGATTACTTGTTTACATAGTAAGTACTTAATCATTAATTAAGGAGCCATAAAATGATACAATATCACAGTAAGTAAGTGTTAGCTATTAAATTACTATCCTTTATGCTCCTGTAATAATGTGCTCCTGTAAAAAGGTGAGGTCTCGGAGGTCTTCAAAATAGGGGCTTCTTGCTATGCCAAGGGAGACTGACCATTTGCTGTTCATGACCCTACCCTTTAGAACAATCTCCTTCATGACATTAGGTTATTAGTTTCAGTGAACATTTTAAAGAAACATCTTAAAACCCACTTTTATATTTACTTGGATTTAATAGCTCTTAGCAGTAGCTCTTCAGTGAATGGCTTTTGTGTATTTTTATTGTTTTATGCTGTTTATTTTTTGTACTTTATATACGGGGTGGACGATATGTAAGTCATTGTCCTTTGTGACTATACTTATGTATTATTTTGGCATACTTATAGTTTCCTTGAGGCTAAGCAGCAAGAAGAAATTCTTTTCTTAAGAAAACTTACATTTGCAGGCAAAATAAAATGGCATAGTTGCTTTAAAACAAAAAAAAATCTTCTAACAGTTTTAGATAAATAATAAAAGTTACTTTTGGCATGAAAACATGACATGAACTTAATTCCACTTTTTATTTTTTAATACTTAAGAACATTTAAAAATAGGAACAAGTAAGATATTGACACATTATCTATACTTTAACAAGTATAATTTCTCATTACTTTGTGTCCCCTGGTCATATGATTGTGGATTGTGGAATATTACATATTATTTTGTGTATACTTTTATTGTTTTATAATTTTATAATTGAGCAGGATTGTGGGGTTTTTCAGGTATGGTGAAGCACTTTGTAGCTAAGGTGTAGCAAAGTACCATACAAATAATGGTTTACTTACTTACTAGTCAAAATAGTAGCTTAATTATAGTGATTAGTAACTATTGAAGAACTAATATGGTAACACTAGATTACTTAAGTACTTAGGCATGAATTAAGGATGTGTATTATACAGTTTTACCAGAAAATTAAAAACAAAACATATTGTCATTGATATAGACAACAGGTCCTTTTTCTCTTTCCTTTTTGTTCCAAAGATGGACCACTAAACAAAAATAAAGAAACTGAAACAGAGGTCAAGGTTGTGTTCAATAAAGTGTAGTTCTCACAAATAAAAGTAGTTTTATGGTTAAAAAGTCCATGCAGCTGTATTCCTTGAATGTTTCAGACTTAGACTTCAGACCAAGTTCATTGTGTGCAAAAAAAATAGTTGCAACTTTCTGTGTGTGTGTGTGTGTGTGTGTGTGTGTGTGTGTGTGTGTGTGTGTGTGTGTGTGTGTGTGTGTGTGTGGGTCTTTTTATTTTGATGTTGTAACTCATCTGCTGCATGGATGAATGGATGAACTGAAATGCAAAGGGAGGAACAAAGGAACAGGAGGAAGGTGTGATGGAGAGGAAGGGCAGCACTCAGTCTCTGAGCAGGCAGCTGAATCTCAAGTTATTTATTTACCTGATAAATGCAGAGTTGATCAGTGATGGGATGGAAAGAGAAAAAATGAGATGACATTTTGGACACCAAGTCCTTTAAAAAGTTCTTACAGTTTTACAGCACAACAAATTTCATTGTACTTTGTTTTGTCTCTGGACATGCAGCTGAATTTGAGATGGTATTGTCTATTTAAGCCAATTGCAAAGAGAGTGTCAATTTTCACTGCAACACATCCATCTTTATGTGTGTGTGTATGTGTGTGTGTGTGTGGGAGAGAGAGAGAGAGAGAGAGAGAGAGAGAGAGAGAGAGAGAGAGAGAGAGATGACAGTAGCTAAGAAAAATAAACCAATTCCATTCAGCTTTTTTCTCTTCTTTCTTTTCTGGACTACTAAGGCAAACATTCAATGAAATCTGAGACAGTAGCAATTTAGCAAGCTTTCTCACTCTTTCCATGCGCACACACACACACACACACACACACACACACACACCACACATATTCTGGTCTTGTCACTCACATTAGCAGTTGAATATGAAACAGAGGCTTGGATTATTAGAAGTAATCTGATGTGAGCTGACTGGAGGCCTAGTGTTTGAAAGCCCACATATTTGGCACAGCTTTGGAGTTGGTGTTTGAGAATTATGTCTATGAGAGTGGACTCTCCGGATTTAGCCTTCTCTCTTTGGCATTCCAGACCGGATGAGCTTAAACGGAACAAGAGAAAATGGAAAGAAGTGTAAAAAGTGAGGGAGGGGAAAGAAAGAGGCCTTCTTTTATTACCCTCCCAGAATAAAGAGAAATCGAGGAACTGAGAGTTATGTAAGCATGACTGATGGGGTAATGTGTGTGTGTGTGTGTGTGTGTGTGTGTGTGTGTGTGTGTGTGTGTGTTTAGCTCTTTGTGGGAACTAAATGCCCTTTTTAGGATATTAATATATGATAGGCTCCATAGTGATTGATTGTGGACAGTGAGTTGTTCTTAATAAAGAGATGCAATTTTTACCTGAAAAACTAAGAGGCAAATAAAATTGAGTTTACAGAAGCTATTGAGGTTAAGATGTAAGGTGTAGGTGTACAGAGGCTAATATCTGGCTGTAAGGTTAGGCGTAGGCTTAGCATTAATTAGCTACATTCATAGAAATATGAGGCTGTATTTATCAAACTGGTAACAAACAGTTCAGTCTTCTTTTTTGCTTTCACCTCTGTGTGAGCTTTGCCTTTTATGGAGTATTGTGGGCGCCACGAAATGTAAATCAGCTCTGTCATGAATGCATTATTTCTTATTGGGATTATTCAACATATTTGAGCATGAAGAAATTCAGTGTTACTGAAACTTTAGTAAATCTGGTAGGACTTTTTATAGAGTTTGGCTATGAAAGCTTTACACACAACTCTACTAAAACATTGATAAATTAGATTCTGTTGTCCCTGGGGCTTCTTCAGTTTGTCTCTCTGTAGAACTGTACAACCTCTCTGTGTTATGAACATGGCCTCAACTGAGCTGTGGGATCACTGCAGAAGGTAATCCTGACAACACACACACGCACATGCGGTCTCTATATGGATACACACCCTTCATCCTCACCCACACCGTCTGGACTGATTTCCACTCCAGATTAGCAACACAATCACTACAGACATGATTCATTGTTTCAGTGCCTTGTCCACATTTCTGTGAATTCCCTGAAACTTCCGTTTTTTTTTTTTCACTCCAGAAGGTGGATATATAACTTCTTTACCACTTCACACCCTTTTTTCCTTTACTTTATCTCTTTCCCTTCCCCTGTGGCTGTCACAATCTGTCTGAATTCAAAGTGCTAAAGGATAGCAGTACCTGTACACACACACACACACACACACACACACACACACACAGTCACATAAGTACAGCCAGGTCACTAACAGGTCAGTTTCCCCCAGATACAACAATGACAGAGAGAGAGAGAGAGAGAGAGAGAGAGAGAGAGAGAACCAAAGGGAGCTAAAAGTTATGGTGTTAATTACACAAAGTAGCCCCGCCCACCTGGCCACCTGCCATCCAATCACAGATCAGATCAACTACCACCAACTGTTTAAACAAGTATTGGTAACCATAGCAATATACCAGGGTGTCAGGTGGATGATGAGTTAGATGGGTGGAGTCAACCTTCATGCTCCAGGCATCACAACTCCACACATTTACACATTAACAACTCCACGGAGACGACCTCTGCCCTCATGATGAAATGAGAGCAGGGTTAATGTTTCACTACTGGATACAACACACGGACATGCAGGCTTTCCCTCTTTCTCTCAGTCACACACACACACACACACACACACACACACACACACACACACACACACACACATTCAGAATGTCAGCTTCCTTTACCAATTGCATTCAAACTGTAATGAATAAGTACAGTATGTTAATATTATGAGCCTACAATTTTATGGAAGCAGACTGAGTTAACATTAGCAGTAGAGGTAAACTATGTGTTCGTATCACATACCACTTACCTCATTATTTTTTATAAACTTTCTTATATTTTATTTGTATGTATTTGCCAACTTTAAAGCTTTCCTACCACCTATATTTAGTATGATGTTATCTTTATTAGGTGACTCAGCATCCACATAAGGCTTCCTGTTCACTATATATGCTCACAGTGTACCACATAAAGACATTGTAGAACAGTCACAGAAAGGTAAAAACCTAAAACCCCTTTGGTTGTTCTTCTAGGAGAACCAGCAGCAGCATGACCATAGATTTTTTTTGGGACAGGATGACATTAATAACAACATAGCCTCAAAGGAAATTAAGTCAAAAGGCTGTCACACTTGACTTATGCTATAGGCTACTGTCTAGTGAATTTTTAGAGTAATCCCATAATAGGCAGTTGAGAGACAACAAAATACAGTAATCCAGCATACAGTCTAGCAGCTCATATTGCACAGTTTTAGATTCACCAGTCAAAAGGCTGTCACACTTGACACCAGGTTTCAGCAAAATTTCCATCCCAAGTACCCCCCAAAAAAAGACCTGAATCTAGCCCGAAAATCTGGAAAAGGTAGACATGTTTAGTCAAAACGTCTGGGCTTACACTTTGTATGTGGAAATTTATTAGATTTAAATCTGATTATTTGCTTTAAAACAAGATCTTGCTGGCCACAGAGTATTCCAAACTAGCCAAATCTGGCAATATTAACTGTCCTGTCCACTGCTCCTCCCCCGAGCATCGTTCAGTGACCTCTATTAGTGCTAGTTGCAATTCCTATTTTTGACCGCTATGTTCAATAGTTAATAAGTTAATAACTTATTTTTGCTGCCCCATGATTTTGCAACATCTAGAAAGGTGAGCAAATCGATGGAAAATTTTTAAAATCATTGGTCACTCAACACAGGTAATTCATATTTCTACAGAATTTATAATATAATGAGCTGTGAAGAAGCTAAGAAATTATGTGTTTTTTTGTTTTTTTTGTTTGGTTTTTTTTTGGTATTCAAACACATCGGCATAATTTAAAATTGGGTAATGTTTCAAATTAAATTGGGTCCAACAACTCTAAAATGTGACAATTTAAACATTGCCGTATGTGTGTGTGCGTTTGTGTGTGTGTATGTGTGTGTGGACAAGAGAGATGGAGAGATTGCAAGTGACTCTTGCAATCTCTATGATATCATTTCCTGACTCAAGTCCTTGTCTTCTGAAAAATCTTGTTATTAATGGGAAACAGTAAGAAAGAAAGCAATGTGTGAAAGTCTCATCCCACACTGTCTCAGTCCACACAAAGGCCCAGTGATCCCTTCTTCCAGAAAACACCGCTCCAAAAGATCACAAGCAGTAACACAGAGTACAGACACACACCAAAAACGCCTCTACTCATCCAAACGGAAAGATGGAAAGACCCATATTTACCAGGCTATGGCCAATGCGGCTAAGGCCAGTTATAATGGGATTGTGTTGTGTAATATACTATATGGTCAAAAGTTTGTGCTTTTCTGAGCATCCCGTTCCAGATTTAGTCCCCTCTTTGCTGTTATAATAACCTTCACTCCTCTTGGAAGGCTTTCCACTAGATTTTGGAGTGTGGCTGTGGGAATTTGTATTCATTCAGCCACAAGAGCATTAGTGATGTCAGACACTGATGTCAGACGAGGGGTCTGGGGTGCATTCCAATTCATCCCAATGGTCTTCAGTGGGGTTGAGGTCAGGCCTCTGTGCAGGACACTTGAGTTCTTCCACTCTAACCTTGGCAAACCATGTTTTCATGGATTTTACTTGGTGTTTGTAATGTTACAGCAATACAAAAACATCCTATACAATTGTATGCTTCCAACTTTGTGGCAACAAGTGGGGAAGGTGCACATGTGGGTGTGATTTGGCCACATAGTGTGTTTATGCATATAGTGTAGCATTTACACTTGCATAAAATCTCACTAAAATGCATGTTAAGCCACCTGAAGTGATTTGAGAAATTAGATTTAAAGCTGATTTAAATTTCAAGATGTTTAGCATGTCCATATAGTAACCAGGGTATTACTTTGGTAGATGTAACCTAGCGTGGATGTCATATTTTTTTTATAGACATTAGAAAATCATTAAATTCAACAAACGTATTTCACAGATGTTCCACAGCATAACTATAAATGAAAAAAAATGTATGACGCATCAAATTGCTTTGGTATCTGAGGAATAAAACAAGTCAAGACATGTTGTTACTGTAGAATAATCCACTTAGGGGTGGTAGGGGTAACGTCACTGATTATCGTCTTTTACCAGCACATTCTGTTGTGTATTATTTCATACATAATCTTCAGTGACAACTTTGCTGGAAATTTTTGCTAGAGTGAAAACTGAATTTGAGAGAGTGTGTCAGTGAAAAAGGGAGGAGGAAGGATACACATGTGCTTAAATGAAAACTGTAGAGAAACCATGCCACATGGATAGCATGTGAAAGCATGATTTAAAAAAGGGAGAGAAATAAATAAACAGAAAATGGGAATTAGACACATGGGACAGGGTTCACAGAGTGATCAAAACATAGTTTTTCATTCCTTTGCCCAAGTCGTTGCTCATTCAATGTCTTTCACTCTTGTTTCATTCATGAAGTAGAAAAGGCACATGCACCTGTTCCAACTTTCTCTACACAGCCGGACAGTCACATTCAGTCGCACTCACACATATCAAGTCCTCAAATAAATCACCCACCAGCTTCCTCTTTACTAATGAAAGAAGAATGACCAGTGAGGAAGTCAGAGGCAAAAAGAAAGGGCTGTTTGCATTCATCACTGTGTCACTCAGTAGGAGAAAAGACATGTTATAAAGAGTTCCTTGAAAGGAGGACAAGATGGGGAGTGGGAGTCAACAAAAACGCTCCCAGCTTTAAAGATGATTAAAAAAAACCAAAGCCACTATGGACACCATTGTATATGTGTATGTGTACATATACCAGTGAGACTGTCTCTTATCTAGTCTGATAGATAACTGCAGGACTCTGTCTATTTTTGCCCATTTTTTGATACTTAGATTTAACAGTAAGATTTTTATTAATATATAAATTGTCAGTTTTTTCAGCTCCACAAAGCACTATATTGATCTAAAACTGATCCAAAAGATCACTAGTTTTTTTGGTTTATAAGAGAATGCACTACTCAGACTCATAATTTATTAAATTATTAGAAGAGAGTAGGGGGAGAGAGAGAGAGAGAGAGAGAGAGAGAGAGAGAGAGAGAGAGAGCTGGGATAGTGCAAGGTGAGCGGGCAAATCAACTGAAGATCATAGGAAGTTTGTTTCTTTGCTAAGTAGGATTTGCTAGTGTAGCTAGTTCTAGATAGCTAAGACACAAGTGGTAGTGCTAGGCTGGTTGAGTTTATCAGCTGGTGGCACGGTGGCACAGCGGGTAGTGTTGCTGCCTCAGAGCTTTCCGGCTCAAGCAAAAGTACTAGCAGAGATTGGGTACTATCTAATACTTGGTACAAATTCATTACATAGACTGGTAAACTATCTTGTTAACATTAGCAAATGCATAAAGCTGTCGCTGAACATTACCAGCAGATTATATGAAGTAAATCAGTAGAAACTAGAAGGACAACTTTTTAAAATCCAACTCCTGCATGCTCCAACAGATTGTGTGACTAATCCCACCCGCTCCCACCAGCTCCCACTCCTGCAGTTATTATTTTGTGTGTACTTGCCCAAGATTTTTTGCAATGACATACTTGGTTCTATTTCCTAAAATATAAACAAATATGTATTTTAAAAAGCAGTCACCCTGACCTGGATAAAGCATAAACTGGCAATGAATGAATGAACATAGTAAATGCATAGTGCAGAACAAGGCAAGCAATCTGCTGTGTCCAGTGCACTCCTTTATTAATGAACATCATATATGACTGCCGGCTCCCAGGGCTTTTTGCCCGATACACACCTCTAGTAGGAGAGGATGGCAGATGTAACCCAGTAACAGAACAACTGAAGGAGAAGCTAAAGGAACGCTGCAGGTTTTACAATTAACTGGAATTCAGCTACTAGACTTTTTGGTATTTGTGTATTTTTCATAATACTCTATTGCTTAATACACACAGAATAGATGAAATTGCATTTTTATATTTTGATTTTAACAGTCTTACCTGCTAATTTTTTGTCATTTTATCAGAAGATACCTGGTGCAAAGAGTGAAACAGAGCAGATGTGCCATTAAGTACTATTAATCCCTGCCAATGTTCATCCCGAACCTTTTATGGTTTAACACACAGCCCAGCACTACATGACTACATGAATCAACAGCTCACAACAGTCCTTTGTGTCCTTCTGAAAGATTGAGAGAGAGAGAGAGAGAGAGAGAGAGAGAGAGAGAGAGAGAGAGATACAGAGAGACAGAGAGAGAGATACTTCAACTGCCCACAGTGTTACTTGTTCTGAAGTCACCCCTAATAGACAGAACACTGGCTAATGCCATGACCTCACACCAGCCCACACACACACACACACACACACACACACACACACACACCATCGCAGAGCTCCCTCTGGAAAGTGTAAGAAGTGACACAAAACCTCGTGCCCACAGCCCAGAAAATGTCACACCATGACTCTGTCTGCCATTTCCATTCTTTTCTCTCTCTCTCTCTGTTCTCTCTTTCTTCTCCATAGATGACTTACTGGTGAGTTGACAATGATGAAAAACAGTCTTTGCTTTTTTGATAATAAGGAAAAGCAGAGCTCAAGGCCATATACAGGAAAAGAGACAGAGGTTTTAACTAAGTATGTTTCAACGCTTTCTTATGAGATCATTTACACTGTTTAAGAACTCAAGATATTCAAGAACAAAACAATAAAGCCTGAAAGACAAACCAGTACAGATTAAACTCATATCTTAGCCTCATCTGGTTTGGGGTCATATTTGAAAAAATAGCTCCATCTAATGGACAAAAGTCATACGTTCATACTCCCTTATTGAGATTTGATCCTATTTCGACATAAATAAACGCCTAAATTCAGAAGTTTTGTGAAAATTCCTCAGGTCAGACATTTATTCTATTATTTACTAAGTACATTAGGTTATTAGTCAGTAAAGGTTTCAGAGATAAATAAACCAAATAATTTGCCATTTTGAGGTGGTGAAAATATGCAACTTTAACAGTTGTTAAATGTTAAAATCTATCGAGATTCACCATGTGTGAAGTAATCCTCTCTGGTGCATTTATGATTGACCATATATTGCAGAAATGTCTTAATATAGTTAATTTAAAAAAAAAGTGTTTTCAGTATTTAGGTAACATGTTAAAAGACCAATGAGATAAGACACTATTCCTTACTTAATTGTCCAAGTTGTGGTTAGACTGCTGCAGAGAGATTTAAGCAAACAAACAGACAAATAAATAAATACGCCACCACCATCACCCCTGGCAAGAAGAAGAAGAATATACATTAGGAAAAGAAAAGCATATGACTCTTTAAAGATTGTATGCCTGCAAGTTTGCGCTCATTTTGCATCCAAGTGTATGTTGTGCTTTCATACTTAATTTCATAGAGATGTGACCCATCCTGATGCCCTACTTCTGGTTGGAGTTCTCATCAGTTGAGTTCGCTCGCTGCTGCTGGGGCCCCATATGGACAGCCTGAAGAACTGTTTGGATTGCTGGGGATGGTGCCACCTGGGGGCTGTGGAGATGGTTTGGGGATCACATATGGGG
>CM074952.1:7899586-7920598 GCA_037577455.1 Pangasius macronema | reverse complement strand
TATAATTCACTCGGTGTATAATAATAATAATAATAATAATAATAATAATAATAATACATTAAGGAAGTAAAAGAACATGAAAAACCAAATTGGACAGAAGAGCAGTGTTTGGAGAATAAGAATTTCTTCTTTCCGCCATTTTGTTCTCTGCTATCGAAACTCTTAAGCCTCTTAAAAGTCCTCCTCTCTACTCTTAACAATTTCTACCTTAGGAGCTGTTAGGGCTAAGATGTTTCGTGAATCATTTTTATCTTTACTAAGATTTAGTCCTAAATTTAAGGGGAAATTGTAAGAATTTTCTTAGAATTTCGTCATTAGGAGCAACTTTTAGGCTTAGGAAGCTTTGTGAATACGGGCCCAGGAGTCTAGCCAAGAGCCAGGTTGTAAAAGTATAGGAAATATGCAAATGGTTAAGGCTTTGAGTTTCTGATCAGAAGGTTGGGGGTTTGAGCCCCAGCACCGCCAAACTACCACTGTTGGGCCCTTGCGCAAAGCTCTTACAACTCTCAGCCCAACCATATCATGGCTGACCCTGAGCTCACAAGCTGGGAAGCTTGTGCTTGCTAACAACCCGGGATACACAAAAGATGGTGATATGTAATAGGAGTATGATCATCGATGGATCATTCATCTGGCCTGACGTGTCTCGAAAAACACACAGCTTAAATACAAACATCTTGAGGGACAAATCCGTATATCATTACCCCGTCGTGTCAGGAAAACCTTTTCCTAAGAGTAGCAAGAGAGTTCGAAGGACAATAAGATAGACCAAACAAAACAGGAGGCCACCTTCTTAGCCTGTCTACACACAACAAGGTCATAATACATAGCCTCAGAATAACATGTTTACGTGTCACAGAGTTACAGTGTGCAAGTCATCATGATCATATTGATTTGGGTAAAACTAAAATGAACTTAATCAAGTAAACAAGGAAAACATCCCACACCTGTACTGATATGAGTAACCAACATAGCACGAATAAATCAGGCGCATCATGGATTGGACATCATGTTTTAGTTAGGTCTGTTTATGGTGGCTGCTGCCATGTGTGGCTAGCAGTGAACTCTGTGCTGAGCTTTATGTTTAAAGGTGCAATAGTCAATATTGTTCATTTCATACTAGTCCAAATAATGTAGAAATGATAAAAAATAATAGTGTAAGCCATTGTCTCAGAACAAGTGTATTACATAGCTAAAAAAAAAAGTTTGGAAACCTGCCTTCTGTTCGGAAATGTTTGTTTGCAGTTGGATTAGGATGTTTGTCATTTTATAGACACACCCCCAACGCCGCTTCACACTTGCACGCTTAAGGCAAAGCTTGGCTTTCAAGAGTTTAAATGTCACTTGAAAGTGATGTCATGATAGTCCTTGTAAATGGTAACTCTAGTTAGCATGTTAACTCTAGTTGAACCATCATATGGTTTAGGGACGAATGTTTGTGTACATGGGTGGAAATGTGTGAGGGCTCATTCAGTAAAAAAAAAAAATCATTCAAATCTTATTGAACTCCAATCATTTAACCTTTAGAGACTTATTTTTATTTTATATTAATTATTATTATTATTATTATTATTATTATTATTATTATTTTAACAAATCTTCCCTGATGTTACCTTTAAGATGTTCTGGTGTTTAAACAGTATCACTGAGCATGGTTATTGAAAATGAATGGAACTGCACCTTGAATTGCAAGCAAAGTGTAGACCCTGGTGAGCGAGGGGAAAGGAAACTCGTATGTCTCGGTGCTCAGTGCTCACCGAATTGAAGTGCTCTCGCATGCGTCATTTTTTTCTGCATGCTCACGAGTACCCTTGTGTCCGCACAACACATGGCGCCATGTGTTCATGTTTAGTAACCTCTCTGATACTGCTGTGTGTGCTTAGGTTAGCTGTTCTATATCTCTTTATTACAGATACTGTTTCAACACTGTAAAGATGTTTTATCAGGTTTCTTGTGTTGTAAGAAGATGCTGTAGCACCTCACTCACTCACTCACTCACTCACTCACTCTCAGTAGTATATCGTTAGCCTCATAGCATAATTGCCCAAGTCATATTTGGTTAAACATGACTTAGGCAATTATGGTATGAGGCTAACGATACGCTGGAAAAATACAGTAATGGCTGAGTCTTGTGTGTTTGCATTGTGTACAGGATGAGGAGGTGAGATCGTACAGGTTTGAGCTGCGTGTTTCTCTGTTTGACAACAATCTTCATCGTTTCTTTGGAAGGACATGGAAAAGTGAACCACATCAGGCCACTAAGCGAAATCAGGAACAACCCAGCAAAGTGCATTTTAATGAGGTAGGAGACCTGTCATATCTACAGGTTGTCAGGTTGTATATATATAATGTGTGTGTATTATGGCCTCTATATTTCTGCTTTCAAAGTCTTCTTTGAACGGTGAACTGTGATACCTTCACCCCTGCCCTGTGGAGGTTGTTGGTAATGTCACTGACTCTTATTTTTGGGTTTTTCTTCACAGCTCTCATAATGTTTCTGTCATCAACTGCTGTTGTTTTCCTTGGCTGACCTGTTTGAAGTCTGGTTGTTAGTATATCAGTGGTTTCTTTCTTTTTCAGGACATTCCAAATTGTTGTGTTGGCTATGCCCATTACTTGTGGAATGGCTCTGATTGATTTTCCCTCTTTTCCCAGCTTCAGAATGGCTTACTTTTTTCCCCCACATAGACAGCTCTCTGGTCTTTATGTTGGTTTATTCTTTTTAACAACAAATGCAGACTTCACAGGTTAAACCCAGGGCTTAAACCAAGAATAGACGTTCAGCGCTAGTAATTATTTAAACAATCAATCTAGCAGGGCACACCTGAGCAACAAGAAACACCTGTCAGTCACATGTTCCAATATTTTTGATTACTTGATAAAGGGGTGGGTTCAGACAAAAGGTGGCATGGTTGTTTAACACATCCAGATGTAAATATCAGGAAATGAAAGCTGAAACTCTGCATATTCATCTTTTGATCCCAAGCCCAAATGTCTTAACAAAGTGTATAGCAAAAACAAAAGAATTGACCTTGTTGTTCCAGTATGTTTGGAGAGGACTGTATATATAAATTGTTAGCTAATTTGTTAATGTTGTTTATGGTTTATCATGCTGTAGTTCATGGGTTTGTTCATGTTAATGTGTTAAATAGTCTCAGTTAAGTGCTTCAGAGGGATTTTAATAACTAAAAGTCTCCCATGTAAGTTTTAAGATTTTTCCTTCCTGACATTAGGCACAAAAAATTAGAATTCGTGTGAGGTTTATTGTCCATATCATGGTCTGAGGATGAAATCATGTCTAATCAGAGCTACATGTGCCCATCCATTTGCTTCATATCTTCAGCCCTGTGCTTGTAGGCTCTGAGCTGAAATCAGAACGCAGCAGTGGTTCTGCTACGAGTAACAGAGGCAGCGGGGGGAACGACTGCCTGAGATTGCAGAAGAGCTGTCAGCCATGATGGATGTGTTTTAATATACGCCTCGCAGAAAGACTCCCAACAGAAAGAGTGATTAGGCGAGAAAAAGAGATAGTATTAAAGCAGTGCTTTCCCTCTGGCCTGCCTCTAAGCAAGGGAGCCTATGACAAAACAAATGTTTGCGCGACACATTAGAGTTGGTGGATGAAAGTTAATTACCAAACCTCACGGTGATACAAGCTTGTTTTGCCACAGCGGAGGTTTAAGATAGCTAAGTGCGGCTTGAAAATATTCAGTTCACACACATTACACAGGGTTTGCAGGTGCTAATTTAATTCCCTGTTCAAAATGATCATGAGCATGCTAGCAATGCTGGTTTGCAGGTTTCCCCCGTATTGTAATGTAATCCATGTGCTGTGAGTTTGGCACTTTGGCCTGAGCTGTCTCTGCAAGCTCCAAGCTGTTTATGCTCCTGATGATAAACGTCTAAACCCTGTCTAATGAGAGGCTGTTGGTTGGTTTCCTGAGACCGCTCATGTTTCCACAATGTGACACACTGGCTGCATGTGTATTGATTCCGCCTTTTAGACCCTCATGAATCACTGGTTTTCCTAACAAGCACTTGGAAAAGGTGCTTCATTCTGTACTCATGCTTCACTTCTTCTTGACCAACAGAGGGCATTGTGGTATCACAGCACAGCTCGTTATGTGTTTGTATTTCAACATTGCTGTGGATTACAGAGGGGCTGAACTCCTTCTCTTTGCTCCTTTATGTGTGAAAATAAGCACAGTAATTCAGCTCAGCCGCCTTTAGGCAAACTGCGTAATGGCCGCGTCAATCGAAAGTAGACCATTCCTAGAAGCCTGCTGTTTAAAAAAGAAAAAAGGTTGTTACTTCCGGTGGAGAGTTGCAAGTGTCTTCCACATGCATTGTCCTCCTTAGGCTTGTCACACAGGGCTGAATCGTATCACCTATTTTACTCCTCTGATAGAGTATGTGCACTCACTGAAGTATTTCTCCAGGCTCCAGTTTTCAGTCACATCTTTTCCAGCCTAATCTCTAGCCACTGATTAGCTCTGATTACCACAATCAGTAAATTTCCACACATTTCCTTCTACACCGAAAAAAATCAAGTATGTGGTTGGTCAGATAACAAAGTACGTATAATTTACATAAATATATTACGTTTCTTATCGAAACACAATTTCATTGCTTATACTAAACTTAATTATACAAGTTACTAGATTACTAGATACTAGAATTATGTAGCGTGAGTGTGATCAGTTCATATAGTATTAACGTAAACCAATTACATCATGAAATCTCATGAGGGTCTCGGCACTGACGGGAACTATAAATATAATATTAATTTAACGTGCAGTGGTAATGTGGCTCCTGCAGGGTTTCCATCCTCAGTTCAGGTGAGAGTGCGGACTTTGATTTTATTCAGGATTTATTTTGGATGTACAAAAAAAAAACCTTGTTAATGTAACAGTTCAGTTGCATGGAAATGAGATATGCATTTGAATGAATTAAATTGAATGAGCTTTTTTTTCAGTGTACTAAGAAAAGAAAGGTAAACTCACTGACTTGAAATGTGCTTTTAATGGAATCTTAAGGGCAGTCTTAATGTTGAATTGTGTCAAGAAAAGTTTAAAAAGCGCAACTATATAATGCAAATCCGAAGTTTTTACTTTCATTGAGGTTTTCACTTTCATGCAGGCATGAGTGAGTGCTCACATATGAAGCACACAGGACAAATCAGTACCAGAGTACATTCATTCATCCTTAGTAACTGCCTGGTCAGGTTCTTAGTGGATTAAATTAGGACACTAGCTTGTGTATGTTTTGAGAGCTATAACTACCGCAACTTGTTAGAAAATATCACAGGCAGATACTAAAAATAATAACTGCATCAGCAGGATTAAAAAAAAAAAACAGTCCAGTGCACATCTTTGTTATGAACTTGAGTGATGTAGCTGAGAGGAACTGTCAGAGCCAGAATTCATGGATCATGCTGACAGCGCTGGCATTGTTTGCTGTCCAGTGTTTGCCGGAGTATAGTAGTAGGGTTCATATTCATTGACCACGCCTACTTTGGGTTTAAATGTGAATAGAGATACAGATATTGTGGCATTGCATTTCACCCCTACTATATACGAAGCCCTAATCATGCAGGAAAGTTCTGTATCATTCTGTGCCAGGGAATACGTCACACATTCATTCACACTGCGAGAATTTACTGGTGCTGATTCACCTACTGAAATGTTTTTGGGAGGCAGAAGGAAACTGGAGAAACTGGAGGAAGGTAGGTGTGGAAATGCAAAACTCCACACAGACAGTAAGCTGAGCTCAGAATCGTATCGTGGACCCTGTAGCTATGAGGTCCCTGCTACGTGCTGTGCCACCATGCTGACTTGAAGAAGTCATCAGATACAAAGATTGAATTATTCGATGGAACGCTTGTTTGCTTTTAATCCTTGCTGAATTGCCAGTAGTGGGTAAATTGTAATAAAACTTAAATAAATGGTTGTGTACATGACTAACTCAGAATGATCACAAAGTCTTAATCTCTCAAAGGATGACAAGGTTTCAACCTCATGTATACCTTCGACTGACAAAATCTGACATTTTGCGTATTGAAGACCTAACAACAACTTGCATTCTAAAGAAGTTTGGAGTTATTTGTTCTTTTCTCAGTACAAGAATGTGGGACTTCATGTTCAAACACATTCTATGTTTCTGGTACGTATAGTTTGGGCCAAAAAAAACACTGGGTTATCGCTTTAAACACAAATTGCCATTATGTTGTGAAGAGCCCCATGTGTTTGTCTGATGCTGATCCTTTCATGTTCTTCCCCTTTCCTTCTGTCAATACACACTTGGACAGCAGAGCTTAACCCACATGACAAAATCCATACATCTCTCTCATGTGCTGTTAGGAGCATTCTGTGAATACAGTAAATCCCCATCTTCCTCCATGCAAGCTGGAAGGCTAACTTCAATTATATATGTGCTGGGCTGGCAAACTTCTGACAAGATCAATAATTCAGCTCCCCGGAGAGTAAACATCCCTGAGAGCAGCTGCTCCATAAAGGTTTTCTCTTGGACAGACATCATGGAAACAGCGTGCAGAAATCTCCACAGGATGTTGAGTTCAGAAATGAAAGGAAACAGAATCCGGAAAGAGAAAGAAGGATTAAGATTGTGGAATTTGCATTTAGGACTTCTGACCTCATCTCTTGACCTCATCCCTCACCTTTTCTCTGTCCTTCTCAATGTGTGTCTTCTTCTCGTCTGTCTCACCCATGCACCAAATAGCATTGTGTGGCTTTGTGTGGGTGTGTTAGTCTGTATCTGAATATAAACCTGATTGCGCTCCTGCTGAAGCTGGGAAGAATAGAGGATAACATGCGTTGCCTGGAGAAGTTTATGACTCTCCATATTTGCTTCTTCTCCCCATGTTCCCACTTTATTTTCTAATGTCCAGAGAGGCCTCAGTGTCAGCGAGCTTCACAAAAAAAATGCGTTCTTAACAGCTAATTTATGAACAGAGTGCTGTATTTATTTCATAGAGTAGATTTCATGGATGTTCACACAGAAACAAGAGGATTTCATTCATTAAATTATTCATTCATATTCAGTAAGCACTTTATGCAGGTCAGGGTCGTGGTGGATCCAGAGCCTGTCCCTGGGACACGTGTGAGACGGGAATACACCCTGTATGGGACGCCAGTTCATCAGAGTGCACCATGCACACACATTTACATGCTGTTCACACCTACGGGCAATTTATAGCTCTTCTCAACCAAACAGTGCAGTTTGCCTTGGCTCGCCAGTAAATGCAAACACAGGGCTGTCCGTATGTTGCCTGTGTGTGTGTGTGTGTGTGTGTGTGTGGGTGGGTGAGTGGCTTTCCCATCACATAACTATACCCATGTAAATAGGAGGGGTTTCTCAAAAAGATTATCAGGTAGTGACTTGATCGGCACAGGTAGTAAAATACTACTTGAGATTCAACTGAACGATTTTGAAACTAAACCAGGAAGTCATGATTTAATGTTATGATTTGATCCATCGATCCATTCTCTGTACCGCTTATTCTACACAGGGTCAGGAGCCTGGAGCCTATGCCAGGGGACTTGGAGCACAGGGTGGGGGACCCACTGGATGGGGTGCCCTTTATTGCACAGCTAAAATGTCTGTCAACATTATTTTTGAGGGTCCTAGGTAGGGCATTGACTTTCATTATGTTAAAACCTATTTAGGGTGCAAAAGGAAGTGAATAGGAACCCATTTGGGAGTTGCCTTAACTAGAAGATGGAGCACTTTAATTGGATCATGCGGGAGAACTGTAAGATCAGGCTAAATAGTGATAAGAAAACATTACTCTGGGTAAACAGATAAAGATGAATCTGAGCCATTAAATCGCTGTTTAACACAGCTTCAATTATTTAAATTGCTGGCTACTTAAAAAGGACTTTTGGAACGAGTGAGACACTTTGAAGGAGAAGCGATTCCAGCCAAAGGCATAAATCAGGATGTTTCAGTGATGGTTGTGTCTGACCAATCAATGACCCAACAATTTTTTTTTTTTAGCTCAGTGTGGCACCTAGGCAAGAAGTGGAACCAAATTCAGCAAGGGTATTTAAGTACAACAAAGCTTGCTTGGCAGTGGAAATAGCGATGACATGGAGCAGTCTTATGGGCAATTTGCCAAGCCGAGCCATGTAGCACCACCAAGGGAAACGTACTATTAGAGTAGCTAATCTAATTACTGGCATATTTTCCAGAGGCGGGAGGAAACTGTAGATCCTGGAAGACATCTACATGGACACAAAGAAAACTGCAGACTAACCACATATTCCCTTTTCTCAGTGTAGTCAGAGGTCAGATATTCTCCATGAGTCATGAGCTTTAGTTATACTTAACATTAGGTCCTGTAACTGTAGGTAGCTGATGCTAGCCCACAGTAATAGTGCTAAACTTTGAACACTATTTATGGTGATGTTAGCAGTAATGAAAACCAATTTTTAAACCTTAGCTAATGTTAGCTATATGGACCAGTAGCTGGCTAGATTTACTAACCAACAAAGAATAGTTTCTGGGCTAATGTTATCCAAAACAAGTACGTAATATTAGCTATTAGATAGAATTTCCACAGGGTAAATTTGCTGGCTCCAGTCTTGGAGCTAACCGTCTAATTAACAAAAAAGTCAACTCCACATCACTCACATGAGTTCCAGATTTAGTGATGGCATATTGGAGAACAAGGATTAGCTTTTGGGTATGTCTTTCATATTGCAGTTGGTTTATAGATGACATTATAACACATTAACACTATCGTTGATACAAGCCAGACCTTCTCTTGTGCTTAAAGTTGTGGAATGAGGACATATCCTTGATTACATGTGACAAATGACATACTGTATGTACCTGATTAAATAAATCTCAGAAGGCCTTTCAGTGCTTCAGACACACACACACACACATAACCAGGATGTCTGTTATAGGTGCAAGAACAACATTTTAAAGTTTTTTGTTCCTCTAATAGTAATATTTCTTTCGTTTCTTAACAAAACAGGCCTGTAGCTTGGGAAGATTGGCATGTTTACAATTTTCCCATGTAGTAAGCTCAATGAAACAGTTGCCTCCTGTCAGTGTAGATGAGGCACCAGGTGTGTGTGTGTGTGTGTGTGTGTGTGTGTGTGTGTGTGTGTGTGTGTGTGTGTGCGTGTGTGTATATGAATGTGTGTGCGAGAGTGTTGATGATTAGTGGTGGCCTGAGTTCGGGCCATGTGCACAGGTAGTCAGCAGTTTTTCTGTATCATTAACCTGGGGCTTCATCTGGCTTTTCTGGCTGGAGTATGCACTGTCAGGCTATCAGCAGCCCAAAACTGGATCACATGTTATTGTTTAAGAGGCAGTGACTCTTTTGCAAAAGTACTAACACTCATGTACATTAAACACCATTTAGCCATCTGGATTATAACTTCCTCAAAAGAGAATTGGATGCAATTTTTCAGGATTCATATATGTGCCATAATAGCTGTAGTACTTATTTGACCTGACGGAGGTTAGTGAGGGGTCACGTTATAAAATTTTCAAGTTATTTTTGAAAATTCAGCTAGTCTTCAACTCATCAGTTCAAAATTGGACTCGTTTTGTGCACTGTTGGAAGCCTGCAATGAGCATATATTTTTTCATGAGCACGGCTTAATCATAAGCTCTAAAAACCCACCGCTATTTAAGGTGTACTTTTTAAAAACCAAGCCCTGCTGTCTTCTGGATAGAGCTGTTGTGGACGTAATGCTCTGCATGTGGCACTGCATGTAGCACTCCTGTTTGCTGATTCATTATATCTAAAATTCTTAGCGTTTGGAGTGCCATGACATCGACAGGGAGTGCTGCGTTCCCTGTTTGCACGACTGAGGTGACCTGAAGTGCGTATGTTTTTGTCTGGTATACAGGACAAGGCCATGTTTTTGATTTGAACGCCATGAAGCGCAAACCTCCTCAATTCCCGCTAAAATAAACAAAACCAAGGTCTAAGCTTTCAAGGCCTCGGGCATGCAAACAGAACTACTAAAGGCAGAGTAAATACGAGCCTGCAGCAGTCAACAGAGCTCCTCACAAAGCAATCAGAGCCATGCTGCTCGCAAATAAATACACACACACACGCACACACACCCCGTTTATTCAAAATGTGGATGTTATGCAGTTTTCTGGGTGCGTCTGAGTGTTTGATAATGCAATATGTGTCTGTGTTCATTTCTATATTAACCATTCCAGCACAGTGACTGCCTTTGTTCCTGGTTTCTTTCTAGATTTTTAGACGCCAAATAATATAAAACAATAAAACAATAAAACATGATGGGGCACACGGTTGCAGGAAAAATAATCAATGACCCAGCGGTGTGATGCAGCCATTACTACCCTGAAGTTGATTGCTTTCCTATAGCATGAGTTTTATTTCTCTTGTACAACAGCAGTTTGTCAGCAATTCCATTTATTTTATTAATTCACGACCAGCACTCTGTACTCTATATCCATCTGTAGTTACGTCTAATGTTGTGAAGCAAGTTGATTGTTGTTATAAGTTTTGTTATAGCAGCTTGTCATGTTACAAAGAAACGGGAAAACCCTCTGTCCTGAAGACTTTCCTGTGGCAGAAAACCTACTGACTTACAAAACAGTGACAGAAACCTTGGCTATATCAAATATTACACCATTCTTTGTGATGCCACATTCTTTAATCCATTAATTGTTAGTCTTAGCGTCTGCCGTCCCAGTCCTTGTAAATTCATTATTACTATAGAAATGACGATGTATAAGAACAAGCATATTAATATAAACCTGTGGTTTGAATTACAGCCATCACTACTGTCAGATCAATCAATTTCTGACCATTCAGATTTGAGAATTCTTCCATCCTATTGTATAAAACCCATTAACTTTCTTGTCCTCATGAAATTTTATGATCTTGAAGTGAAAAAAGGCAGAATCAAGTTGAACTGACACATTGTTTAACATCTCTCAGTGAACCATGAGCAAGCAGCACCCACACAAATGCCGATTTTAGATTACCTGTTATGGCAAAGAACCTTATGAATGGAAAATGACTGACCCTTGAGATATTGATATTGACCCTACAGAAGACTATCGAGATGCTAGCAAAAGTAGAGTTAGTGAACTATTCAGTAAAACATCATGCTGAATAGGATAGACCTTACAGTGGGCATCATCAGTAATAAGAGAGGGCTTGCTGTGCATTTTGCTGTATAATGTATAGTACCTTGGAACAGAATAGTTTGTTTAAAAAAAACAAAAAAACCCTCTGTATGGCGAGAGATATAGAAAGACCTTGTTGCGTTTCACCAAACAATGATTAGAGTTGTTATAGAAGAAGAAGAAGAAGATAGACTATATAATGCACCACTTAAATGTGCAGTTTGTAGTTTTTATTAGTGGCTTTTAAGTGACCTTTAATAATAATGTAATTTCCAAGGTTCCATTGGAAGGAAGGGAAGAAGGAAAGGAAGAAAGAAAGAAGGAAGGAAAGACGGAAAGAAGGAAGGAAAGAAGGAAGGAAAGAAGGAAGGAAAGAAATGTGATGTGCAAAATTGGCATGCTTGGGTGTTGGTATTTTAAGGAAGTGACCTTTAATAATAATATAATTTCCAAGGTTCCATTGGAAGGAAGGGAAGAAGGAAAGAAGGAAAGGAAGAAGGAAAGGAAAAAGGAAAGAAGGAAAGGAAGAAGGAAAGAAAGAAGGAAGGAAAGAGGGAAGGAAAGAAGGAAGGAAAGAAGGAAGGAAAGAAGGAAAGAAAGAAGGAAAGAAGGAAGGAAAGAAATGTGATGTGCAAAATTGGCATGCTTGGGTGTTGGTATTTTAAGGAAGTGACCTTTAACAATAATGTAATTTCCAAGGTTCCATTGGAAGGAAGGAAAGAAGGAAAGAAGGGAAGAAGGAAAGAAGGAAAGAAGGAAAGGAAGAAGGAAAGAAAGAAGGAAAGAAGGATAGAAAGAAGGAAAGAAAGAAGGAAGGAAAGAAATGTGATGTGCAAAATTGGCATGCTTGGGTGTTGGTATTTTAAGGAAGTTTATCTCCACGTCAGACAGAGCAGAGATACTCACGACCTCCCTAGTCATCAGATCTGAAACCAGTAGAGCACAGTTGGGATGCGTTATAATGAGAGATTTGCAGCCTGAATGTGTAGTTGACATAACTTCAGCAATTATGTGATGCATTCCAGTCAACGAGGACCAGAATCTTGAAGAAATGTTCCCAACACCTTATGGAATCCATATCATGAAGTATGTGTATGTACGATATACATGTGTATGTACGATGTAAAAAGTTAACAAGCTACCATGTGCTCGTAGGGCCTTGCATCTGTAGTCAGCAAGAACAGTCCATCGACAACTATGTAAAGAGGGATATTATAGTCAGGTTGTAGTGCTTGGACCCCTTGGGATTGTGCGTTTGAGAGGTCAGAAGTGCAGTACAGGTCTGAATGCTTGTAATGGGGGACATTTTACTGGCATGGTTTGGGTTCACTTGTCCTCTTAGAGTTAATCATCATTGCAGAGCAATACAGAACTCTTCTGAATGAGCACCTTTATTCTATCATAATCATCTATCTCTTCCAGGATGACCCAGCCCCCATCCACAGGGCTCAGTGGCTCACTGAATGGTATACTGAGGATGAAAATGATGTAATTATATGCTTTGACCTTTACAGTCACCAGATTTCAACCCAGATTTCAACCCAGTTGAGCATCACTTAATCAGTGCTCTCTACTACCATCATCAAAACACACACATGTACAGGAGATGTACAGGAGGATTAACCTCCATGTAGTGTGTCTTTCCTTTATGCAACATTAACATACTGTTTTTACCACAGCTCAGACACAGTGTAGTCCCACATGCCCTTCTTTGCTTTAATTACCCTGTCACCAACAGCACAGCTTTCCAATAATCCCTCTCTCTCTCTCTCTCTCTCTCTCTCTCTCTCTCTCTCTCTCTCCCTCCCCTTCTCTCTTTGTAATGGCAAAACTGCCTCTGCACTCGATGACATTTTAATGTATCACCATTAGTATGCTGTGCTGCAACCTTTTTAATGCTTCCTCCCGTTGAAACATTTGTTGATGGCATTGTTATGAAAAGTCTTTTTATTTAAAACTACGAATATGCTGTCATTGGCAGTAGGTTTCAAAGCCACTTGTTTACCTTTGATGGACAGGTTAGTGGCATTAAGAACTCACACTAAGCCTTGTAATGATAATACAAGTATGGTTTAGGCTTGGAATAAAGAGTGTTATGGGTTGTCCTTTTTTGTAAAGCATTATGCTGACTCAGTAGGTATGTTTGCATGCAGCCTAATAATCCATTAATAATCTGATTTATAGCACCTGTAATAAAATAGTTCATGTTGCAGATTTAATTTATATACATAATTGTGAGGTTGGATGGATGGTAGGATGGACATCAAACTAACCCTTGGAGGCTGATGCAGGGCAGGAAGTGACCTCAGTAAATTTCAGTGTTAAATATTGGCCAGATTTTCAGTGAAGATCTTTACGGGGAAAGTTTCCAACACTGTCCTCTCTATAATCACATTTGGAAGACTTTTTGTCAAGACGGAAGTAATTTAAAACTTGTTAAAATTCCACGCAGCATGATTAAAAAGCTGTACGCACTGATTGGTCTCACAAGCTCCTTATTATGGAATCGTAGACACCTCACTCTGCATGTGCATGTCATTTTGGATCAGATTCCATGCATCCTGCATGTAACATGCATCTAAATGAAGACTGTCTTCAGAGTGTCTACACAATTTTTGTTCAGTTTCACCAATTAAGATGGGTGAAAATCTTTGCAGTAGTGTAACCTTGCAGATTGATATTGGGAGCACATCTGATTACATACAGTATTTGATCCAGTGTAGTATCACAGCAGCTGTTCCATTTGTGCCTCTGTGCCAATACTTCTGTATGCCATGGGCAGTTTCATTTGAAGCCATAGGTGGCACAGATGCTTTAGATTGTGTGTTAGATATCTGCCTCAATCTAGATCGACCTGAAGGAGCCTAAGTGGTAAATCCGCTTTGAGGATAAAACCCTGCAGCTCATTAGTATTAAAATTTTGTTAACACCAAGGATGTTTTACACACACACACACACACACACACACACACACACACACACACACACACACACACACACACACACACACAGGGGCTACCTACAGGCTTATTACAGCATATAACAAAACATGACGCATGCTGAGAGAGGTGGTTGAAAAGAGGTTTTTAAATGACAAACCTAGAGCAGATTGCAGATCCCTGTGGTGGATGTTTGGGGTTCCACAATAGCTCATCATCTTAGAACAAGGAGCATTTTTTTTTGTTGTTGCAGTAGTTTGTAGAGTGTAATTCCATGTCATGTTGAGTTAAAATCAGTTTTAATTTAGTTAAAAGACGATTCAATTTACTAGAAAGAAAAGCAACATGCTCTAGCTCTTGCTTCAGTAATGCTGTTATTCTTCAGCCTGTTAGACATTCATTCATTCATTCATTTACGTGTTTATTCATTCATTCTGAATGGCTACATCTGACAGGTCCAATCACCTAATTCAAAGTTTGGCAGTGACACACACACCACCTAATGTCTCAACTCCATAAAGTAGAGAAATATACAAGAAGGACCTTCAGCTCTAGATAAATGACTCAAAGGGTGAAAGAAATTAGCTTTTTTTTTCAGAAAATACTACTGCAATGCTAACATTAAATTTTTTCAAGTTAAAGTACAATGTCAGCTTTCAACTAGAAAACCTTAGACCAAAAAAAAATCACTTTTTATGAGAGACTTCTCTTCTTCTGCTACTCAGCAGTCCATGAGCAAATTAACTAGCAGCTAATCATCTTAAGCTCACATGAACTAGTCCTCAAAACTAGTCCTGCTGTCACATACTTAATAAACTCAACAAAACCAATCATTAAGGTTACTGTAATGTTGTAAGCATAACTCATTTGATATAATAAAATACAGTACTTACACACTTCTCTTGTAGGCACTTTATTAACATTATAGTAATCACAGTAAGGTTGAATTATTAATCTTATTGGTCAGAAGGTGATTAATTTTCTGTAACAGTGCAGCTTTGACAGTTGGGCCTGCTTATGTTATTGTGCTTGTTCTAATGTGTTATCATTTCTATAGCAACATTGGAAGGAGTCTCCAGTATCAGCTGGATACATTGCTGTGATATAAAGCACTAAAGCACTTCAGGACTCTGTGTCGGGCTGCATCATTGATTATTTTCCTGTAATATCATGCCCTGTTGTGTCTTATTTCTTACATATCTTCTCTGTATTAGAATAGTGTTTCTGCTGGCATGTTCTCCTGTGCAATAGATCCAAGTCTTGGTTTTATGAGAAAACTTTTTTTTTTTTTGGCTGCATCTTTTTTCAGCACTGCTTGCTTGCACTGTCCAGCAAAATGTTCAAAGGAGCTTCCACACACATACACAGGATTAGAAATTGTTGAGCAAAGCACAATGTTTACAGAGGAGTGGCAGGGTTAAGTATTTCCTGCTGAAACTGGAGACCAAACAGGCAATATATAATTAATAAGAAACAGAAACTAATGAACATTCATTTTTGGGGAAACAACAAACAAACTAACTTACTTTATCGAACCTTTGGCCAGTTCTTAATTTGAGAAAATATGGAAAACATTAGAAGGTATGTGTGCCAGTACATCTGTAAGCTGTGGGTAGTTTCATTTGAAGCCGTTCCCAATAGGTGCCACAGATGCTGGGTGTGAAATTTGAAGCTTTAGTTTGTGTTAGATATCTGCAGGAGAAAAGTGCACGGATTCATTTTTGCCTTAAAGTAAATCGACCTGAAGGAGCCTATGAGGTAAGTGCTTGAGGATAAAACACTGCAGCTCTTTGGTATTAACATTTGTTAGCTCCAAGGATGCTTTTTATGCTCATGCAGAGGCTTACAGGCTTATTACAGCGTTTAACAAAACGTGATGCAAATGCAGAGAATGTCATTGAAATGAGGTTTTGAAATGAGCAAATCTACAGCAGATTGCAGATCCCTGTGGTGGACATTTAGGGTTCCTCAATAGGTAATTATTCCAAATAGGAAATGAAGTGAATACAAGGAGCTTAGCATATTTTCACTGTAGTATGTTGAAGAGAGTGTTATTCTCTGTCATGTTGAGGTAAACTAATTTTTGATTTAGTTTGATTTGATGTGAAACCTGCCTTTCAAATCCTTGATTCAGTTCAGAACATTTTAAACAGTTTGAATGAATCATTACCATTAGTAGTTTTAATTAAGATAAAAAGGCAGATTTCTCAGATTTGCAAACTCTTTGCAATTCGTAATTTGTATGGACCTTTACAATTTGCGTTGACCTTAAGCTTTACAATGGTTGTGGTTGGGTTCAGGGGTAGGGCTATCATTTATAACTTTTCTTTTTTTAAGAAATTGAACGAAACCAACCATGTCACCTTCAGTCATCTGAATTCTTTTATTAAAGTAGCTTTAATGTATGAACATAGAACCCACGGCTGAGCCTGACCTGGAAAATAGGTTCCAATCCTGCTCCCCAAATTAATTTAGAATCCATATTCTGAATTAAAAATGTATTGTTAACTGTAATTAAATTGATTTGAAAAGCTAGCTAGTTTCTGTTATTTCACTAGGAACAAAAGAGCAATAGAGCAATAAACTCAAGGCCTGCATTTGACCTCGGAAGTGGGAAGACAGAACTCTGAATTATGCCATTTGGTCATGACCAGATGACATAATTCGAGCTACAAAGATGACAGTGTTCGAGCTACAAAGTGGGGAAAAAAGGTGTTTAACAAGCTTTAACAAGTGGGGTGGCCAGGATCCAATGGCTTTATTGGGATGGCAATCTAGGGTCAAATAATATACTAATCTGCATGTATAGAAAATGACATGTAAAATGTGCTATCCCCTGTCTGTGTGCGGCCTGAGTAGGTTCCCCATTGGACATAGAACACAAAATAAGCAACATTTAATTGCCGTCTAGCAAGCTATAAAAAAAGTCATAGTTGACATAGCATTATGTTACATCTTCTGAAGAATGTTTTACTTTACGAAGTCAATATAATTCGCTAATGGTAGCTAATAAGGAACTAAAGAAATCCAGTGTTATTATTCATTGTGGTTACTCGTGCTAAGGAATAGTTGGCTTTTGTGTTAGCTAGATAAACACACGTGATCCTCACGGTTGGATGAAAGTAAAATTAACTTCCCAGAGAAAATTCCCAGAAATGTTGTAGTGGGCTTTCTGTAATTTGTTAAACTAGCCTACTGCAGCGAGAGCTATCTAGTTGTTCAGTTTTGCATTGCTCATTGTTGATCACACTGACTCTAATAATAATAATTAATACATTTTCGGTCTGACCCACTTGACATTGGATTAAGTGTAATCATGATCTTTGAAGTAATTGAATGCATGATCTATTTTCAGGTATGCTTAGGTAAAGTAAAATCCATACCAATGATACTTGCACTATTATAATGAAGTACATTTACAATGATTTTCCAACTCTGGGTAGAGGTGCCCGCCTTTTAATCCTGGAGAGCCAGTGTCCAGCTTAGTTCGATGATTTCCCAGCTCAAATTGTATGAAATTGGAAAGCGAGTTAGAGGCTGCTGAAATCCGATGGGTTCATCTAAGGTCTAGGTTTGATTGATGCATCTCGTGTATGTGTATGCTGGGGGGAAAAAACAACAACCTTGAAACAAAGTACTCGGAGCTAATTTCAGAACGGACTGACTCTCTATAGCATCTAGATCAAAGTTGTGTGCAGAGAGGATATTCAGAGATCGAGTAACAAAAATAGATGTCCTCAAAACATTCTTTTAGAGTTCGTAGTTCCAAAATAACTCATTTTTTCTACTTTTTTGTAGACTGGTGAAACGAAAGAGAAACAAAAATAAGAATGTAAGATGCTAGTGATCAAAGACTAGTGAATTAAATGACCCTAGGAGCATGATGAAGGGGCAGTTTTCTTCCTGTCAGGCTTCTTTAGTGAAAGGCATCATTCATCCTAGTGAAAATATACAACATATACACATAATCATTGAATCATTGAATCTGCAGCTGAGACTATGGACGTATCCTCTGTAGAATATTGCGAGGTCTCTCAACAAGGCCTTTACCCAAGTGACGAGTGTGAAACGAGAATCTGATGGAAAAGATACTCAATCTGAGAAAGTTGCTTTTATCTGGGTCTGTCCCACTGAAATGGGAAATGTCAGAACGGAGGAGAGCAGAGGCAGCATCTGAATAGGAAATGCGTTCGCACGATTGACCTCAAGGTAGGGACTGGTGAGAGAGGAACACGGAGGCACAGAGAGAGAGAGACAGGGTTGGCAGTCTTGATATATCAGCCATGCAATGTAAAATGTTATCTACAGTCAGGACTTAGCTCAGGGTGGATGTGGGTGGATTCTGTAAAAATCGATTTATTTAATCCTCAGAGGTACAAATCTAATGATAAAATAGATGGACACATATGCACTTGATCTCAAATTGTCCTGAATATATTTAATGCAGTTTTATTTCTGTAATCAGTTTTTTTTATTTGTTTGTTTCCTTGGTGTGAATTTTAGTTGTTAAGAAAGATTGAAATGGCAAATCAGACTTCCTTCCGAGTGGCACAACCTTAGTAAAGGCGTTTGTCCTATCATCAGGAGATGGCGAGTTTGACTTCCGAAGATGCCACATCCATACATGGCCGGGAGTCCAAGAGAGTAAGTGCTCTCTCGATGGGAGGGATGGTGTTGATCGTTCTTCCTTGTCAATCACAGCAACACCAACCAATCAAGGGCTTCTGTGAGCTGATGTATGTGGAAGAGGGCGGATAACACTTTCCTCTGAGAGGATTCTGCTGCCCTGTGACGCAGCATGAGCAGCAGTTTGAAAAGATGAAGTTGGCTGGCCCCACGTGTCTCAGAGGATGCACGTACTAGCCTTCCCTCTCTCTGGTTGTTAGCTGTTGCATGATACAGGAGAGCTGGCTGTGGGTGGGAACTGGCCAAGGCCAAATGAGGAAGAAAACAATGGGTGGAAAAAAACTGGAAAATCAGTCACTGAATGAAGACATTGCTGTCATGTTGTCCATCATACAGTATATAAGGGCCATGAAATCAATGCAATTCAAAAACCAGTGGAGGTCTTTGTAGTGTGTTGTTGTGTGCAGTAAGATGTACTGTAATAGTGCTCAGAAATAGATCTTAATGAAAACCTGTGTTGTGATTTGGGGAAAATGTCCAATGCTATTTTGATGTTTGTCCTCTTGACCTGTTATAATTGGTTTAGTTAACATTATACAACAGAGCTTTTGAACTCTCAAATCAGATCGGTTGATTCATTTTCTGTTTTGACAGTAGTTCCGGCTGAAAGACACGGGTTTATAATAATGCGCTCACATGGATTTGTATGATGGATGCTCCACATAAACTGTAAATAAGAACGTGTGTAATTATTGATAGGGTTTAGTATTTATGGAAGGCGTCTCCAGAGTCAGTGCTTGATAACAGTCTGAGGTAAAGCTGTAAATTTAGGTTACTAGATATGGGAGTTTTCAGGATGGACGACTTTTCTGTAATATGACAAGCTGCGTAATTTTGTCTTATTAACTTTGTGTGAGAGAAAAAGTTAGCGTTTTGAGGAAATTTACATTTGTAGCTGTTGCAACTAACGTGTCACGAATGTTCCAAAACGTTAAACTTAATCAGAAATTGATAAAAAATATAACCTGTTTCTTTGATTAATAAATTGTTAGCATCAGCAAATTGCTGTGGTATAAGAGGAATAGTACTTCAATACAGAAAACAACCAACTTTGCAGTAGTAATGGTTCACTCCATTTCTCATCAGAGAACAGCATCACCCCGTCGTTGATTATTTTCTTCTGTATGTGTTAAATATGGAGTCTTAACCTTACCAAAAATGCTTTGCATTCTTAATTGGATCTGTTACCTCTCATCGCACATTTGGATCTGAAGCATTCAGTACAACTCTCCAATTTTCATTACGGGAGAAAAAAAATTTTCAAGGCTTGTGTGCGGCTTGAACATCTGTGCAGTTCCGTGTAGAGGATTTTGGCTTTCTGTTCAGTCATTGTGAAGATAGGGCCTGTGCTTCATTTGACATGCCCAAGGAGACACCCGCCCTGCAGATATAGGGAATGAGACTCGCTTCACCTCTTTCCTTCAGGACTAAATAATTAGCTCCGAATCTGCTCTCATCTCTGTGGTGCCGCTGCACCACTGCAGAATTTGAGGACACGCTGTTTACCTCAGCAAGCTCGCTGCTGATTTAGATAAGCTTGTTAATTAGAGGTGTCTTCTCCCTTTTTTTCACATTTCCGTCTACTTTTATAGATGTGCTACTTCGTGTTGTTTTTCCCAATCCTCAACTGCTCTTTTAAAATTCTATAGTTTCTTCTTTTCATCGCCCTCTCAGGCTTCGCTATTCTCATTCCCCTTCAACTTTTTCTTCTTCTCCTCCTCTTTCTAATTGACTTGATCCCAGATAACACACAAATGTCGGTACTTTGTATGCAGTTTACATCAGGAGCATAACATGTGACTTGTTTGCTAATTGGGAGCACATTGCTACAGGGTTGTCCTTCATATATACTGTATATATTACAAAATCTGTTTTTCATGCTGAGACAAACCTGAATATTTATCAGTCGTTGATGACTATAGACGGCTGTTTATGTTGATTAAGCATGGAAGGAAGGTCCTGGCTCACGAAGGTAACCTGATGTCAATCTGTTTTTACATGATGAGAGTATAGAAATTGAACAAATTGCCCAGAGATCAGGTGACTGAGCAGGAAATCTGTCTAAGGGCCCTGAGAATGAGCACATGATCAAAAGACTTTCCAAGGTACTTTATGTTTATTTAGTACCGTTTGGTCTGGGTAAGCTTTCCAGACATACAGTTGTGGCCAAAAGTTTTGAGAATGACACAAATATTGGAAATTGGAAAAGTTGCTGCTTAAGTTTTTATAATAGCAATTT
>CM074952.1:7895017-7899486 GCA_037577455.1 Pangasius macronema | reverse complement strand
AAAATGGCTTCACAGGCAAGGATATTGTGGCTACTAAGATTGCACCTAAATCAACAATTTATAGGATCATCAAGAATCTCAATCAACTTCTGGGCCAAATCCTGGCTGATAGCAACCCATTCTTTCATAATCAATTCTTGGAGTTTGTCAGAATTAGTGGGTTTTTGTTTGTTTTGTCTGCAGTCAAATTGCAGAGGTCCTGAAAAAGAAGGGCCAACACTGCAAATACTTACACTTTGCATAAATGTCATGTAATTGTCGATAAAAGCCTTTGAAACGTATGAAGTTCTTGTAATTATATTTCAGTACATCACAGAAACAACTGAAACAAAGATCTAAAAGCAGTTTAGCAGCAAACTTTGCGAAAACTAATATTTGTGTCATTCTCAAAACTTTTGGCCACGACTGTACAATATGTCTGTTAAGTAATGATATCAAAGGATGTCTAAGCATACAACATTTGTGATTTATGATCAGTTCACATGAGTTAAACAATCTCTGTTTAAATCATGAAGACGGGATTTTCTTCATGACGTATGCAGAATATGACATTAAACATTCCTGTGTACAACATACACCTCATTTTAATACAAGCTGATTGTTTTGACCTTTATTATAAGCGCTTGTTGTAGGGCTTGTGGCCATGCTTGATCATTCGTAGGTCACCTGTAGGCTGTACATGTGCTATGAACTCTAATTACCCAAACCCCCCAGAGACATCACTTTTCTGACACATCCTTTTAATCATTGTCTGTATTTTATTTTCCTGCATTCTGCAGATGGCTGTGATTGAATAAATGCTGGCTTTTACCACTCTGAGAGCATCTACTGTTCACTGGGGATCCAAGATGATTCACCTTTAAACTTATTTACATAAAATCTGTATTTTTCAGATTTTTTTTTTTTTTGGCGTTTGGCATTTTGGTTTGTAGGGTTCATATTCAGACACTTTGTCAGCTTCCAGGTGCCGTAAAACCTGGCCATTACTTAGTTTTGTTTTGATTTTGGTAGACGATGATAGACCAAAGTGAGTACCTCCTGTCTTTAAACTTCTAAAAAAGTGTAATACTTGTTTTTCCAAAGGATTTATTGTGAGTTTTTTTGGAATTACATTAACAATAAATGACATTATGATGCTGTACCTCAGAAGCTTTTGAACATATCTATAGTATAATAATGACAGTAGCAAGAACATGAATCTCCTCCTCTCTTGTTTTCTGTAGGTTGTATACTTCCACACGTCTCTGTGTTTGGCCTCAGTGGTGGCTGTTGTGGAGCTGGTTTCTCTCTCTCCTGGGACAGACACTTCCCAGAATGCAGTGGGGCAGGGCTTTGGCGTCTTGCAGCTCTTCTCTGGACAAGCGCAGGGAGAGGGCAGGTAATGGTCCACGCTGTCCTTCAGAGTAGTGTGTGTGGTTGTGTTTGTGTGCGCACGTGTGTGTAAGGCAACTTATCCACACCTTAATTGCCTCACTGACAACAGGGCTCATTTATCAAGCTGGTTTACAAATGGATTTGTTCATACGAGCATTTACACAAGAAATCTGGTATTCAAGAAAATCCTGTAAATTTGGGAAAAATGTTTGTATCCTACTGTGTGAGTAAATTTCTGTGTAAGAAGAGTAACTAATGTAAACTTTGACTTGATTGACTTTAAATAATATAATTTTCATGGATTACTGCACTTTTATATATGGAGTATAAACCGTCAGGTTTTAATTGCTTATTTTTATTATGTTTACAGTGTGTGTGTGTTTCTATCTCCTCTTTTGCAGGTTGACTCTGTTCCATGGTACTCCTCGAGCTCTGCTGCACCCAACACTGAGGGACCCACTGCAGAGTGAGTACACACACACACACACACACACACACACACACACACACACACACACACACACACGTTGCTTTCAGACTGACTGCTTCTCAAAAAAAAAAAAAAAAAAAAGATTCACCATTCAGTAATACATTGTATTAAATGTGCTATATATTATTATTATTATACTGCGTGTGTGTTCCAGCTCATTGTGGGTGGCTAATCGATAAAGAATTATATTTCTAAAGTGTTTTAGTTCACTTCTTCATGCATTATAAATCATGTTTTATGGCAGCTCGAGTAAGACACTGGCCCTGGGCACTATGGGTGCTTGCACTTATACATAATTCTTTTTAAATGAATCATACTTGTTCCTGTTAAAGTGGACCTGAAAGCCGCAAATGACCTCAGTGCTTTTGGTGTTCACAATACAAGTAGACTCAAAAGGGTACTCGGGTCTCTTTCTGGACATTTTACCCTTGCTTTGTTCTCAGACCAATTGTTGTCCACAGCATGACTTCTTTAGAACTCAGAGCCCATCTGAATTATGGATAAAGTCCTTCACAATGGTTATTTTTCCTGCTGTCATCAAAATACTGCAGAGATATCAACAAACAGAATTGAAATGAAATACCAGTCTGTTGGGGTTGGGGGTGGGTGGGGGAGGTTTAGAAAGCAACGAGCAGAGGGATTTACGTTTGACTGTCATGTAAGTAGCTGGCAAAGACAAAATACATCCATACACTACATCCAATCGCCACCCACCTTAATAGGAACACCAGTACACCTGCTCTTTCAGGCAATTGTCCAATCATTGGACAGCAGCTCAGTACATAAAATTATGCCGATACAGCTCAAGAGCTTCAGTTCATCAGAATCAAACATCAGAATGAGGAAAAATATCATCTCAGTGACTTTGACCATGGCATGGTTTTGGTGCCAGGTGGGGTGGTTTTTTCAGAAACTGCCGATCTCCTGAGATTTTCACACACAACAGTCTCTAGAGTTTACACAGAATGATGCGAAAAACAAAAAACATCCAGTGAGCGGCAGTTGTGCAGGCGGAAACACATTGTTGATGAGAGAGGTCAGGGAAGAATAGCCAGACTGGTTGGCGCTGACAGGAAGCCTACGCCAACTCAAATAGCTACTCTTTACAACCATGGTGAGCAGAAAAGCATCTCAGAATCCAGAAAGAATTCTTCTTCTTCTTATGATTATTATTATTATTAGTGCATAACAACACAAGCACAGTAGCGTAACTGCTAGTGACACAATGTCTCTATAAGTCTCCAGCACTATTTACTTTGTTGGTGAACCACATGACCCCACGGACAAACATTAGTGTATGTCTTCAAACCGACTGAAAGGTCTATTTTGCATACCATAAGCTACAGCTCATGACAGCATTACAGAGTGTAATGGCACATGCTGACACGATGCATTATGATGCAAAATATGTGATGATATGCCCTGTGGGAAGGTGTGATTCACGTCATGAGAATCATAGTTCTTTTAATTATGCCTCTAATGCAGTTGCACTGTTTGGACACCAGAGGTCCCAGTTTGCGCAGCCCACAGATTTAAAATATATAGAAAGCACACTGGTCACATGATCACATTCTTTCATAGGCAGCCTTTGCCATAACTGGGTTTTTAGCCAACTAAAATGAGATATGGTATGATTATATATACATACAGGGTGGTACCAACAGCCTATATAACTAAGGTGATGGACGAATGAATAAATGAATGAAGGAATGAATTTAACAACATACACGTTTTCCACCGTCTGTCTTCATTGCTTCTATCCCTAATAGTCAGCTTCCTTTAGAAAGCCTGCTTGGTGCAAACATCAGAAAAAATGGAAAGCCACTGTGATAAAGTAGCAGAGTTTAGTTTACGTTTTCCTAAATTTCTTGTTCCACCTAACAAGTTGGATCAACAGCTTTAAACTTATGGCCAGAAAGTGCAGACTGACTGGGCTTATAACCAGGCATATATAAGTCTCGTTGTTAAATTCGGCCCCTGGGTTCATTGTATAGACGTGTGGAATGATTAAATAGGAAAGCCAGTCTGAACACAGACCTCAGGCGGTGTCCATTATGGAAAAATATTGTTCACTTTTATATTAAATGACTTAAGGATTTGTGTGTGCTCTATTATGAGGAGGAGATAATCAGGACTCTGCTGCTATCTTCTGTAAACAGCACTGAGGCTGGGAACAATGCCTCATCAGCAGCTGGGAAAAGTGCAGGGCTTTTTTTGTTTTTGGGATGGAAGTGGGATATTTTGTCATCTAGGGCTTGTGCTGAAAATATAGAACTTTGGGAGGTAATCCATACTTGTGTCTGTGATTAGGACAAATTCATTTGGGCCTCAAAAAAAGAGTCATAGGAGTGTGTGTTTCTTCCTGTGTGAGCACCAGCGATACGGCATTGTCACCTTAAAAAGGCAAACACAGTGACCGTGTGTTAAGTCAGGAATAAAACACGGGATGTGCTGTTATAAGAACATAATCAACAACAGAGTGGGGCAATACATTACAACTGCGAAGTTTATTCTTCTCAGCACGTCCTTAGTTGTTTTATTCCGCTTATATTACAGAAATTTGTCAGTGATTTATTTATTTTTTTATTTATTAATGTATGACATA
>CM074952.1:7887517-7890017 GCA_037577455.1 Pangasius macronema | reverse complement strand
TCAGAGGTAGATGCCTCACCGGGTAGCGTTTTAACTGAACAGGAACCTTGGCTGTTATCACATTCAGGCTGATTTCCAAGTGACATCACTTTTAGTATGTTAAAAACATGACTAGAATATCTTGCTTACTAAAGCTAATTATAAGTTTACCACACAAGTTAGCTACATAAGCCGAAACTTTGCATATATGTTAGCGAGTTAGTTTTACCAACAGAATGACTTCTGTTGATCTAGGAAAACACATTTATTATTATATCTGTTAAGCAAAACAATAAACAATACATAAATGGTAGCTTATTCACACAACAAAAAGCAATTTGCTCGCATTGTTAAACATACTATTTGGTCAGACCAACAGTTCGGTCCTTCATGTTTGTAGTTAATTCATTCATTCAGAGATCTATCGGATTGCAGACCTCCACATACTGCAAGTTATTACTCAAAAATACATAAAAATAAAAATGGCATATGAGACAATTGACATATGAATCTGGAATGATTGATGGTTGCACATGTGTTTTGAACTGTGCAATATTAACTGAACCCCTGGGTGCCCTGTCCCCGTCCCTCATTTCTTATCTCTTGACTCAATTTTCCCATTTGAAAGATGTGCCCTTGCTTTTCAAGGTAAATGGAGAATGTTTTCAGTTTGTTCATGTATAATAAATTCTATTGTTGTACACTATAAGGCCAAATGTATGTGAACACCTGACCATCATACTCATATGTACTTGTTGAACATCCCAATCCAAAGGTGGTCCCCGCTTTACTTTTTTTGGAAGGCTTTCCACTAGATTTTGGAATATTCCTGTGGGAATTTCCCATTCGGCCACAAGTAAGCATGAGTGAGATCAGACACTGATGTCGAGTGAGAAGGCCTGGGGTGCAATCAGCATTCCAGTTCATCCCAAAAGTGTTCAGTGGGGTTGAGGTCAGGGCTTTGTGCAGGCCACTCGAGTTCTTCCACTCCAACCTTGGCAAACCATGCCTTAGTGGACCTCACTTTGTGCACAGGGCATTGTCATGCTGGAACAGGTTGGGGCCTCTTATTTCCGATGACAGGTGTCTGGTTTCAACTTTGGGGCAACAGACGAACCACATATAGATGTAATGGTCAAGTGACCACATACTTTTGGCCATATAGAGTATGTTCGACTTGGCTTCACCTTAACCCTAGACCAGTACATAATTAACATCAATTAGCTATATTTATTAGGGAAAACCTTTGGCCAATAATGGTGTTATGGAAACCACCAGGCACTTGAAGTGGGGGAAAAAAAGATTCTGCTCCTCTGTTTTAGTTAAGATATAGACATTAAAAATGATAACATGAACGATTTCTTATTAATTTGCTATACATAACTTTTTAAACATTTCTACTGTAAACTTGTCTAATTTTCTGCATGTAAACGTTTCTAGTGTTTACATATTAACTAAAAAAGATCAGCTTGTTTTTGTGTTGTGGTTATCATGAAACCCCATATATATATACGCACTACAGTTTCTACCTTAGACCTTCGCTTAGTGAAGTCTCGGAAGTGTTCACATACTTTCCTACCTGCCTAACTAAGAAGCTTAGTTCTTATTGAAATGCACTGCACACCTCTACCATTTTGACTATGCACCCTGTAACAAGCATAAATTAGGCAATACGTTCAGTGACTACTTGATGTAACAGAGCAGTTGTAAATCCACATCACAAAATGAAAATGAAGAGCTGCTAGGAATTTGGTTCGAAGTGCTGGACTTTACGATTCATTACTATTTTTGCATTGCAGCAACTCTTGATTGCTCACTATGAAGGTTTATAGCCAGCAAGAAGTGCATTTAAAGAGGAACACAGATTGAATATTCATCCTTACTTTATACAGTTGCATTGAAATGAGCACAGATTCAAGCACGGCATACAAATGATTCCATGTCTAATTTTTGAAAAGTGATTTAAGCGCCACTGATAAATGAGCATCTGCCATTTGGAGTCTACCACCAGTCCTTAATTGACATGAAACAAACCTTAATGCATGCAGGCATGAAGGCCAATTAAAAAGCTGTTTATTCTTGAAATTGAATATTTTTCATATTCTGTAAAATCAATGTGTATGTTTTATTAATAGACAAATCAGCACAACATTATAGCAAAAAGGTCAGAATTACAGATATGCATGCAAATAGGAAACAACAGTCTGTAATGACATGTCGGCATGATGGATGTGGAGGATTTGCTGAAGTAGTTGCTAAGTGTAGGTTTACAAAATAAGGAATGTTATGGTAATTTCTAGACGTTGCGAGCTGAGATGGAGTGGTCTAAAGCAGACTGCTCTTTTCTTCTTGCAAAACCTTATACTGATAAAGCCTAATATATACTACAATTTTTTTTTAATTCATAACATGAATATAGGAAATAATAATAATCTTCTTCTTCTTTTCTGCTTTTCCCTTCAGGGGTCTCCACAGTGAATCATCACTCTCCACCTATCCCTATCTTCTGCATCCTCAACAC
>CM074952.1:7867006-7887417 GCA_037577455.1 Pangasius macronema | reverse complement strand
CTCAGTGACACTGTCTCTAAACCATACAGCATGGCCGCTCTCACCACTGTCTTGTACACCTTCCCCTTGATTCTTGCCGATATTATAATAATAATAATAATAATAATAATAATACTTTTTTGGTTGTTTGTATTGAGTTATTCTTTGTTTTCCAATGCAATTTACATGCAACACTTAAATGCACCAACCATACAAACTTTATAGTTAGAAACTTTATAGTTTGAAATATTACATGTGTAAAATACGTGTAAATACGTGCGAGTATTATATGTCCCACATTTCCGCTTGGGGATCAGTAAAGTGCATCTATCTATCTAGATCAGCTTCAAATCACATACGCCGATCAGCCGTAACATTAAAACCACTGACAGGTGACGTGAATAACATTGATTGTCTTGTTACAATGGCAGCTGTCAAGGGGTGGGATATATTAGGCAGCAAGTGAACAGTCAGTTCTTGAAGTTGACGTGTTGGAAGCAGGAAAAATAGGCAAGCGGAACACACATCTGTAATGTGTGATGGGTTACTGTAGTTTTAGTTACGGATTACGCTATCAGGTTTAAATCGCTTATCTGTTTTAATTCAGCAATTAAATCCATTAATTACGAGAAGTAAGAGTAGTCATTTAATGTAAAAGAAACGTTGTTGTATAACTGGAGGTGTGTAAGTTGGTTCCACGGTTCTTCTTTTAATTCTGTGCAACACTAAGTGACTGATAAGTGACTGATAAGTGACAGATCTGGTATGCCTCAAGCTACTTACACGACATATGAGAGATCACACGTAGTACAGGTACAGTTGAAGAATACTGTGCACAGGAAAGACAACAATCCCCGATTTTGCCCTTTTCAAGGGGTTGTGCTGGTAAATTATTTCTACTTTTATTGGCATAGACAAGAGTCAAACAACTTTACCCTCTACATAAGTGTTTTGTTGGCCATTTACTTTGGTCATTTTTGAGCATCACAAAATGCAAATCAGCTGTGCCATGCAGTATGCTGGGGGACTGGCATTCATCAACATACACACACGAGTATGGAAAAAAAAAATCTGCATTTATAAATCCGATGGAAGTTTTTAGTTTGGTTTATGTGTAAGTTATGCACAATTTATGCACGACTTTACTTTACTGCACAATTATTGTACTTTTAAAATATTGTTGTAAATATAAGCTTAAGGCACATATTCAGGCAAGGCTTATTTTTGCTGCATCGAAAACATATAGTATTGATCCACCACTCAATTGGAATCGTATAGAATTGTAATGTTCTCTACTGTAACACTCCTAATACTGGATTCTCATTTGTTATTTGTCAATCGTTGGGTCTCGTAACTGAGTCTTTGTATGCTGTGTTCAATAAAAGGTTAAGATCAATAAAAGCACTTTGTATTGCTTAGCTAAGATAGAGAAACGTGGAGAGGAAAGGGTGAGAACAGATCTATTTTAGAGGTCACAGGGCAATGCTGTATGTGCTAATGTTGAGACGTTCAGCAAAAGCATGGACAGTTCATGAAATTATACAACGCTTTGGCAAAAACGTGAATTCCATGGTGAATTATTCTGGTTATGTTACACTGTCAAAACTGTCGTGAACTTAATATTAGGAGGAAAAAGCACTTAAGTTCAAGGTCAGTTTTCTGATTAATCCTCACTATGTATGCTTTACCTTATTATTTACAGTGAATGCAGGGTTGTCAGCGATAGAGGGAACTCAGCTGCTGTATTCTCTCCAGCCACACCCTGCCCTCAATCCCATCATGCACCTACTTCCGCCCAATATCATGGTCTCTGGCCATGAACTCATCCCTGGAGTGCTTCCTCCAACTGATAGCACAGGTAAGATTCCCCATGATGCCATGGCTCTCAAATCACTACTAATCCAAGACAGCAAATGATTTTAAGGTTTTTAAGTAGTCCCCAAAGTGACTTAAAGGATGATATTGCTCAGAGCCATCAGGAAAAAAAAAATCAAATTAGATCCATAACCGCTTGGCTGAAGCAGGAAACCCTTTGTTGTCATGGGGACAGCTCGTAATATCTTGGTGGGGAATAGACTCTGACAGAGGTTGGGTCGAAAATCAAGCTTTGGGCATAATCAGATGCGCTTTATTCATCTTGTTTATTTCTTGTGTTTGCTGCTGGGGGATTAGTGATCCATCTCTGCTGAATCTGGATCATAGGATTTTTCTACACTGAATAAAACCTGAGTTTATGGGAGTGTGTAATGGATTGTGGTGGGTTTGACAGAGCAGAGGAAAATATGCAAAAAGAGCTGATCGTGACACCAGGCTAATCCGCCAACACTCCAGACTGGAGTTTTAAAAAGGAGACAGTTCACACTCTCTCGCCGTCTCTCTGTTCCCTCAGTCTGCCTTTCCCTTTATACCTCCCAGCTTGCACTTTCAACAGGACGTGAGGTCGGAGTCGTGATGCGGAGTATTAAGTACGTAACGAGCATTTTTTACATTTTAGTACGATTTATAGTCCCACCAAAAAACAAACAAACAAAAGAAAAACCACACCAACCTGAAACATTAAATTTAATCATGTACATGTGATACTTCTTTGGGAAGCCAGGAAGATATCAAGCTATCGTGAATATAGGAAATGTTATTAATGACTCATTATTCTATTGCCAGATAAGTTTGCTTCTTTCTAGAAAGACAATTTGAAGCTTGAAATGAATGCCAAGAAATATCCTTCATTTTCTGAGAAAGAGGTTATAATCGACTCAAACGGAATGAACGATTCTATCATAGAAACGTAAAATCCAATTAAAGTGAATAACAATAATTAACAGTAAATAATATAAAGGAAGTATCACCAGTTGCTGCTCATGGTTGGTGAGTTTTAATGATGGTACCGCTAGAAACATTCTTTTAAACACATTCACATGAACTTTGGTAGAGACACTAGTCACTGTAAAATGTTACCTCCTGTATGGAAGTGTTCCTGTTTTTTTTTTTTTTTTTTGATGAACCCATTATCACCTTCTTTCCTTTCTTGTTTATTTGATTAACAGAAGGATTAGCAATTAGAACTAATTAGCATTGTTTCCATGCAGCCTACAAATCTACTGAAAATCCGACTGATAGTTCACACACCTCAATCAGAATAGAGTAAACAGATTCAGGGCAATTTGAATTAAATTTCTATCTGATTGAATGAGGTAATCATTTTAATAATCTGTTAAATAGAAGAACAATGGCCTTCATGTGTTTGTGATTACTGTCTGTACTTTCTGTCTCGCTCTCTTTCTCTTTCTCTTTCTCGTGCTGTCTGTCTCTCTCTGTGTGTGTGTGTGTGTGTGTGTGTGTGTGTGTGTGTGTGTGTGTGTGTGTAAACCAAAGCTCTTGAGTTCTGGTTGTAACTGAGATAAACTGACTGATCCTTGAGAGTGAAGCACCACACCGAGACTGAGTGTGTTTATGGGGTCGAATATCGTAGGACAGATGGTATTGTGAGGTGAGAAGATGTGTGTGTGTGGCACACACACACACACACACACACACACACACACACACACACACACATGCACATTATACACAGACAGAGTCTATGACCTCTTCTTACACACAACCAATCCATGAACACACACATGCATGCAGTCTGTAAATGTATTGTAACACTTCATGTCCAAACACAGTTCTCATGGGATCTGGGTTTCACGTAGGGAGTTAATATTTTAGTGCTTCTGTGCCTTTTCCTTTTGTCTAATTCCTTTTTTTTTTAGTATTTAATGTAGAAAGGTTTTGGGACAGACTAATCATAAATTCATTAGCTGAGCTGCAGGGAAAGTGAAAGTGCTTGTCCAAGCATTTCAGTGTCCTTGTCCCATCCCATGCCTGGAAAATTAATTAACTTACTCAAAAGTATGACAAGTTAGTTAGTGAGTTGTGTGCATTGGTAGTGACTGGTAGTGTTTCAGGGAAGAGAGAGCTCTAGACTCGGTGAAGCCACCGTCCTTATCCTGGCAGGCAGGGGGAAAGAAGAATGAGTAGAGTAAGCTACAGTTCCAGCATCAAGCTTCACCTCACCACCATGAAATATCTGAACTGACTCATGGCTATGACTGTGACTGTCTTATATCTAACCACCTAGGTCTTTGTCTGTAGATTGTAGTAGACTGTTATAGAAAATATTCATGCATTATATAAAATGCAGTGATTACAATGCTGGCTCTATATTCAGCTCTTTAAAACTAAACATTTCTTTTCAACCTTTAAACAATTACATTCATCTCTGTGTGGATGAATGTAGTTTGCTGGCTTCAGGGTGAGCCTCTATCTGGCCTTTCAGGGAGAATTTTAAATTAAACAGCAGAAATGGGTTGTAAAGTGAACACTTTGGCTGGTGGTTTTGGCGTTGCTGTGGAATGGGTTTTTTTTAAGAGTGCTGAGAACAGCAGGAAAATAATGAGAGCCAAAAAGACTGAAAAACAAAAGTCTAAAATTAGTTTCCAAACAAAGTTTAACTGGTTTATGAAGTTGAAAGATAACCTGCAGGTTAATTACATTTCTGTACAATCACTCATTCACTCAATTTTGGGAGATCACACTAGAACTGTCTAGTGTTTACTAGAACCTATCTGTTTTAGGAAAAGTGCCAAATGCCGGAATGTATGGGATTCTCTCGAACAGGACATTATGTAAGGAGTAACACACGGCAGATCGTGCCCCAGTGAAAATAACGCACACTGGGGGGGTGTGATGCGGCACAACGTGCAAGCCGAGTGCCGCTTCCCAGGAATGTGTCATTCCACAGCGATTTGCCAATGATTACAATGTTATTATTATTATTTTTTTTAAATAAATGACTTCTCACATATTTTAATGGTTACATTTGCACAGCTTGTCATTTTACAGAGAAACCAGACTCCTTTGTCCTGAAGAATTTCCTGAGCTGGGAAACTTTGACTGTTACAGAGTGCTTACATTTGACACTTCTTCCATGAATGTTAAATAAATATCTCCTTAAAAAATGTCACTACATCAGTGACTATGCATTTTACTTAAACAGCAATACATTTTTTAAATCGAATTATTATTATTCTTAGATGATGTGACACGTCCACTGTACTGTTCACTGCGTATGAGCTGCTATTATAGAAACAATGATACTATAATATTATAATAAACGCATTAATATAAATCTGTCGTTCATGTTACAGCTGCAAATACTGTCTTCAAGCATTCAGCCATGCAGTGGTATAATATTTGTTATTGTTGAATTCTCGTATCTGATTGGTCAGCTCTGATGGCAGTCCTGGCTGTAGTTCAGATCACAGGTTTTAACGGACTGGTTCTAATGCACCATGTTATATTTGCATTTCCCAGTTTCTCTGTAACATGTCATGCTATTTTTTTTTGTTGTTGTTGTTTTATTAACTTCAAGAGAGAGTTAAGAGGCTGATGACTGTTTATAGCTGCCATGATTTAATGCATGAACTAACTTTTCTTGTGGATGTTCCACAACTTAACTTGCAACTATAAACAGCGAAAAAAAATGTGTAATTTGACATTCTTTGATAAATAAAAAGTTGCAACAAACTATTGTGGTATCTTGGTGCTCCAAGTGATTTCCCAAAGTGCATTATGGGTGATGGTTTCAGCATTGGCTTACAAGTGTAACATTCTGTTGATTGTATAAGGCTTTTTAAAGCACAGTGGTATAGACGTACAGATATATATTATTGATCCCAAAATGAAAAAAAAACTTGTCTTTGTGTACTTGTCTTTGCTGTAGCGGGCGCAACATGCAGCTGGAGGTCGTACCAGTGTGGTGTCTTTGTGCTCTCTGTCAAAATCTTACAAACTACTACATAGACAAAGCAGACAATAGCAAACGAGCTATTAGCTCGCTGCTCAATTCCGACAATACCACATTACCGTGAGTAAAGAATCACTGACACACACGACGGGCAAAATGTAAAAGAACTACTGGGTCTCTTGTTAAAATGAATTCTAATAAGAGGTCTTCTCTCAAACACTAACATAATCTTTTTTTTTTTACCTCATACTGAACAATGAAGTTCAACTCTATTTCATTTTCATGTCTGATTGAACTGCCAAATACTAAGAGCCCTGGCGTTCTTGGGTGCCGGTTAAATAGCATATCTGCCTTACTAATCAAATCACTTGTTTAAGTGCTATAAAAGAAGAACAGCTGTCTCACTTTAAAGAAACTGTATATACATTTTAGATGGGCAGATTGAGCTTGATGAGAAGACTGGAAGTGGACGAAATGATAATGTTCAGACTAATGGCAAGGCAGACGTTATAGGTCTAGGACTTCAGTAAATTCTGTGCTGCTAAGCTGAAGAGATGACAGTGTAGACGTCATGCATCACAGAGTCTTAATGTGCAACCGTCTAAAAAGCAGACACTGGCTTTCGCCTAACGTGCATGAATACCCGCTAACGAGATCTTAGATTGCTCAGTCAGTTAGTTAAAACCTGTGATAAACAACCAACTACTAGGAAAACCCACACAGTTAAATTTCCTGTGAAACTCTCTCCACTAGCAGTGCTGCTGTTCTGTCAGTTCTGATTAAACTGTTGGTGCACTCACTTGACCTCATGATTAAATAACTTACTTTTTCCTGTTTCAAGATTTTTTTATACCCTTTTGTTTCCAGTCAAAATAGAAAAAGCATGATTATACCGAGAGCTTAAAACTAGAGACGTGTGACTCTAGTAATCTACGTGGCGAGCGAAATTGATAGTTTTGGTCCGTTTGCAGAAGTCCAAACGAAATCAAGTGTAACATGTATTAAACTTAAGTTTGTTAATATGTTAATATGTACGTTCGTATGAAGTAAAACTTAATGTATTGGTCATAATGGTAAAGAAACACAGAATGTAGAAATCACAAAAAAAAAAAAAAGAAAATACAAAAAATTGCCAGAGCATGAAGAACATGCAGCCAGAGGTGAATAAACATGAATTAAACATTTTGTGTCTTGCATCCGATATTTTATTTATTTCTTTTTTTCACAAAAACAAACAACCAGGTTTATAGGTCTTGTGTACATTGAAGACGTCGTGATGTCGAGACGGTAAACCGAATGTTCGTCTACGAATTCTACAAAAACCCCAAATACATGCAATGTTTGCTTCGGTTTATTGAGTTGATTCAGAATGGATTCGCTTTTTTTTGCTACTATAGAAAAGACCACCTCATTCAGACGGCCTCCGCACCCTAGTGCGATTGTTGTGTTTCACATCTGCCAAACGTGCTGCACTGAAACGGGAAACGCACCAGGGGTCGATTCACAAAGTCTAATTGCTGCATATCTGAAATCACCTTTAGATGTTCAGCACTCTGAAATCCTTAGATCTACTCTGAAAGCTCCATCTGTTCCCCTTTTATTGAAACTTTCCTTTCTTACGTGTGTTTCCAGGAGACGCTCTGCAGAGACCTGGGCTGCTCCCGGCATTCTCATGTGCGCTGGAGAGGGTGTGTGTGTCCCTCGCTCCCTCCATACAGGCCTTTGAGGCAGACTTGCTAGAGAGGATGAACAGTGATCGCAACAACACGGTAACACACCCATCACCATCTCATAATGCACTCAAAGGCCATTTTTTTAAAAGTACACTTGCCCATATGGGTCACATTGTATGCTACAAAAAAATGAAGATATCTTAAATAGATATGTAAACTGACATGCTTTATTTGTAGATAATTGTGTTTAATTGAACTATTTATTTCTAGAAACCAGTAGAATGTATCTGCCAGGTAAACAACACAATTTTTGTTGAGGATGCAAACACAATGTAGTACTATGTAAATCTTTGTTCTGATCATATGCGTACACAGAGTTGCTCTCTCTGGGATTCAATTTTGTATTGATATACTTAACTAGCTTGTCATATCTTAACTTCAACTACCACTGTTTAGCCTAGTTGGTTAGGACAAACAAAACATGAGACTGGAGACTGGAACATGAAACACACTGGAGTGTTTATTTGCCTGGTGGGCGAGCTAAAGGATTTATGATTTACCCACCGCTGAAGTACTAGATAATTTAGACTAATATTAGACTAGACTCATTTAGACTAGACTAATAGCTCTTTCTATACACAATTTAGATTTTCTATACTGTTAATTAGCGGAGCCAGATATTTGCCAGATATTGGACAGTGAATGATTCTCAGTCAGGCAGGAGTGTCGTGTCGCCGGACTGTTTGCTTAATTCTTAGTGAAAATTTGATTCATATTTGTTTCAGAGAATTTTTTTAGTATTTGTGGAGGTCCTAGAAAGCCCATTGGATATCACTGTGAATTCTGACAACAGCCAAAAATGGCAAAAAAAACATGTTTTTTTTTTCTGTCTATAACTTACTTAATGTGTTTTCTTCACATATGGTGAATGTCATGCTTTGATCTGGTTGCTGGTTTTGTGTTATAACGAAAGCTCATAGATTCAGTTTGTATATCGAATCGCTCTTTCGGCTGCTCCCGTTAGGGGTCGCCACAGCGGATCATTGGTCTGCATATTTGGTCCGCATTGGTCCGCAATTTTTCCGGGCTTGGCACTGAGAGTGTACTGTACGCAACCACAACGACCGGCACTGAGAGCGTACTGTACGCAACCACAATGGCTGGGGTTGGTTCCCTGGCCAGGAATCGAACCTGGGCCACAGTGGTGCTGTGGTTAGTGCTGTGGACTAACCACTAGTCCACCAGGGACCCTCATAGATTCAGTTTGTAAACAGTATAAATACCAGCTGAGACATTATCCACAGTGTACAAATGTCGCCGCTGACACTGTAGAGGTGGCAGTTGTAATTTTTGAATACTTAAAAAAAAAATAAATAAAAAATAAAAAAAAATAAATAGTTGGTGATGATTTAAGCACTAGTATAGCAATGAACAGTGATCAGTGGAGTCAGGAGTAACGATAATGCTCGGCAGGGTACATCGTTTTTTTTATGGTTGTATTTATTACATAAATACTTTAGCTCTATAACTTTACTTCTGGTTGAGATTCATGCACAATATGATATTTTAAAATAATTTTTTTGTTGTGATAGTTTCATTCATGATTCATGTTTGATTCAGGGATGTTCCTACTATGGCTTAATTGTCATCATGTAACGATTAGCACGATATTGCCTCTGTTGTATGTTATCGCTTTCAGTTATTAGTAACAATACATTGTTGATTTATGAGATTTCGTGAGCATGAGCATGCCTTACTCATATTTCATATTTCACGCAGTTTTCTAACTTGGTTCTCATAATCAGCATCCACTCACAAATTCCCTGGGCAGATGTAATGATCTAACGTGGGCTAAACCAACCAGGCCGTCATTGGTGTAGGTGTGTGTGTGTGTGTGTGTGTGTGTGTGTGTGTGTGTGTGTGTGTGTGTGCGCGCGCGTGTGTGTGTTGCTGTCTCATTGTTCACTGCTTTCTCACGCAGTGTTACTGCTGTCATTATCACACCCACGTGGGAAACAGACTGAGTGTCTTATATTGAATACAATGCAGCATAATCATTACTCACTCTGCACTGGGCCCCGTTGTCACAAAGTTCTCATAAAGAGTAATTACAGAGCCACATTTGTTCGTTCTGTCGTTCGGGAGGTGAGAGGAGCCGCACCGAGCACTGATGCATTTACACGCTTGCACTGATTTACTCATTCGAGACGGAGAGAGAGAGGGCGGGAAAGAGGACGGATGGATGAAAGTGAGAATCAATATCACTGTCGTGATAAACCTCTCATTCCTTCTTTCATGAGTGTGTGTGTGTGCACGTGGGTGTGTCTGCATCAGTGAGCTTTCTCATCAGAGGGTGTGTACCTATGTGCAATGCTTTTCATTTAATTCTCTCGCTCTTACACACACACACACACACACACAGGCGCTGTCTCAGTTTCAGTAAGATTAATGCACTCTGTTTATACCACTGCTGTACATGCAGCATTGTTTTTGATACAATACTGATATCTGAGTATCGAAAATGGAATCGAAAATGAGTACAGAAAGCTGAGAACCATCCTGTATCTGATCCAGAGTTAATGCTGACATCCTCCGCATCGTGCTTCTGTTACCAAGATACGCAAAATGTCACAGGTGTGATGGCTGTGGCCTTCTCGATAATTTATGTCCGGTGTTCATGTGCATGATCCATGTGTCAGTCAACATTACAGGCTTTTACGGTATTAGATACCATCAGAGGATTAGATAAGAAAATATGTGAAATCTGATCTGATAGTAGTGTTACAGACCAGGAACTGCCCTGATATGATACTCAGTATTAGATTGGTGTTTCCCTAAATATTGGTTAATAACAACAACAGCAACAACAACGCCACCATCAATAATGGTAATAATAATAATAATAATAATAATAATAATAATAATAATAATAATATACATTATGCAGAAACAGGGACCAAACTGATACTGAGTATTGTAATTGAGGATGATCATGGATCTGATACTAAGTATTGTAATTGAGGATGATCATGGATCAGAGCAGATGAGACATAGTCATGCTGTGAATTTTTTAATTTAAAACCCCAGTTTAAATCTGCCAATATCCACCCACTATCTCTTCCCTATCACACGACCAACCAAGGAGGATGAAACCTAACATGTGCTTCCTCCAAGACACGTAAAGCCAGCCCCCACATCTTTTTGAACTGCTGCTCATGCTACATCACACACTCAGAGGAAAGCGCTATCCGCCCTCTTCCGCATACATGAGCTCAAAGACGCCCACGATTGGTTAGTGTTACTTGGCAGTGGAAAGAGGAATGCTCCTCCCACCCAAAGAGCACAGCCAGTTTTGCTCTCTTGGACTCCTGGGCCATGGATGACTGTGGCATCGTTGAGATTTGAGCTCCTAGTCTTCTGATGACGAGGAGGAATGAGTGCTTTTTCTGTTGTTCGCATGACTTCACAATAAACGCAATACAGAGAGTAGCCTTGGTAACTAAGGGGCAGATATCAGCTGATGGTAAACGTGCTGGTATCTCTGTGTTTGTGTGTCTCCGTATCAAAAATGGGAAAATAGGATCTGGAATGAAAAGAATATAATAAAGAATTATTACATATGCCCCCCAGATCCCTGTCTCTTTCATTCTCTCTGTCTCTCTGTCTCTCACACTCAGTCACTCTCCCCCTTTCATTTTCTGTGTTTCTCTCTGTTACACCCATCTCTGCATGCACACAAGCGTGTACATAATCGCAGTGTATAAAGCCCCATGCAGATCATCGTCTTTAGCAGTGTTAAAGTGAGTTTCATCACCTGTTTTGTGTGCGTGTGTGTGTGTGCGCGTGCTTGTGTGCTATTCCACGCCAGTTTAATTGTGCTGTTCTTCCCATCTCCCCTGTGTCCACACTCTGTCTACATCATCACTATCAGACCAGCACTAAACCTGTTAGCAGGCAAGCTTGCACTCACAGCACATTGCTAATGCATGATGGGAAACAACCTGCTGCATGTAGTGGCAGGAGACAAAATCAGCAGTAGTTTTTGAGCAATTTTTAATCAGCGTGTGTTTTACAGAATTCCTCAGTAGGAAGTCATGGTCCACAAAATGTTCAGATGTGGTATTGATGGTTTCTACTTTGGGTGCTGTGATGTTTCTTTCTTTTTTTTTTTTTTCCTTTTAAGCAAGTAATTAACTCAGGCCTGGAGAAAGGCTATCAACATTGACTGCAGAAAATTTATTTGTCTCTTGTAGTTTGGACATTTCTAATCTTTGAGCAATCAATATTCCATTAGCTTCTGTCTCGATCACAGTTGCATATGTCACACACTTAAGCATTCATCATTCAGAAAGAGATTGGAAACAACTAACAACAACAAAACCCAAATCAGATGAAGACAGCATTTCTGAGCTTTACCTGAGACATTGCTGTAGGGTTTGGTGATAAATTCTAATGTTTTTCATTTATTAATTTATTTCTAAGGGTCCCTGGGGGACTAGTGGTTAGGCCACTGCGCTCTCACTGCCACAGCCCGGGCTTGATTCACGGCCAGGGAACCAACCGCACACGACAGTGCACGTGAGCAGCCAAAAGAACACCACCACCATTCATTATTTTTAATATAGGTTGTAGTTGGTGTTTGGGAGTGGTGGCCAGACACTACTCTTTTTCAAGAAGAAGGGATTTGTTCATGTTGTACCACAGCAATTTGCAAACAGTTACTAATTAAAGAACAATTCTTAAATAAAGAATGATGGCGTATACTTTTTTTTAAATCAGTTTATAGCTACATTTAGCAAACAAACTGTGATTCTGTTACTAGCCTTACTTTTTTTAGGTTAACTGTTTTAAGTTTTTAAGTTAATAAGTTAATTTCCATGGAAAAAAACTTACTGACATTCTGACACTGGAGACTCCTTCCATAAATGTTAAATAAGCATCTCCTTACAGGACAATCCACCATATCAACTATTATACATTTGTCTTTAAATATTTATTAATTTCTATATCATTAGGATTGATTTCTGAGTTAGTTGTTACTATAGAAACAACAGCATATTTCAAAAGACCTGTGTTTGATGAATGCCTTATCATAATCGTCAAATATGACCAATCATAATTGAGAATTCAACAGTGCAAGGGTTTACTGGTAATTTATCATTCCTGCCGCTTGCCTCTTCTGAAAATCTTCTGATTTAGACATGTGAGGTTCTTTTTTTTGGTTTTGTTTTGCTTTTTCTCCACCCCTCCACCCCCATGCAGCTTAATGATGGCATAATATAGCCTAATGGCTCGATAAATCTACATCATCAAGTAGCCACATGAGCCTCTGAGAGTGTGTGAGATCTGTGAATGACACTCCGAGCTCTACAGGTGCCTCTGGTCTCCGTATAATCCTAATGAGAGATATAGAGGCAGACAAAGGGACTGATAGAGAGAAGGAGAGATTGATAATCAATCTTCCCTGCCACTTGTCTTTCGCTTCTTGCCTGACGTGACCTCTGCGCCGCCACCTTTTGGAGGTGGTAATTCGGCTGTGATTGCGGCTGACGGGAGTCTCTAATTGGCCCTCATGTGGGAGGGTGACCTTTTCAAGGGGTGACTCTTGATGCATTGTCTCTTCATCTAGCCGAGCATCTTCTCACAATGTGCACACACACTCACATGCCAAAACGATAGCTGGGTTTTTGACGTCTGTGGCATAGGGGAAAGAGTCAAAATGTATTTTCTTTATTGAATAAAAATGAATGGATCCAAATTCCATGAAACGAACTGCTTCACAATGCTTCTTTCTCATGCGCTTTTTTGGTAGATTGATTGTCTCTTCCTTGTCTCCCATTCATGCTCATCCTCATTATAAAAACTAGCGCATCTCTGTCTGCCAGAGGCTGTAGAAAACGGAGGAAACACTTTGAAGACTTTCATCCTAATTAGAGTGGGTAGCCAATTAATACTCTCTTGGACAGAAGTAGGATGTGGTCTAAAATACCAATCACTTTGTTTGCTCATTCAAATTGTCTTTCTGCTGTCTCTCCACCAGCCCCAACCTCCAGCTTAATCCCCCCCCCCTTTTTTTTCTTTCTGAGCTGTAACATTCCACCTAGCAGCATGAGCCCTGCTTTATTTTGTCTTGTTTTCTGGCTGCAGTAGAAATAATTCACTGAACTTCTAACACACGATGTTACCTTTAGCACATTGAGGCCCTAATTTGCTTCTGCAATGGGATAAATTGTGTGCAGTTAGTGGGCATGTTGCAGGAGATTTACAAAAATAATAGCATGAGTGATGTCGCATGGAAAGTTGTGGTAGAAACCATTATGCAAATGAGATTTTTGCATGTGGTAATTGCTCTTGATAGGCACAGCAAGCTCAAATCTCAAAGAGACTGTTGGAAAAGTAAAGAGGAACAGAAATTGTTTAACACTGATTAAATGTGGTAAGAAATACAATGTGAATGTAAAATAAAGGTGGGTAGACAGAAGTGTGCATGTTGAGCATCTGAGGAGCGAACTTTCAGCACATTTCTAATTTACTTTGCAATGATGAGTCATTTTGAGAAAAAAAAATTGGATTAATTTATTTTAAGTTCGATAACCTCTCTCATTGTTAAGACTTAAATGATTTTTTTTTTTTCAATTTGCTAAAATGGGCTTCTGGAAATATACCTGCTCCTCAGTGACAGTATTTTGCTATCACAAATGTTCTTATTTGAAAATGTGAAATTGATTCACTTGAAAAGACTACATTTTTAGGTAGAAATGAGCCAAATTCTCAGTGGTACAACAGAAAAGCGTTCGCCCCATCATTAGGATATCGCAAGTTCGACACTAGCCAATTGTGGCTGTGAGCTCATATATATATGGAAGAGGGCAGTTAGCGCTTTTCTCTGAGGGTGTTAAGCTGCCCTGTGAGCAGCAGTTTGAAAAGATGTGTCTCGAAGGAAGGACGTGTCAGCCTTCACCCTTGATAGTTGTTATGATAGGGTATGCTACCTTATCTAACAACTCAATGGATGTTCTTAATTTTTCCCTCCAAAAAAGCAACAATAGACACCACAAAGGACAGAAGCTAGTAGTGACAAATTGGGCATTGTCCCTACATCTCACATAGTTTGAACCATGTCCAGTGGTCTACACTTATTATTTTGTGCTACATCTCTATGGATTTCACAGTGTGAACACACTACTCGCATTAAAAGTACACAAATTTTAGTGCTGCTTTTGTCTCTTAAGGTCAGTGTCTCCCACACTCAGCTGAAGCTCTGGGTTCTGAGTGGCTGGAGGAAATGAGACCTCTTAAGGAGCACCAGCAACTGATAGAAGAGTGCAATAAAATCCATAAAGGCATGTAAGTGCTCCAGCTTTGAACAGTTTTGCACTGTGCAAGTAGGAGCAGGTAAAGTATGTGGGTAGACTCAAGTTGCAAGAAAGAATGGAAGATGTGCCAGAAAACCAACATAAGCAAGCTTTTTTTTTTTTTAGCAAACAAGCTCTTTATACCTTGTTCAATTTCACCACAGATTTAAACTGAGCTGTGCTTTTACATCAAATACTAAAATGTGCAGGACAGATGGTACTCCAGGATGGCAGTTGGGAACCCGTGGACTACACTGTTCAGGAAATCTGATCACAAATGGTCAATCAAGGCAACAGATCCAAGGTGTGAATGGTCATCCATCTCTGCTTGTGATCAGATGTTCAAATAGATATTAATAAATTGTTTGAACACAGCTTCAGATCATTTGCTGATTGGATCAAAATTCTGCCCAGCCCATTGGCTAACTGGTTGGACTGAAACACTTCAGCCAATAGTAGTACAGTGCCAAAACCTCTTCAAAAGTCTTCATATTATGGTCTGTCCCCTCCATCTTTTCTAAGTCCTTATTCTGGTCCTTCTTAATTATGCAGACATGTTTTGCAGCATCCATTCATTATTATCTTCTAATACTAACATTAGTTTTAAATTTCATCAGAGCCATTACCATTTTAGGACCATCATATTGATTTAAATTGCAATGAGGTGAGTGCTTTTGAACATTGATTTATGTTTTATTCAATTATTTATTGTGCTACCTTCTTTCTAAGTGCTTCAAGCTGGCCTATTTAAGCTGTTTTTTTTTTAATAATCTTAGGCATACTGGCAAAGCAATTGTTTGGCATCACATTTTATGGAAGTGACCCAAGCCTTTCTTCATCTTCTGCCTTCTCTAGTCCATGAATACTGTCTATCTGAAGCCGAACCCCAGAGTAATGTAATTGCCTATCGATCAGATGACGTTGACTCATGGTCTGTGACATGGCCTGTTAGTGGCCTGGTGTTATAGCGATAGCTCAGTATGTCCTCGTAAATTAGAGCTGCAGGGTTGTGCCACATTTTTAACTTTGTGACCCGAGTCTAGTGCTTATGAACGAGCAATTACTGCCTTGAGTTGTAAAAAAAGCCATCATCTCTGGATTAAGAGCAAAGCTGACTATATCTCACTGAAATTTCATTCAGTTCTTTCTTGCCTACATTTTTATATTTTCAGGTATGCTTCTTGGCGTAATGGGTGAAAATCGGTTCAGATTAGTGATAGGGAATCAATGCACAGTTTCATTCATTCTGCAGTGCCATTTGTCTTATTATTCATCTTTTACTTCATTCATAGTAGTGGAGAACTAAAGCTTCAAAGCAAGGGCACTGGGAAGAGTATTTTCTCTCATGCACTTCCTGGCCCTGTAAAAACACGTAGACTACATTTGCTGAGAAATGACAAAACCCGATAAAGTCATGAAAGACCCCCCTTTCCTTGACATAAAAGCTGAACCAAGGCAACATTTTTCAGTTGTAATGGGAACATTTTCTTGATTTAAAAAAAAAAAGAAGAAGAAGAAAGAGAAAAGTCCCTCACAGCAAGGGCTTCAGGATAGCTCTAAGTACTAAATTATATAGTACCTTGTTTTGGGGAGGTATCCTCAAGGGTACATCTTTTGTACCTTTAGTTTGTATCTTTCACCTGGAAACGTGAATGTAGTATGCCTTTAATATTGATTTAAGATACATAACTGGACCACTGTTTTAGCTTGAATTAGATTTAATGGTAAAGATTCCACTCTTAGGTGGAAAAATAAAAGGCTTTTAAGGAGTTCATTGGATAATTACACTGTTTTAGGGTTATACACACAATCTTTCAAGCCCCTGGTAGTATGATTTCAAATGTTAAAAACAAAAAAAAGCACCTGTAATTTACACCAATTTTACACCATTTGCATTTACACCAATGGGAGATTCAATAACTATCTATCACCAACTACAACTTAATTATGAGTAAAAGCTACAAGGACATTTCTCCCTGATCAGAACAGTGTGGGTGTGCCAGATCGCATAATGTAAGACAGTACTGTCTCCTTGGCAACCTAAACAACTCATGGAGTCCTAGTACTAGAAAATTTTGTAAGCATGTCTTGTCTTTTCAATGCGACCTTGTTTAAGTAAAGTGTTTTTGTAAAAATGTGTTAGTCAGAGAAAACACAGTTTGCATAACTTTTTACAGATCATAGTACCTCTTGGCTCTGCTAATTCTCTTTCTCATTAAAAAACAAACTAACAAACACTAGGCAGAACTGTTCAGTGTTGCCACCAAACTATTACACTAAATTAGTGTGTATAAAATGGTACAAATTCCTTTAATGGTACCACCCCAGTGACAAGAAAAAAATACAGGACCATTTTTGCGGAGAGTGTTATTGTGATATCTGAAGTATCTTGATGTACTCTCCATGACCGTACACCATTACACCATTGGTAATGTGAGCTCTTTGAGCTTCTTCCTGGATGATTTTGTTATGTGTGTGTACTTTTCATCATCATGCATTGTCTGAGCTGTGGCTCAAGCAGTGGGCTGGTGGCTGTCTATTCAGACGACCTTTGCTACAGCAGCTGAGCTAAATGACGTGTGACCCTTGGAGCTGAAACTTTTCACAGTGGAGGCACTGAAACTGCAGAGGGAGGATGAGCGTCATCGCATTCAGAGTCAAGACTACTTTTCTCATCTCTTTCTTAATATTATTGTTGTTAAGTTTGATTTAGTTCATGCTTTTTTCCTGTCACTCTCTCTCCCTCGCTCCCTCCCTCTCTCTTTCTGTATTGCTCTCATACTCCCACTCTCTCTGCTCTGTGGCTATGAAAATAGGCTATAATTTAACTGCAGGCCATTTCATTGTTCCCTTTAAGCTTCTTAGCTGTAAAATATTCATATTTTGGGAGCAGGAAACAAAATTTGTGACAGCACAAAGAGAGAGCGCGTGAGAGAGAAGAGAACAGCAGCTGAGAGGAAAGGAACAGAAATAAAAAGATGTAACAGATGTGCCGGGTTAGGATACTGACATCAAACTTTCTATTTTTTTTCTCTATATCTCTCTCTCTAGCTTTCTCACTTCCTGTCTTTTCTTTGACTAACTCACATCGATGTTTAGGTGTGAATAATATGATAGAAGTATCATATAAAGATGCTTGAAAGCCATTTTACAAAGTTATTCTGCTTATCAGAATGTTTAGACACTCCCCCACCTACCACCCCAGCTGATCAGGGCCCGGCATAACACACTTGGAGGAAAGACGCCCATGATTGGCTAGTGTCACTGTGATTGATGGGGGAGAGAGAGTTTGCCACCCCTCCCACCAAGAAAGCATGGCCAATTTTGCCCCCTATGGCATTTTTGGGATTCAAACTCACACTCTCCAGATGATAGGGAGAACACTTAATTTAAACCAACCCTGACCAAGGAGTTACTATGGATGAATGAATGAACACTGTAAATGCATCAATTTAAATGCATCGTTCACATTCACCTTAATGAACGTGGTCTTTCTTTGTCCTGTTAGCTTCCTGTTTGACCACTCACTGGCATGAAAGTAAAAACATCCTGCTCATATGACTTTTAATTGCGTCCCTTGGGTTCCCAGTCTTGATGCACATCTCTAGTCTTCACCAGATGCTATATAAACCTTTCTGGTAAGCTTTATTTAAAAATGCCTCGGCTACCTCAATAATAGATCATTTGGTGCATATTATCAAAGTGCTATGAGTACCCCAATACTCTTATAATACTCTCATAATAGAGTATAATAACATAATTTAGCACAGTATTGATATTATATCTTCATCCTGTTTCTTGTCCCCTGGGCCTGGTTTGTGTTGTTGGAACTGGGAAACATCTGAAATTTATACCACACCCAGTCATAATGATTTTACAGATGGAAGGAAGAGCTGAGGTTTGGGATGTGTGTCTCGTTCCACTTGATCCCTGGAGTCTGGAGACCTCTGAGTGAAGCCCTCCTGTAGGGAGGAAATTGCCTGTGGTAAGTGGAGGAAGCAGTGCATAGCAACCTGTAAATAATCGGAAATGTAATCTGTTATGAGCATGTCGGCATCTTCTGCTGTAACTATCCTTAAATAGTTACAGACAACATTTTAAAGTTGTCCATTCTTTAATTAAAACATTCACTAAATATGGACCTTGTTCGTCTTCTGGTTTGGGAGGGAAAAGTAATGGTAAAACTCTGAAGTGTGTATCCTTTTCTTTATTTATTTTCAAACGATTTATTGAGAAATCCCACAAAATGAAGAGAAATGGCCATCTCAGTCATGAAGAAAGCCAAATACAACAGCATCCTGAATTCTAATGAGTTAATTAATGCTATTGAGTCTCTGCTGCTCTTTTAAACTGCTGGCAATTGTGGCAGGCATTTGCTGAAGCCAGTCACAACATTTCTGATTTAATTACTTGATGCTGCTCCTAGAATACCTTAATGTCCCAGAGATCAGAGTGTAAAATATCAAAAATACTTGTTTGATGCCAAGCCTAAGTGCTATATTAAATATTAAGCAAAGTCTTTCCCAAGAGAAATCTGACAAAATACTGAGGTGTAATGGTGGTGCAGGGGGTAGTGTGGACTCCTTACGGCTTCAGGGTCCTGGGTTTGTTCTTGAGCTCAGGTTACTGTCTGTGTCAAGTTTCTCATGTTCTCCCATGTGGGTTTAGGTGGCTTGGCTATGCTAAATTGCCCCTTAGTGTGCATGGTGCCCTGTGATGGACTAGCAACCCACCTTACGCCCAGGGTTCTTGTGTACACCCATAGGCTTCGGATTATTTGCAACCCTGACCCTGTTAAAGCAGTCATTGAAGATAAATGAATGAATTACAAAATACTGCTTAAAAACAACTGCATTCACTAAGAAAACCAGTCCTGGAACTATCTGGTCATGGCCTAATATTCTAATGAGCATGCTTGATTGACAGCCATTTGACATTCAGCCTGCTACACTATGAAGCAGACCAGTGAGGCACAAATATTTCACCACTTTAGTTAATTGAGCTTTATATCGTCTTGTACCATTCCCTCTTAGAACATTTTAATGGTCCTTTGCTTGTTCCTCTGGGGGAACCCTTATAGGTTCTATGTAGAACACTAAAACAGAGTATATCTCTGTGAGAAGGGTTTCCAAATGGAACAAATTTGTGCTATGCACACCTGCATTTACGTAGCCAGTATTGCCTGCTAAATGTGCACTGTATGCTATTTTGTAAATCACAATAAATCAGAGGTGGAAACAAGTCATTGTTTTGCAAGTCACTGGCAAATCCCGAGTCAAGACAGGCAAGTCCCAAGACAAGACAGGCAAGTGCCAAGTCAAATCCCAAGTCAAGACAGGCAAGTTCCAAGCCAAGACAGGCAAGTGCCAAGTCAAATCCTAAGTCAAAGCAGGCAAGTCCCAAGGCAAATCCCAAGGCAAGGCAGGCAAGTTCCAAGTCAAATCCCAAGTCAAGACTGTTAAGTCCAAGTGAAGTTATGAGTCTTTAACTTTAGGTTTTGAGTCCATATTTAAGGGCGGAGTAATAATTAGTATAATAAACTTACAGAAATCAGGCAGGCTAAAAATTGGTGTTAATAAATTTCTAGACAAACTTTATCACTCAATGGAAATA
>CM074952.1:7847917-7866906 GCA_037577455.1 Pangasius macronema | reverse complement strand
GTGAGAAGGGTTTCCAAATGGAACAAATTTGTGCTATGCACACCTGCATTTACGTAGCCAGTATTGCCTGCTAAATGCGCACTATATGCTATTTTGTAAATCACAATAAATCAGAGGTGGAAACAAGTCATTGTTTTGCAAGTCACTGGCAAATCCTGAGTCAAGACAGGCAAGTCCCAAGTCAAATCCCAAGTCAAGACAGGCAAGTTCCAAGTCAAGACAGGCAAGTCCCAAGGCAAGTCCCAAGGCAAGTCCCAAGGCAAGTCCCAAGGCAAGTCCCAACGCAAGTCCCAAGGCAAGTCCCAAGGCAAGACAGGCAAGTGCCAAGTCAAATCCTAAGTCAAAGCAGGCAAGTCCCAAGTCAAATTCCAAGACAAGGCAGGCAAGTTCCAAGTCAAATCCTAAGTCAAGACAGACAAGTCCCAAGTCACGACTGTTAAGTCCATGTGAAGTTATGAGTCTTTAACTTTAGGTTTTGAATCCATATTTAAGGCCGGAGTAATAATTAGTATAGTAAACTTACAGAAATCAGGCAGGCTAAAAATTGGTGTTAATAAATTTCTAGACAAACTTTATCACTCAATGGAAATATATGGGTGTTTGAGTGACCATAACTACAAAAACCTTCAGGTGAGATGTGGTGTACACTGTTTTCACTAAGGCTTTGTCTTGTGATTTGCTTTGTGCAACTTCAAATGCCGAACAAAATTTGTTGCTTTTGAATCTGATATTCTTGAATCACAGGCTCTGGTGCCCAGCTAGCTCAGTTAGTAGCGCCAACCCAGCCACAGGGGGTGCACAGGCTAGTACACTCTCAGTGCCAGTCCCAAGCCCGGATAAATGGGGAGGGTTGTGTCAGGAAGGGTATCCGGTGTAAAACCTGTGCCAAAACAATATGTGGACAACGGAAGGTAATCCACTGTGGCGACCCCTAACGGGAGCAGCCAAAAGAACAACAACAACATTCTTAAACCACAGGTTCTACATGTTATAATCTTTGTATTCAAAGGCTCCCGTCTTTGGGAGCATGGCTACTGCAGAGTGCTTCTGTTGTCAGGGAATGAGTGATCTTTCAACTTTGTCATTGTCTACTGCAAGTTTGTCTAGGCTGTCTGACTGGTTGAATGTTGACCATTGAAATGAAGATTGATGGCGATTTGCTGAAAATTAATTGTTTGTTGGGTAGTTGTTTCACTGCACACAGTTAAATGTGTACTTTTAAATATTTGGTTTTGAAAATACTATGAAGGACAGAGCTCCCTTTTTTTTCTACATCTTTAAACACATTTTCATTGATTTATGTCTTAAGTGTGTTTAAGAAAGTGCTTGCTTTCTGAAGCAACAGCCAGGGTTTCATAATAGATTGTGAGTCACAATTCCCATTCTGCCTTACTGGGACTGAACTGAGGACTAAATTGCATTATGTCTTCTTGAGGAGAAGCGCTCTTCTTGCCGACTGCTGCTTCTGTTGTATGAATCACAGTGTAGAGTAGGGTGTGTTCAATGCCTTTCTCTGTAGCCCTGCATATAAACTCTCAGCACAACTGATATACTAATTGGAGAAGTGAGTGTGGGAGGCCTGGGTAGAAAGCAGCAGAAAGAAGAAGAGTGTTGGAGAAATGCTGTTCATCTTCGACGCAGCCTCACATAAACCCACCACTGTGGTAAACAACTTCTGACTGCTTCTGCCACAGAGTTTAGCAGTTAATACATCTTAGTGGCAGCAGCAGGTGTCTGATGGTAGATCCATGCCGTGGTGGTGATGGTGTCGTCTTTCACAAATATGTTTATGAATGGATATTGATGAATGGACAAGTGCAAGGGTTTAGTCAATTGGGTTTTGTGTTTTAGCCCTGTTTTATGCTTAACATCATTTGAAAGGAGGCAGTTTTCATGGGAAGAAATATCCAAAAATCACAGCAGAAATTCTTCCATTTATACAAGTTTTAAATTCATTTAATCATTGTCATACCATTTAATCTGTTTTCTAGATATAGTATACAGTTTATTACACCATAGTTTATAATCTTTGAATCATACTATTTTGTCTCACACTGTATTTCTGAATTTTAGGCTCCTGAAAATTTGTGTAACGTATTTTTGTTTATAATACTACGGTTCTGTTGAATTCTCAGTTCTGATTGGTCAGAAGGTGTAACAGCATGGTTCTGACAGTAGTGCCAGCTGTAATTCACACATAACACAGGTTTATATTAAAGTGCTCCTTCTAATACATTTGTATTTTTTTGACAGATGCCCACATAAATTGATTAAAAATGTGTGTAATTTTGATATGCTGCGGTCTTCTCTGAGGGCACATTTATTTAACAATTTAGTGTCTTTGGACTCCAATGTAGGCACTATGTAACAGTCAGATATAAACCAATAAGTATAACTAAGATTTCTGACATGGGAAAATCTTCAAGATGGACGGCTTTGCAGATTTTCTGTAACATGACAAGCTGAAATGAAAAGGCTGCTGAGGAAATTACTGCTGCTATGATATAAATGATATCAGGAACTAACTTGTTTCATGGATGATCCACAACAATAAATGTAACTATAAGTGGCTAAAAAGTACAATATGTGATTCTTTAATATATTTTTGCACCGGTGAATTGGAGAAATAAAACGTAGATTAGGTCATATTTTTGTTTTGGCAGCTCTGTTAAATACACTTTAACAGCTGCAGGTATTATAGCATAGACACCATCTTCCTATGAAGATCTCAATTATGTCTTAACACAGGATATAACTCAGCATAGATACATCTCAAACTAGTCTTTATATAACTACTTATTAACTAATGTATTTATTAGCCAATAAATATTTTGAGTTAAGAACCTTTTGGTAAGTCAGTTAGTCTGGGAATCATGGTTTAACAAAATGGTGTAATTCTTGGGATTACAACAAAAACAGACTAGTCAGTTCAGACTTACTTTGTTTAAATCTGGTTTACATAAATATGCGAATGGCTCTGTTTTTCTTCTGGCTGTTTTCCACACGGCTTCTTGCTCTTGGGTCAGTGCTACAACATGCACTTCCTTTAACAGAGAAGAAGCCCTGCTTTGACTGGAAGCAGAGGAGAGAGGTGGTCGATAAAGCACAGAGAAAGCCAGAGGACAGAACTGACAGGATCTCAACATAACCATGCAGCCATGACACACGTGCATTGCCTCATTCCCCTCTGAGGATTAAATACAAACAAGGCTTGCCAAACAAGATGCTTCTGCAGGCTAAACACATATAGAGCATATGTGTGTGTGTGTGTGAGACATAAGGGACGAGAGACCAGGCAGACATGCATGAAGATTAAACAGTTTTTTGTTTTTTTTCCTGCCAAACAGCATCCCAAGACCTACATAGTGCCTTGTTTAAATTTTAATCCCACCCCACTTGAATATTTGAGAAATTCATGAGATAATATCCCAATTAAGATGTCCTTCCTGACACAACCCTCCCCAATTTTATCCGGGGTTGGGACCGGCACTGAGAGCACACTATTGCACTGAGGTTGGTTCCCCGGCTGGGAGTCAAACCCGTGCCACAGTGGTGAGAGCGCCGTGGGCTAACTACTAGTCCTCCAGTGACCCAGGTGTTAAAATATGTAAAAATAAATAAATATTTTCTGTATGAACTCGTCATCCTTAGCACTGCTTATGTGCATTATGCCTACAAGCATTAATTTAACATTAACAGTATAAATTAAAAATATGGTAAATAGAGATGATAAAAATGAGTGGGTCAACAGCTGTAACGTGGTTGTTTTTGTGTGGTTGTAGCTGCAGTCATCACTAATGAGAAACATTTTTCTGTGTCTCTTACAGTAGCATGCCTTTTCTATAGTGCTATAGATGGAAATTGGGTATTTAAATACAATTGCATTGCTAACAAGTTTAGTTTACTAAATAGTGAACCTTAGGAGATAAGGTCATCGTGTTTGCTCATAAGTGTCTGTATGTGGGTTCACTCTTTAGAGAATGGGTGCGGAGGTGCGGTCAGTGGTGGTGCAGGAACGAAGGCTGCACGTTGGTGTCCATAATGGCCTGGGCTGGGTGGATGGACCTCAGGTAATGGTGCTAGAGCCCAGGGCTGGGGGAAGCGGTAGCCTCAAACAGAGTTCTACAGAGACAAACAGGTGGGTCAATTTTCCCAATACATATGAAATTCTGATATTTATTTCCCAAAAAAACATGTCTGGTAACGTCTGGTAATCCCAGCTAAGGAGGTTCTACTTAGGTCTTCAGTATTATAAAAATTCATGGAGGGCTGAAAACCTTCATAGACCTTTTTTTTTCCAAAGATGAATGCCATTACGTTTTTCTTCAATGTTTTCGCCTTGTAGTTATCAAGTTCCTACATGCTAGCTAGTTGAGTTCTGTTTAATGAGAACTAACACAAATATGTGAAGCCATCCACCAGAGCTTCTTCAGATTCCTGTACACAAAACAATGTAGGACCTGAATCCATTTTGAGATGGATGCTTATTGCCCTATTCTGCATGTATGACTGATGGGAGAGACCAAGTCCAGATTTCCCACCAAGAGAACAATGCCAGTTATGCTGTTTTGGGCTCCCAGCCATGGATGACTATGTCACCATGAGGTTTCTGGCAAAATATCAGTGAGGCTGCTGCGATATATTTGGAATGGAATCTTTAAAGTAAATTTGATCATTTTTTTTTTTACTTTAAAATGCTATAATTTTACTTGTGGTTGAGGTACATGCAAAAGAGAACCATATTTCCATTCAGGAAGGTCTGCAGATCTCAGAACTATATATATTGTAGAAATGATCAGAATTTCATTATGTGAATGATTTTCCCACATTTCCCAATATGCTTTTTCGAACGCTGTGTCATCCCCTCTAATATGATTTCTGCAAAATGATCAGAAGGGCTCATGTCTAAACAAAAGTCGATTGAAACATTACCAGGAAAGTGAATAATGTTTTCATGTTTTTTTAATCATATGATGTGATTATACCTTAGTACATTGAAACAACCATAGGGGGAAAGGCATAAAGTCAGTGAAGGTAGAGAGAAGACACATGTGATAAACAAGCTTGAGAGTTGTACAGAAATGTAACTTTTTTTTTGCATTGCATTTACATTGTTGAATAAAACACTAGTGTCAAATGGAAAGATCCTGACCTCACTCAATTCTCTGTGCTTATCACTATTCCTAAGGTCTTACATCCTCTGTTATTCCTCTGGCATTCCTCTTTACAGTCGTTTTATACTAGCTGATTTCTTATCCCAGAATCCTTAAACCCACTAATGCATGTCACCTTGTTTTTTTCTCCTCCACTCCCCTCACGCTCTACCATCCCTGCACCCGAGTTACCTTTGCCTTAATCTTTTATTCATCTCACTTTATACCTCATATCAGATATGAATTCAATGTGATTTACACATCTTCAGTGTAAGCAATAAATAATGTATGGCACAAACCTAATCTGATTTCAGAAATGCATTTTTCAGAGCGTTTTCTCTTTGGCCGTATGTGGATCCCCTCCACGGCCTCCTTTGCTTTGGTTATGCTTGATTAGCTCGTGCTGGATGTCAGCCCAGCAGAAATGCCATGAGGTGAAAAAGTCAAGAACAGAGCGCCGAACTTCTCCCTTTCATACTGCTCGTGTGCACCAACATGCCTGGAAACAGGGCTATATTTAAAATCTGACGGAGATGAGGAGAAGAGGAACAGTACAGATAGAGTGAACTGACATCTCCCTTATGTCGTCTCTCACAACTCCCTTTCAGCTCTTCGCCTCTGACGTGCGAGATCTCGTAGTTCACACCAGAATGTGTTGCAGCTATGTGCTAACGGGAGACCAACCGCAGCCTCCTGTCATTTACGGCTAGTTTAGGGTGCAGGAAACTGGCATGGAGGAGCTGACGCAGTTCTCAGGGCGTCGAACAGAGAATGTGATTAATTAACAATACGTTTACAGCTCAACACTGCCGCCATCTTGATGACTGTGTGTGTGTGTGTGTGTGTGTGTGTGTGTGTGTGTGTGTNGTATGTGAGAGGGTGTGAAAGAAAGGTGAAAGCAGACTGTTGGGAGCAAATTAGGCATGCCAGACTGTCATGCATGACTGAGACATGACAGGTGTTTTGGGGGAATTAATAGATTTCCACACTGCAGACGTATAGTAGCACTAATTGTGCCAAACTTTAATAAGCCACTCCTAATTGTTTTTCCTCTTTATCTTTCTTCTTGCACATCTGCGTTCATGTACCCAATTTGGAAACCAATAGGATGTTTGCACAGTCTAATGCAGAGCCCTGGCAGATTGAAACAGCATTCACTTTGAGTATGTCAAATCCTTCTGCTTGTTTTTTTCCCCCCATTCCCCTGAGGGACTGTACCATAGCCCAGAAAAAAATGCTCTATCAATTTCCATATGTGTATAAACTTCCAGCTTTGGATTGCACAAATGCAAGGAATTCCCTTAACATCACTACACTTTCCAGGGAGGTCCAAGACCCACTTTGATATATTTACTTACACTAATTAAACGCATATTAAATTCTGACTCCTTAAGACCCCTGAGATCTACTGCATGGCTCTCTTTAGAAATTTATTCCACTAAAGTGCACACACACACACACACACACACACACACACACACACACACACACACACACACACACACACACAGCTATTTATGGTTCTTTCTTTGCAGTGTATTTCCATTGATTTGTTGTGTTATTATATTATTATACTTAAATAATGCAATGCCTACACTTAACCTTAACCTCAGTAACTTTAAACAAATCTGTTAGCTCTTTTAAGTTTCCTTTTTTTTAATAAAAGCAGCAACAAAAGCTATTTCCTAGTGGGGACCAGCCAAATGTCCCCACAAGGTCACAACGGTGACATATTCTTATCAATATGAGGACTCCATACAGAGCAGAGGAGGGACATTTTATTTTTTCATGTGTATATTTACCTCATTTGGTTGATGTTTTCTGTCCAGAGGGACTTACAGTTGACAGGGGAAACAACCGAGGCTGGGTTTTGGAGTCACAAACTTCCGATCAGTGGGCTGATAGCCCAAGTCTTTAACCACTGAGCCACCATTGCCCTGTTTCTTCCTCTAATAATTATATGCACAAGCTTACAGGCTTACACATGTAGTTATTTGAGTACACTTCCTGCTTATGTATGAGTCAATTATTTCCCTCATTACTGCCAAGTGGTAGTTTAAGAGTGGGATCCTAGCCTCGTACACCACTGTAATCTCCCATAGCTCTTTCCACGCTGGGCTTGATTGGCCACTAATGAGTTTGGTTCTCTCTTCACTATTTAATTTGTTAAAGCCATGTTTAGTTTACATGCTTAAACAGGATAGATTAGCAAAATAGTGTCTTTATAAACTGCAGCTGAATAAAAAGTACCTTTTTAAATAGTAATGCTGTACTGATACATTGCTTCACTGTTTTATGCGGTGTTTTGTTTTTGTTTTTTTATATATACTGGCATTAAAGAAGTACTGCAGCACTTTTTTAAAAAACGAATCTCTCATATATAGTGCATTTAGAAGGCATTCAGCTTCCTAATGGTACAGCAGTAATGCATTTTTCCTGTTGATCGGTAGATGGCCAGGAGTCCAACAGTAAATTTGGCCATGCTTTCTTTGTGGGAGAAGTGTTACTATGTCATCTGCCAAGAGGGTCATATCTCTGGACCCTGTGATGTAGCATGAGCAGTAGCAGTAGTTCAAAAAGATGCGGTGTCAGGATGCATATGCTAGCCATCAAACTTCCTGGTTGGCAGCTGTCGTGGCAGGGGAGAGCTAGTAGGTAGGTGGAAATTTGCAGATAAACAAATTAGGAGAAAATGGCCTTTAAAAAAAAACTTATATGCAAGTCATGACTTTAGTATTATAAGGTTTTGAATATTGAGGTCCTTGATAATCCTTAGGATCTTTCTTCAACTTGATTAAAGTTTATGTGTGATAAGTTCAGTTGATTGGCTTTGATTTGGAAGTTCACACCTCTGTCTATATAAAGTGGCCAAGGTCATTGTTTGTAGACCTCTGATCCAGGATTGTAACAAGGCAAAGATAAGAGGAGAGGCAACAAAACATTTCTGCAGCTTTGAAGGTCCCAAAGAACACAGTGGAAGAAGTTGAGAACCACTGAGACTTTTCCTAGAGCCTACCATCCAACCAAACTGAACAAACCGAGAGCAGAAAGGTAGAAAGGTCAGACAGAAGCCATTTCTTAGTAAAAGGCACATTATGCTCTCTTGGAGTTTGTCAGAAAAACACCTGAAGGATTCTTAGACCATGAAAAAATCAGACTGTGTGGTCTGATGAAACCAAGATTGAACTCTTTAGCCTAAATGCCAGGCTTTATATTGGAGAGAATCCAGGTATGGCTCATCATAGGTATGGCTTGATGTCATGGGAAGTCTAGTTTACTGCATATCACCTGGTCAATTTCATCTTCATGGTAAAGCACAGTTAAAGACAATGACCTGAAACATAAAGGCATGACACAAGTCTGTAAATGTACTTGTGTCACACAGACTTCCCATCCATGGACTTTGGACTATTCTGATCTTCTGTTCTGTTCTGAGTTCTGGTAAATGTATAATGTATATACATTCCAGATTTGGTGAATGGAGATTAGGTTAGATAAAACCTTTTATCTTTAAAAGCATTTTTAGTGTAATACAGTACATATGCATGGCCATACCCTTGAGCCATGAGAGGAAATTGGGGGGAAAATTGTAAATTCTGGAGAAAGGTAATAATAAATAATAACGGAACTAATTTTAAAGAGTAGTATTGTTTGGAGCATGAGGGTATGGCGGTGGTACAAACTGCATACTGTGATATAACAGACATGAATGAATCAGGACTCTAAGCATCTGCTGTGAGTCACCACAGTAAATAGATCACTTTAATCGTGGTAGACACACACAGTTTGAGTCATGCTGGCTGATAATGCATGTGCTGAGCATTCATGGCTGTCTCTCTCTCTCCTCCAGCTCTGCTCTGACGCTACGTGGTAACGTGGAGCTGAGAATGGTAAGGCACCCAGCCTTCAGCTTGCTCTTCCAGCTGGAGTACGTCTTCTCCGTTCCCCTTGCCGGAGATGGGAAGGTAACACACGTTTGTCCAAGTGTTAAATCAGGTTGGCTCTGTTTGTATAGCACATTTCACAGTCAAAATAGTCTCAAAGCAGCACTGCACAGGAGTAAGTAAAAAGCGGAATGTATAAATAACAAAGCATAACAAGGGTTGGACCAAAATAAAACTGATAAAAAGACACGGGTGATAAAAATAAAAGCTTGAAAAACAAAACAAAAAAATAACTACAGAAAGATAAAAGAGAAAAAGAACAAAAAAAGGAAAGAAGAAGTAGAACAGAAGGTACAATATTATAGTTATTTCTATTGCTGCAACTGGTTATAAGCTTTATCAGACAATGTTTACTTTAATGGAGCCGAGTGAGTCTGTGCTGATTCCGTAAACATGATGATCTCTGATTCTGATTATATATAGATTGATGTTTGGGTCCAGTGTGTTAACATTTAGGTACAAGTCTTCAGTATCCCGGCTAGATTATGCACTGAAGCAGGGGTGAGTCATGGGCATAAATTGGTTTTGGGGAGTGTGAATCTTGAGGGTATCTGTGTGGAATCATACACTCCAGCAGAAGGTGAGGTATAAGTGCAGAAAGCTCTAAGCACAAACAGAGCATCAGGGTGAATCCAGCAGTGGCTTAACAGACTGTATACTGTGATCAGAGTGAAAGTGGGGATCTCAGTAGTCAAGTCTTTCATAGACTTCTGTGTGTGCATTCCCATTAATCTGCAGCTAAAGCATCATTTCATACTGTCACACCTGTTTAAAAGCAGGCCTAGTTTCCTTTACGTTATGCTGTACAGTATGAGTTCAATATGTTTAAGATGAAGGAACACACTGTATGAAATACATGGTGGCAGCTGTGTTACTGAATCAATGCTCCATAGGGACAGGTGTAAGACTGCTGCTTGTTATAACGTGCGCACACACACACACACACACACACACACACTCCTGTACAAGTGAGAAAGGGGATCTAAAAGATTTTATTCTTTTTATTTTATGTCTCTCCTTCTTTCACTCTGCTTTACTCTGTTTTTGCTGTCTCAGTTTGTCTCTCTCTGTCTGTCTCTTTCTGTCTGGTGTATTAGTGTGTCTGTCCCAGAGGAAATTAAACAGCCATCCTTGGCAGGACAGCTTCAGTAAATAAACACATTGTAAAGAAACAGGGAGAGAGAAAGAGAAGGAACAGAGGAGGAGGACTATGGGATTGCAGATAGCAGGTCTACAGTGATCCCCGCAGGTTCCCACTGCTCTCCTTGGCTCGCAGTCCTGCTCCTCCATTGATCCTCTCTGGATTAGTGCTTCCATAATAAAACCCACCAAAACTCAGCAGGTTAATCTACAGGGAGCCCTCATTACAGACCGATGCCACATACATGGCTCAGAAGTCTGAATGTAGAGCCAAAAACTGTTTTATTCCATCGTTTATTAACAGTGAACAAATTTCAGTTGATACTGATTAATTCAGATTTGAAACCTACACACATTGTTGCTTGGCTGTTTGGGAAATTGTGAAAATGTTCTGAATATCTTGTTTTTTCTTTGTATTCTCAGGCACCATATGTTTTGTCCAAATGGTCACATTAACACTAATGCTATCCTGCTACCACACAAGGTGTGTCCAAAACAAAACGCTCTGCTGTTAATGCTGGCTACTGAGTCAGTGTGTTGGACTGCTTGCAAGGACATTTTCGCATCCAAAAGAAAACACACTGATAAATGTTTCTGGTTTATTGTAGATGTATTGTTTTCAGGCAGAAAAGTGCAACATGTAGCCAAGGATGTCGAGCTTGAAGCATTCATTCATCTTCAGTAACCACTTTATCCTGGTCTGGGACATGGTAGCTTATCTTGGGAACGTTCGGCTTCAGGATTTGGGAATACACCTTGGATGGGACACCAGATCATCACAGACCACCATGAACATTAACAACTCACTTATTCATACCTACGGGCAATATAGTGTTTTTTTTTTTTTTTTTTTGGGGAGGTGGGAGGTGACTGGAGAACCCAGATGAAACCTACACAGAGATGAGGGGTATACAGAGAAATTCCACACAGTCCCTAGAGCTAAAGTTTTGCTAACATATCCTATCCTGCTTCATTTTAGCATGTTTTTCACAGCTAATGTCCTACGTTCCAAAGATCGCTGTTAGCTGTCCTTATAGATTTTCCTACATCTCGTGCCTCATAGACATGAATTCCTGTAGTCCATACCATATCCTACACATCAGAGTACTTTCTTTCAAAATGTTTGACTCTAGCAACCTCTTTTAAAAAACACAATGGATTTTTCGCATCAGATTTCATTGGTGTGTTGTCTGTCTGTTGTTTTTTATCGAAATCAATAACAGAAGGAGCATTTTGGTGCATACAGGGTACTTGTAAACAAACAGATTGAGATGATATCCTGAGATTGCCAAGATTGCCAAGAGATCCGTAGCACACATGCAGCAGAGCATCTGATATTGTTTGTACACTTTTCCGGCTACAAGTTTCAGAATTTTGAAGGTCGCAATCTTTCCGCATGATTGGCTTTTGGAACTTATGTTGAATGCTGTGACACAATGAACACTTAGTGCTAAGTAAATGAGATAATCTCACATGTTCGCTGATAGGAAAAGGTCTGTGGTTGGCTATGTGCCCTGTCAATCAAAGTTCTGTGAAAAAAGGTGGGTATATTAATTCTATCTGTCTATATAACTATTATTCATAATGGAACAAATGGCTCATTTTTTTTTAAACTAGGAAAGTAACTAAATCTTAAACTGGGAAAGCAACTTATATTTGAACCGGACTTTATCCCTTCTGCTTATGAGTACTGTCCAAGTTTAGTTTTGGACACCCTGACAGACTAATTGTTGTTTACTGATCAACATCTAATAATTGTTGCTTAATAACCATTAAATAACTTTAACTTAATTATTATTGTTCTATGAATCATTGCTGTTTTTTTTAGAAAATAAGAATAAACTTAAGTTACTGGAAATCTGTTTGGGATAAACAGTCAACAAAACAATGGTAGTGGACTCAGTGTGCCGTACTTTATGACTGTAGCAGGACGCTGTACCCACACAACCTGAGACCAGATACCCAACAGGCCAAGAATACAAACACAAACACACACGCTGCAGCAGTCTGACAGCACACATAAGCACACTCCCACACATGCCCCAATAGAGCCTCATTACAAACATATTGCCGTCCAATCTGACAAATAACCACCGTACCACACAAAAGAAATAGATGTACATTGTATTAAGCAAGGTGTCCCCTAAGTGCTTGTTTTCTCTCGCTACATGCTGCAGAGTGTTTTATGAACGCGCATCACCTCAGTTAAGTCACGGGAGAGCTTCCGTCAATTATGTGCGTGGGTGAAATTTCACTGCAGTGCGCCAGCAGGATGGACGCCGTTAGCACATTGGCGCTTCCATTTTCCACTGGCTCAGGTCACAGGAGTCTCCAATTAAAGGGAGAAAACAAGCCGGCGTTCAGCTAATAGCTAACCGCATGCTCCATATAGCAATTCACTTCAACAGTGATGAGACGGGAAGCCTGTACACAATGTTTCCTACATCTTTAAATTTATTCCTACCCTACACACTACACCGTTTGTCACTGTATGTTATATTGTGTATATGAAATGCTCAGAATCCAGCTTTTTTCTCTCACTATTCTGCTCTCGAATTAGAATTTCGGAACCATTAAAAAAAGGCATGTGTAAATGTTTTATGAAGGGAGGAAGAGAACGTGGGAGAGAGACAAATTGCGTGGGTCGCTGTATTTTTAGCTCGTGTTAAAGGATGATGTCGTGGACGTCACTGCGCTGACGAATATAGCAGGAATAACTGCAGCTCAGAGACACCAGGCTTCTCACTGCTCTGAGTTTAGAATCCAACTGTCTGATTGGTTAAAAATGTGCTCAAGCTGTAGCCTCTGCGAAAACCACTTTCACAAGTTGTCACAAGACTTTTAATTACGTCAGCTGTCAACACGTCATAGAGCTGGGATTTCTGAGCAACGCTGCTATTTCTGCATTATTAATGTCTTTCCTAGTAACAACTTCAAATGAAAAAACATGGGGATGGTGATTTCCTGTGTTTAAAGTACCATGGAAATATGGTATTTGCTTGATATTAGTTCAATTATTTGAAGAAATAATGGAAGGATCATTGTTAGATGGAAAAAACATCATATTTCTGTATATCAGGTTTATCTGGAGAGAACATGTCCTTAACCCAAGGTCTATGCCTAGTTTTGATACCTAGTTATAGCAAAAATGCCCCATTTCCAACACATGCGGTGTTTAATATAATTTCTTTTTTCAGCACAGATAGGGTAATGATGCTCATAAACCTATTACTGAATTACCAGACCTCAGATTGGTGTACGGACGACATAAAACGAAATTTGCAATTGTCATTTTTTTCCCTGTTAAACGTGATCATGTGATCTTACATGTCCATTTTGTACAAGTAATACAGTGCTTAATGACATGGTTTATGATGTACAGGATCATGCTGAAGCTTCCAACAAGTTTTGATGCAGGTGGTAGCTTTTCATCCTTCACAAATGTTTTAAGATCCTTTCCGGGTCCACATGTGGCCTTGAGGAAGCTTCTTTAACAGGGTGCAGTATGTCTTTTAGTTTTAGACCTGTAATAAATCTTCCTGAGTTGCTAGTCCAAAGTGAAGTGGATCATCAAAGAGCTTTTAGCTGTGGATGTTAGTTGTTCTGACCAAAATGGATATAAATCATCTCCTGTTCCTGCTCCTGTTACTGAACTGTGTTCTGACTTAAAAGCAGAGCTTGTGAACACAAGGACAGTGCTTGTCATTAGAATGGGGCTGTGAATTAAACAGGTTGGTAAAGGACACACTAACTTCTGGCTGTTAGAACTCCCCTAGCTCTTGGAACAGGTTTCAATTTTTCATGAGATTGGTTCCACAAGGTGTTGGAAACATTCCTTTGAGATTCTGATCCATGTTGACATGAGTGCATTGCAAAATTTCTGCAGATTTATCAGCTGCACATTCATGCTGGGAATCTCCACATCCCAACATACTCTACTGGATTCAGGTGTGGTGACTGGGAAGGCTATGGAACCAGTTTGAGGGACTTTTTTTAAATGACTTGTGACTTATGCTGGAAGTAGCCATTATATGGGTAACTTGTGGCCATATAGGAATGCACGTGGTCAGCAACAATACTGAGTTAGTCTGTGGCATTCAAACGAAGATTGATTGGTATTACGAGCCCAATGTTTGCCAAGGAAACATTCCCCACAGCATTACACCAAATCTGTGTAAACTCGAAGGACTGCTGTAGGTGAAAATTCCAGGAGATCAGCAGTTTCAGCAATACTCAAACCAGCTTGTCCGGCACCAACAGCCATATCATGGTCAAAGACACTAAGATGACATTTTCCCCCATTCTCACGTTTGATGTGAACATTAACTGCATGTCTTGACACGTATTTGCATGATTTTATAGATTGTACTGCTGACACATGATTGGCTAATTAAATAATTGGACGAATGAGCAAGTGTTCAGGTGTTCCTTTTAAAGTGGCTGGTGAGTGTAAATGACTACAGTAGAAGTTTTCCTACTATAATGGTTTGTAATCATTGTATCCTCTTTTACATTATAATGGTTCAGACGGCTGGTTTATTCGGATGAGTATTTGTTTCATTGGTATATGTTTCTTTTAACTCTTGCCATAACAATTATATTTCCCTCTGTAATTTGTCTTCAGCTCAGTGACTTAGCACTGACCCAGAAAATCTTATTTTCCTAATCTGATAGGAACACTGAAACCGGTTTTAGAACAAACTTGCTGACTGCCACTGGATGGAGCTGTGTAGCCCAGAAGTGAGACATAGAGAAAATTTTCATTTCTCTCTCTCTCTCTCTCTCCCTCCCTTCCCTCTCACAATTATTCCTAAGCTGCTGTTTACTGTGTTTCACCACCATGCGAGTATTCCTCTAATATGTTTTGAAAGATCTGCCGAATGGAGTATCGCAGAGCCGGTGACTAATTAGCAAATCACCAGATTGTGACGCCACACCTTTCTGAACATGATGAGCAGTGTTCTCAAACTGAGCCGCACTGACATACTGGGCTCAGGATAAAACAAAGTCATCCCCTAAACTAGTCAGAATCGCACTGATCAGGAGAACTAGCAGCCTTTGTTTTTTCACCATTTTGCAAAGTGAGCAGCAGATAAAACAACAATTAATAAACAAAAAAAGAAGAAATTCCACCCACAAAGCTATGCTTTTTTTTTTTTTTTTTATTCCTAACTACAGATGCTTGACAGATGGTTCTGTTATGGGTGGAAGCCTCAGCACTTGTCCTTCTTCTGTGTTTCAGTGAGAACTTTTCCTGTTGTGTTATTTTGGGATAAGCTAGTAAACAGCTGTAACATTATACCACAGCGGTGTTACGTAAAGTCTCAAATCTGATTGTTCAGAAGGTGTTGAATCATTTTCTATAACAGCACAACTCTGAGAGTAGTTATAACTGAAATAAAAATAATAGGTTTATAATAATATGCTTGTTCTAATACATTATTGTTTGAGTTGTAACACGAATTCACAGTAGATGGCCGACGTTATCTAAGCCTAATAATAAATGGATTAAAAATGTGTTAATAACAAAGAGAAACGTATAATCATTGATATGATGAAGCCTTCTGTAAGGGGACGTTTATATAACATTTACTGAAGTCTCAGGTGTCAATACTTTGCAGCAGTCAGTAGTTTTTCTGCCATGTGAAAGTCTTCAGAACAGAGAGTTTTGCACATTATGGTTTCTTGTTAACATAAAGTAAGTAATAACAGGAAATAACTTATTTCACATATGTTCCACACATTAAATGTAGCTATAAATGGTTAAAAAGCATGAGAGTCATTCATAAATTAAAATTGCTATTGTTGGCAAATTGCTGTGCTATAAAATAAATGAAATGCTTTGGGACATGCATCACACTACACTGTTATGGATTATGTTCCTATAACAGCACACCCCATTATGTTTTATTTCGTAGTCTAAATTAGAGAAAACAAAAGCATGAGTCAACTTCCTGGCATCATGCAGTGCGAGGTAATGTCTTACTGGTAATGATTCTAAGTTGAGCAAATACTGATTTATTAACACTGAGCATTGTAGATAACTGTTAACCAAATATAAAATAGATCAACATGTCAATGAAAGAAGTTTAAACTAAAGAAGTCAACTCAGAATTTCATTACAAAATAAATCTTGGACACCAATGAAGACCACGTGCTAAAAGAAAAAAAGATTAATTTGCAAGTCATTCAGGGTGGATTTTTTCTTTAAGTGGCACTTAACAATGACTTTAGCTGACTCCTCACATTTTATTGATGAGCCCTCAATGGTTGCCAGTCAGGGGTTTAGTAGAAAGTCAATAGTAGAGGATAATATCCTGGGGTTATTCCATTAATAATTGTAGATTAATGTGTCTCTGTGTCTCAGTGTGCTTAGCTTTGTTTTAGAGGTGTATGGAGGGATTTTTGGTGCAATTAAATTAAAACTTTTTAGTCAAATGTCTTCCAAAATCTTTTATAGTTAGTCTCTATCTATCTATCTATCTGTCTGTCTGTCTGTCTGTCTGTCTGTCTGTCTGTTTATATATACATGTGAAAAAATTAGGACACCCCATTAAATATTCAGTTCTTTATTGAGAAATGTCACCATGTCAATTTCTGATCTTGTTTTAATTTGCACCTGTAGATGAAAGTGATGTAATTGCATGTAAACAACAAAAAAAACTTTGTTTCCACCTCATTAAACAAATGAAATCAACAAAAATGAGTATTTCAACTGAGGAAAAAGTTAGGACACCCTGCGCCCTAATAACTAGTGTTTCCTCCTTTGCCTGAAATAACCCCAATGAGACGTTTCTTGTAGCCATCTACCAGTTTCTGACATCGACTGGAAGAAAGTTTCCCCACTCCTCAATGCAGAGTTCTTTCAGCTGTGTGATGTTTGAGGGGTTTCTTGCACGCATAGTCCGTTTCAAATCGCCCCACAGGATCTCAATAGGATTTAGATCTAGGCTTTGCATTGGCCATTCCAGAACTCTCCATTTTTTACTTTTCAGCCAGTCCTTGATGGATTTACTGGTGTGTTTTGGCTCATTGTCATGTCGCAAGGTCCAGTTTCTCTTCAGCTTCAATTTTTGTATATTCAGTTATAGGGAACATCATATTTAAAGATTTCATTCCAGTTCTGCTGAAAGATGGCCTGCGTATCTCTATATCTATAACCTAATTATGGAAACCAACAAAACTGCCATATTTGAATGAATTATAAGTTTATAACAGTAAATGAGTTCTCACTCTGATGATCAGCATCATCCACATCACTCGCAGCTTTTAAACCCGAGCCTCATTGCCGCCCCTTCACTCAGCTCCCCTCTGTTCATACTAACGTCAGTGTAGACCTAATCACTGATTCATTCACTCAGTTCTGTTCTGTTGGCTAAATATCTTTATTTATATCTGTTCATTAGTTTATTTAACCATTTTAACCATTTTAAAACTTTTGTTCACTGTCCCCGGGAGACAGTGTGTAAGTTCTCTGTTTTGATGATGACGATCATTGCGTACATTTTGACAGCCGGTATTTGATTAGCCTAATCAATTCTGTTTGTTATTGCAATTAGGTATCCAAGAAGGTGAGACATTCTTTGTGTGAGAAAAGCACGCTTAGATAACGAAGTTTTCATCATTTTCTCCCAGGGCAAGGTTAGAATGTAGCCTGAATAAATTATTTAAGAGCATGCTTTCACAAAAGCACAAATGTTTGAACAAAAGACATTTTCCCTGTAGTGTATTTTTCACTCCTTCCCCCCCCCTCTCTCATTCTCACTCCCCCTCCTCATTCTCTATCACACTTTCAGTCTCTTACCCATGGCTCTCTGAGTCTGGAGACTGACAGTTGATCCTCCACACAGATAGCCCCTAATACTAGTCTGTCAACACCAATTTTCCAAAGTGTCAGATGAAGTGTGAGCTGTGTTCAATCCAAAATGGCTGCTTTTAACGTGCTCTGGATCAGCGTCTGTCAATTGTGTGCAATGAAATAATAACGAGGGGCTTGGCAGTGTCTGATGTATGGCACTGTTTAATAGAACAGCTTGGGTTTGTGGGTAATGGAGTGTAAGCCAGAGGGATAGAGCGGGGTTCAGAAAAAAACGCATGTTATACAAAGCTGTTCGCACCTGCTTTCTGACTCAGGCCATATTCTAAGTGAAACACTATATGAGGCTAAGCATGCAGTTTAAGCTCTGTGCACATGGCAGCATGTAAAGTGTGACTCATTCTTATGCACTCGAGGGTGGGTCGATCAAAAAGTGTGATGTCAGCACAAAAAAAACAGACAAATGGACAAATGCCAAGTGCGACTGCTCAAATATTCCTTTTGTTTGCTCAACGTAATTTTGCCCACCTCTCAGAAGTTTAGGCAGTGTTGCCAGATGCATTGTTTTACCACAAAATCAAGCTATATTTGCATTGTTAGTGTAGGTTATGTTTATTATGTTATAATACAAGACCACTTAAGGAACTTTAGCCCTGTTTGGATTGGAGTATTTTATCAGGGGGATATCTGTAATAGTTTTTTTTACACGTCTCTTCAGGGATAAAACCTCTTGCATCCGAACAGCAATACAGTGATCACAGGAGGAGTGAGTTTCTAGCAGGTTGTGTCTTCTACAAACCCGAATGTTTGCGTCACGCGGTCAGATGATCACGTTCCATTCCCAGTGGTGGGGTAGTCGTGGCCTAATGGTCTGAGAGTCGGACTTGTAACCCAAAGGTGAACCTGAAGGTCGTGGGTTCGAGTCTCGGGTCCGGC
>CM074952.1:7806875-7817877 GCA_037577455.1 Pangasius macronema | reverse complement strand
TACCTCTAGCTCTGACTCCTGCCTCTTCCTCAGTGCCACTGTCTCTAAACCATACAGCATGGCCGGTCTCACCACTGCCTTGTACACCTTCCCCTTGATTCTCGCTGATATTTTTCCATCACAGTTATCTGCTATACTCACTTCCTGTATTATCATTCCACACTATACTTCCCTGTCATGATTCTCCACTATCTTCATTTTCCCCATTGCAATTGATTCTTGATTCTTTACTATACAAAATTTTCCACTATTTCCATTATCTACTCACGATTTCATTATTAATCACTGTACTACTGTTCACAAGGTGATTTTAATTCTGCACTACCTACATCCATGTTCCCTTTTATGTTCTTTATAATGCTCACTATTCCAATCATCAGCATTTTTGTCATACTATTTTTTCTTCATCAATTTCCACTATACTTACTTTTCTCACTATGCTTCACTATACTGACCACTTTGACCTCTATGCTTCTTGGGTATAATTATTATTTCTATCATGTTGTGAATCTCCTTTGTTATATACTCTACTATATTCTTCCTACTATACTCACTATTCTGGTCAGTATAATTCTTGGCTGTACTATTCATATCATTATTCTCTTCCATACTCACTCCCATCAATACTTTTATTATTATACTGTATATTCCTCATTGTTTGCAATTTACTCAGCATTCCATCATTATTTTCCACTATAGTCAATAATCTCACCATTATTCTCCACTGTACTCACTATTCTCATCTTGTTCTTTGCTATTATGACTGTAAAATCAGTATTCCCACCATTATTTTCAGGTATACTCCTCATGTAACTCCTTATACAGCTGTGGGTTTGAAGTGAAGACAGAAATGTGTTTTTTTTACACCTGTTGAATGAGAGTGTTTGGCCACAAATTGATAAGCATGCACGCACACGCGCGCACACGGAATTAACGAACCATCTGCTGTACTTACGGAGATTCCAGATCGATTTAATTTGTGTGCTAATCACCAAGTCTATTTTGTGGAGAATGGGGATCGATTCAATTATTTCATTATCAATCTATCCCACACGTCTTTCCCAACATGCAAGCCTCAGCTTCAGCTTATGGAGGAAATTCTTCAGACTGAAAATTATTAAGTATTAAACAATACAAAAATAAAAGCTAGCTATAATGTGTAATGTAACAATAAACAAATAATGGAATAATCTTCCGTCTCAGACAGTCTGAGATAGCCACTGAGCATAACGGAGGTCTAATGTGATAGAAGTGGATAATCCTCAATTCAGTGCCTAATTTCATTTAATTCTTAATTTAATAGTTGCTTTCTGTTCCATTGAAGTTTTAAAAGAAAAGCAAACTCCAATGGAATATGAATAAGAAATGTTTGTGTTTAAGTCATGCTAAACCCATGGTTCTTAACTCCATGTACAGTCAGGGCCATAAATATTTGGACCTTGACAAAGTTATTGTTAGTTTAGCTGTACTATATATTGAAGTTGAAGGTAAATAATGAATCATTTCAGCTCTTAATTTGAGGGTATTTACAACCAAATCAGGTGAACGGTCCCCCTCTTTTGAAGAGACCAAAAATAATTGGACAATTGGCTGCTCAGCTGTTCAGTGCCCAGGTGTGTGTTATTCCCTCATTATTTCCATTACTAGTAAACAGGTTAAAGGTCTTATTCTAGTGTGGCGTTTGCATTTGAAATATAAAGTCCAAGGAGCTGTCACTTCCAGTAAACCAAGCCATCATTAGGCTGAAAAATCAAAACAAACCCATCAGTTTGGTCAGGTAGGTGTGGCCAAATCAGCTGTTTGGAACATGTATATGAGTACAGCTGAGCTCAGAAACGCCAAAAGGTCCTGAAGACCTCGGGTGGTAGATGACTGAAGAATCCTTTCCCTGGTGAAGAAAAACACCTTCACAACATTTGAGAAGATGAAGAACACCCTCCAGGAGGTAGGTGTATCTGTGTCAAAGTCAACAATCAAGAGAAGGCTTCACTAGAGTAAATGCAGCGATTAGCCTCATAAACAAGAACACAAGATTAGAGTTTGCTAACAAACATCTTAAAAAGAGAAAAAAAAAAGACTGTACAGTTCTGGAACATCCTATGGACAGATGAGACAAAGATCAACTAGTAGCAGAACGGTGGAAAGAGAAGAATATGATGAAGGGAAGGAACTGCTCATGATCTGAAGCATACCACCTCATCTTATGCCATGGGCGTGTATGGTTGCCACTGGAATTGGTTCCGTTGGGTTTATTGATTTATTGACTGCTAACAAAACAGCAGGATGAATTCTGAAGAGTGTAGTGCTATATTATCTGCTCAGATTCAGCCACATGCTTCAAAACTCATTGCATGGTGTTGCATTGCATGTGCAGATGACAGTGACCCAATGCTCATACTTTGAAAGCAGCCCTAGACTTTATTAAGGCAAAAAAGTGGAATGTTCTGCAATGGCCAAGTCAATCCCCTGACTCGAATGCAACTGAGCATGCATTTCACTTACTGAAGGCAAAACTGAAGGCAAAATGCCCCTGGAACAAACAGGAACTGAAGACAGCTGCAGTAAAGGCCTAGCACAGCATCATCAGGGAGGAATCCCAGCATCTGGTGATGTCTATGGGTTCCAGGCTTCATGCATTCATTGACTGCAAATAATTTGCAATTCCTAGATCACTTACCCTATTTGGATGTAAATACCCTCAAACTAAAGCTGAACGTCTGCACTCTGAGCCATTATTTACTTTCAACTCCAGTATGCTGTGGTAGATATCTTAAATAACAATAACTTTGTCAGTATCCAAATACTTATGGACCTGACTATAAATATCACATTATCAATACCATGCTATTTTTTTTTTTCAATGCTAATGCCATAGCAAACTCATGTTTCATACATGTGTCTGTGCAGTGGTGAACTCACGGTTCTTCACTCTGTGCTTATGCTATGCTAGATTATAGGTTCTTCAATCAGTTCCTTTACCCTGAAACAAATCATGAAGAGTAATGTGCTGGTTAACACCAGAGTGTTGCTCATGTTTTTCTCTGTGTGATTGAGCCTGTGCTAATCTAAGCACAGTATTTCTTCTTTGCATGGTTTCTCTGTGTAGGTGCGCCTGTGTCAAGCTCAGCTCGTTTTCTTTGTGCAGTTGTGCCCATGCTTCTCTAAATGCACCATCTCTTTGTTCAGTTGTGGCAATCTCATGCTAAATGCATGGTTTCTCTGTGCAATGGTGCCTGTGTCAATCTACACTCTTGTTTTCTCTGTGTGATTGCGCTTGTGCCAATCTAAACACTTCACTTCTCTGTGCAGTTGTGGTTGTCTAATCTTTAGGTATGTCTCTATGATTATATTCGTATCCATCTAAACTCTTGTTTTCTCTGTGTGATTGTGCCTATGCCAATCTAAGCTCATAATTTCTCTGTGCACTTGTGGCTATCTCATGTTAAACTCTTGATTCCTCTGTGTGCTTGTGTCAATCTAAACGTGTTTTCTCTGTGCAAGAGTGCCCGTGTCAGTCTAAACTCTTGTTTTCTGTGTGACTGTGCTTGTGCCAATTTAAACACTTCGTTTCTCTGTGCAGTTGTGGTTGTCTCATCTTTAGATATCTCTATATGATTGTATTCGTGTCCATCGAAACTCTTGTTTTCTCTGTGTAATCGGGCCTGTGCCAATCTAAAAGTATTTCTCTCTGCTGTTTTGGCTATCTCATTTTAAACTCAAGGTTTCTCTGTGTCATTGTGCCTATGCCAATCTAAGCGCATCAGATGTGCCTGTGGTAGCACATGCAGTGCACAGTGCATTTATATGGCTGGAAGGAGAAAATGTGTTCAGTCTGTTCTCTCTCCCCAGCTATGCCTGCCATATCCAGGGGAAGAAAAAAAAAAGCAGAACAGATGTCCACAAACTTGTAAAAGAGACACACTTACACTCCTTTCAGCACACACAGTGTAGACTTGCACAACTGATTCAGGCTGCATTGATTCTGGCAAGGAGCTAATTTTGCAAAAAAAACGTAATACATGGCCATGTGGTTGAGTTAAATGTTATTTCACAGCTCCTTCACTGGGTTTGCGTGTGTATGTGTGTGTCTGCAGAAAAGCAGTCAGTCTGACGTTGGCTGTCCAGGCGGCATCAGAGCACCGTGATTGATGGGCCTCTCTCACCTTTTTTTTTCTCCCACTCACCCTCTCTCTCTGTCTCATTCTCCCATAATAACACTGGCGTCTTCATACTCATCTGTTCATCCCGAAACAGAGGAGCAGAGGATCACCTCTCCTCTCATCTGTCTGAAACCTGCCTGATAGCGAGCATATCCCACCTTCACTCATTATCATATCCGAGCAATGAGACATGACCGGCTCAGGCATTTTAACACTAGTCCTCCATGTTGTGGTTCAGCTAAATGTTCACAAAGCAAATCTGATTTTGGACTAGGTGTTTGAGAAGCGTGAAATTGTTCCCTATTAATAGCTAAAGCTGTTAAAAGAACATTCTTAAATACAAAATACTTTCTCCATCTTGGCAGCTTTCCAGGCAATTCCTGCAGTATTGATTTCAATATTTTAAGCATTCAGGATAGTGAGCGCACGGCAAACAAAGGCAGACTTTGTGGATATTGACAGCCATACTTTTTATTCTAACCTTGTACTTTTGTGTTGGCAGCCTCTCAGCAGTTCACATGTCAACTGTCTCTCACACTATTTTATTTTATTTATTTTTTTGCTTTTGTTTCCTGCCCCCCCCCCTTCCCTTGCTAATGTACCCTTTCCTACTTTATATATATATATACATAGCATTTATATTGCATATATGTTAATATTTCTTATTTCTTTATCCCATTCTGTTGCTTTTATCCTTTCTCCATTTGTTTTAAGTAGTCACATGGTGTTTTGGGTTTTGATAATAATGATTTAATCTCACTGAGTAGTACCCTTTGATTATTAAAGGAAACCAACCAAAAAAAAAACAGCTCTCTGCTCTCTTTTGAGCGGAGCTGCAATAATTCACAGCAATTTGTCTGCAGCCTCGATTAAGTATCCTACAATCTTGTGCTTTCTCTTTGTTTCTCTTTGCTTGATCTAGACGGATGCTGTGGGCTTTCAGGTGTGTGTGTGTGTGTGTGTGTGTGTGTGTGTGTGTGTGTATGGACGGCACCACAACATAGCGATAACAATGGACAGTTTGTGATAAGGATTAGCTGTTTTCGATCCATCATTGTGAGAAGTGCTGGAGCCCTGTTGTGTTGTGATTAACCAGCCTGCTTCAAGAAAATGAAAGTGACTATGGAGTTTCAGGATGAAGTTGACAAAGGATTGCTAAATTGAAATAACAATATAAACGGTCCCGTTTTATATTAAGTGTCCTTAATATTAAGTGTTAAAATGTTAACATATTAATCAGTTATTTATCTTAAGGGTAATAGATACAAATATCAATAAATAAAATCAACAAATATCAGAATGTGGTGTTAAAGAAAGACATTTACAATCTGGTTTTCATAGTGAAATCGATTGTAATGTAGAGTTGACTGTGTGTCATATTACATCAATATTGCCTCAATTTATAGTCTTTTAACATGAATGATGATGTGTTGTTAACACGCTGTTATATAACTGGGTCATATTTTATAATAAACAGTCCATGGATTAATCCAGTAGAGGTATAAAAGGCATCACGCCAGCCTAAAGTTGATTATTTTGCTATACAGCACACCCTACAGTGTTTTTCTTCTTTTCCTAAATGGTGGTAATGACATCATACCTTGGTGTACATTTATAGTTACATTAAATCATGTAGCTTGACCATATAACAAGTTAGTTCCTGTTATCACTTACAGCTATAAACAGCCGTTCCCTCACCAGCTGACCAACTCTTTCATCTCCTGCTTTAGTAAGTTAATAAGACTATATCATACATCTTGCCATGGTACCATGAATCCAGAAACAGAACACCCTGAGGAATTCCCAATGTAGGAAAACTTAAATTAAAGGAAACCCTCACAGAAAAAAAAAAACTCTAGTTAGCTAGTTTCCTCTGAGCCAGCTGTCTGTAGCACCAGCTGTTTTTTGGAATTCTCCATTGTATAGATATAGACATTGCTGAAGATCCTGAGACGCCATCATGACTAAACGAAATGGCAGAAATCCTGCCTAAGACATCACATATCAGCAGAAAAAGCTGAAATCACCAGAGTGGTATTTTAAACCTCCTGAGAGACATTGTTTAATACACAGTCCTCCACTCCAGCTCACTTCGGCCATGCAATAATGAAACTGGCCCGTACCCATGGAGCTGGGCCAGTTTCATTATTACACTGCCACATTCACCTACTCCTTGTATTTATTTTTAACAGAGAGGATGAGAAAAAAAAAAGGATAAAAGTACCACAGGGATCTGAATATATATCTATTTGACCATCTCAGTAACCTTTGCTTTATTGGACTGCTCTCTAAAGAAGTGCAGTTTTGAAATGTGCTTTTGCTGATGTGAAGTCCCCGTGGTCCGCTGCGGCACTCGGGTTGCGAGGAGGAAAAGCGCGACTACCGGAACGAGCTGCGTGAAACTCACAGGCTTCTCTACGGATTCCATTTGATCTGCATTATTCATTATATTAATGACCCCATTAAGATGCTGAAGCTGATGACTATATCAGTGCACAGCCATGTGGGTGTGTGGAGGAGGTTGTGTTTTGTAAAGCTTATCTTTTTTGTTAATAGACACAATATGGAAGAGGAGGATAGGAGAATTAAAAAAAAGTGAGGCTGAAAACAAGGCATGGGAAATATCCTGTTAATAAAAAAAAGTAGATTTCCTCTTTGTGTTGGCTGTATTTTTACATTGTCTTAATGCTAACTGCAGATGCTCACTACGCCTTATACGCTCGTGGCTGTTGATGGAACAAACGTGTGTTCATTGCATATGTTAAGTCTGTCTTTCTGTCATTCTCTCAGCTCTCGCTCTCTCAGCTGGCTGTGGCTTTTCACTACCCAGCTCTGAGCCACACGACGGGGTCGTCATGGCAACAGCAGCTTCCCGCTCCGCTCGCTCTCTCCCCGATGGCGTCGGCCCACCAGCTGTCACACGTCGTAAGATTTCCTCCCACACACTCATGCACCAACACACAAAACATACATAAAAAGTACAAAGTATACACTAACAGTCATACACAAACACGCACAAAGGTGATATGTTATACCACAGCACCACATATATGTACTGAAAGGCTCAAAGTTCGTACGCACCCACATTAGTATATACAAGTACACATCTTGGCATTGAACAATGCTACAGTAATATTCTTCCTGTTCCACACTCAAACATGCACACACAGACAGACAGGCTCAGATGTATAGGCAGATCCATACCAAAGTAGATTGCCGTCATTGTTATTTTCCGTAGCCTCGTTCTTTTCTTGCTCCCCTTATATGGAGATATGACTTCCTGTCTTCTCCCACGTTTAATGCGGATCATGAGACTGTCAGACAGCCTCTTCTCAGAAGTCTGGAGCTAATGAGACCCCTAATGAGCAATCCAAAGGTGGCGAAGACAAGGCAAAAATCCCTGAGATGGAGAAACTTATAGTTAAACCAAAACCTCAAACTTTCATTATCAGGATTAAAACAAACTGAGGACGTTTTTGGATGGTACAGAGAATGTATAAGAAGCAGCACATTGATTAGGGAATGTTGGACGTACAGGGTTCCTTGGGAGGAAATGGTGCCAAGTGCGGACATAAACACAACTGTTGTGTGATTGGGGAGATTCAGTTAGAGAGCTGGCAATGACTAAAACTGGGCAAAAGATTAAGTAAACTGCAAGAAGAAAAGAAAAAAGAAATCTGAGTTGATACTGAAATATGAAACAAAAGTAATACAAGCAGCTTAAGCATGCATTTATTATCAGCATGTTTTCACTCAGGAAACTGTTAGAGCCTGCACAGCAAAGTCCCTAGTTTTCAAACAACACCTAGAGTGCAAAACTCATTCCTGCAGTGTTTAGTTCATGCTCTGCAATTCTGCTTTACCTCTGATAGTAATGAAACTATGTTTGGGCCCAGCTAGATTTATGACCATCGTACGTCTTCATCAGGCAGGTGTTTAACACTCGGGGGTTGTGCTGAGTATGCTATTTCAATTCTAACTGAAAAAAGTTTCAATACTATAAGTAAGTAATGAAACACAACAAAGAGTAATGTTATAATAAAGACAATAATCTACGAAGGGGCAGTGTGATGCGGCCTGAAGTGGCACCAACTATTCTTCTAACCCTGAGGTTGATTATTTACCAATAACTGCACATTCTGAAGTGTTTTATTCCTCTTATACCGCAGCAATTTGCCAATACCAGTGTATTTTTTTCATTTATTGAATAACACATCATACTTTTTATCCCTTTATTGTTGCATTCCATGTGAACTGTCGGTGAAACGAGCTAGTACCTGCTAATCTTTCTTATAATAAACAGTCGTTCCCTCACTGTCCTCTTTTTTCACTGTCTTGAAGTTAATGAGATTAAAAAAAATGCAGCTTGTGATGTCACCTCATGAAAGCTCTAAACCCTTGTCCTGAAGATTTTCCCATGTCAGAAAATGTAAAAGAACAGATTTTTTATTTAATCCATTAAAGTGCAGCAGTGCTGTGTTACTATAGAAATAATAACATATCAGAACAAGCACTTTAACTTACGCCTGTGGTTTGTCTTGCTGTCAGAACCTTGCTGTTATAGAAGATTAATCACCATCTTCTGACAGAATAGATTCAAGAATTCAACTGTGCTTTGTGAATTCACACACTTAGACATACTGTATCAGTTGTTCAGCTATAATCAAAGTAAAGCTTATGCACACATGCTGAGGACACGGTTAAAGAACTCTGCATGTCTTACATCAATAATGGAGTGTTTAACAACCAAGCTTCAACCTTTAAAAGAGACTCAGTGTAAGTTTTCCAGCATTATATATGAAGTTTTTACTCTGCTGGCTTGTTACGTTAGCCTACTTTACCAAGCTGCTGCCACACATTGAGTGCTATACACTCCAAAGATCTGTAACCCTGTAGCTGACCTGTTTTTTAGATTCTGCCAAGTCATCTGATAGTCCTTTACATGATCTTTTACTTTCATTTTTCTCTTTTTTCCTCACTCTCTTGCAATTTTGATCGTTTTCCCTCTCTCTCTCTCTCTCTCTCTCTCTCTCTCTCCACCCAGTTCTCTCATCATCTCTTTCCATCTACCATTTTACTCTCATTTATTTAAGGAGCTTAATTTGCAAAAGGTAACATTACACAGCTCCCTCAATTACCGTTAATGGTGATGGACATTTAAAGGAAAGAGAAATGCTCCTCTCTGTTATAACGGTTCGTGCGGGTCTGTGGAGTGAGTTTACAAGCTGTCCGCAGGGCTCAGTGTATGTTTGAGACCAATTATCGTGAGCTGTCTGGATCAAAGACAGTATCGGGGAAAAGGCTTCTCAGTTATGCTGCCTGCAGTGCTGGGTTGAGTCGTACCAGAAATTCAAGGCCGGTCTTTGGCTGTACTACTTTCAGGCGTGATGATGTAGGATGTATCTGATAGGGGTGTAAACCTCAGGCTTCCACATGGTGCAGTCTTATTTTGATTCTTACGGCAACGATTTGATATTTGACAACACCACTGAACCTGCTATGATATGATACAATACGATTTTGATTCTTAAGACAACGATTTGATATCTGCTATGATACCATTCAATTGTAGCCGCTAACTGATATGTGACCAACTTTGGTCAGAATCTGGGGTTGCTGATGTAGAGAATGACTCATTTTAATGTCAGAATTACAGGCAAATCACCTTGCTGACCTACGTACACATAATACGAATTATTTTCACACACCAGTTGTCTGTCCTTTTTCGATAATAATCAATTTATGATCGTTGCCTCACTTCAATCATTGCCTTTTAAATCAATTCATCAATTCAAACCTCTGATCATTACATCCCTATATCTGAGCTGATGTACAGGTATGATGTGTGCGTTCAAAATATCCCACCAATTCAACCTGACAGTTCTGATTGTGAATGAATGTGCATACCATTTTACAAGACTGTCAGGGCAACTCAGGAACATCATGTTTTAGAGTATATTTTCCTCCCCTGACTCGATAATGATTTTTGTTTTATATTTAACCACAATATCCTGCATTCTGTTGGGAAATGATTGTAAACTGAAAAAGACTATAATTGTAGCCTAGTTCACATCTGTCTTTGGTAAAAAATAAATGCAGGAAAACAACAAATACGCTGTATGGAAGTTGAAATACATTTTCTTTTTTTAAGCATTTTTTGTCTGTTGATACTATTTTCTAATATTTTTGCATACTGAAAGGCTTTTTACTGGCTTTTTATAAATACTACTCCAGTTTTTTCCAAAAACTTTGCATGTAAACCTCATCAAAACTAAATAATGTAATACTGTGGTATACACTCCTGAGCAAAATCTTAAGACCAGGGAAAATATTAAAAAATATTGAAAAGTATTCACACTTCGCACTGGTGGATTGTAACCAGCTTTTAAGAACTTCTTCAAAATGCCAAAAGAAGAAACACAAGAGACAAAAAATAGAGAGTAGGCAATCTGTGCAAAAAATATGGCTTTAATGTCATTGTCCTTCAGACAGTCACACTGTCATGATCTCCTGATGGCAAAAGNAGATCCTGAGAGTTATGGGACAAAAAAATCAAGTGGTAGACCCAAAAAAATTTCACCTGCACTGAGCCAGAGGATCCAACGGGCTGTCCATGAAGACACAGGCCGATCCTGCGAGAGAAGCTCTTAAAGAACAAAAAATGTCTTTGAAAGCCACGTCTCCTCCCACACCACAAACTTGCACCAAACATGGGACATTGAAAGATGGAGGAAAGTCTTATTCTAGGATGAGAAAAAATTTAAACTGGATGATCCTGATGACTTCCAACGATACTGGCATGACAAGGAGATCCCACTGGAGATGTTTTCTACGCGGCACAG
>CM074952.1:7793296-7806775 GCA_037577455.1 Pangasius macronema | reverse complement strand
CTGTTTGAGTTTAAATGCAGTTTTCACTAAATTGCCAATCTCTGTTTTTTTGTCTCTTGCTCCTTTTTCTTCTTTTGACATTTGAAGCAGTTTATACAACCTGGTTATGATCCACCAGATTTTGTTCAGGAGTGTGTATGGTGTAAAAATATTTTCACATCTGCAAGTATTATGATGTGATATTTTTGCCTGTCAGGTGGCAGGACAGAAATAGATATGGTGTTAACAAACTTTAGTAATGGGGTTATTATTCAGTTTTACATTTTAAAGCTGTAACAATGAAAGCAGTAGGAACTATCTGGAGTTAGATGTAAAGCTGGATTAAAAATTGGGTACATTTGCTGCTCTGGTTGGTCAGTATATCTGTGTGTGTGTGTGTGTGTGTGTGTGTGTGTGTGTGTGTATGTGTGTGTGTATGTGTGTGTGTGTGTGTGTGTGTAGCCTCAAGTGTAGTCAGCAAGGGTCACACACTTCCACGCACTCTTACACTCATGCACCTTGGGGTTTTGAAGATGTACACACAAACCCACTTCTGGTTGTGCTTTATAAATAAATTACTTACTCACTTACACACACTCGTACATGATGCTGCTGCAGTTGTTTATGGAGAGGTAGAGCAAAAGGTTTCAGACCTGTACTCTCAGCTCGGAGCTCTTCTGTTTACTTCTGCACTTCTGGAACTTTTCCGCTGGCCTTTGTACTTCTGAAAGCCCTTCTGGACATGATGCAGACCTTTTTAATAATCACTGTTTTTTTTTTTTGCACATTACACATCTGAAACAAAATATGTGTTGCTCTGCAATTTTTAAGAAGAGCTTCTTACATTAATATTATTACTTACTCTGCACAATCTGATGTGGTTTTAATGTGTCTGTTTTAAACTCTGTGTGTGTGTGTGTGTGTGTGTGTGTGTGTGTGTGTGTGTGTGTGTGTCAGGTACATCCTGCTGTAGGTATAGCACACCTAGAAGTCAGTGCGATGGAGAGAGAGGGAATGAGGGTTGCCCCGGAGGAAGAGTGTGATCTACACGAACTGACCTTCACCCCTGTCCATGCACCTGTCATCACGCTGGGAACACACACAACCGGGTTTGTATAATTCACTTACACACACACACACACACACACACACACACACACACACACACACACACACACACAATTTCCTATTGCATTTAAATGATACAAAATCCATTCTGCTGTAGTTCCATACAGAGAATTATTCTAATACAACGCCAGTGTTGTGCAGCTTAATATATTTCATATTAGTTGTAAGGGGAAAAAAAAACATTCTGATTTGTTCAGAATGAGGTTCGGCACTGTCAAAGAGTCCAACATGCCCCAGAAATCTGTACAGCTATAACATTAATTTACAGAACACCTCATATTTTATATAAATATTATAGCATATTCCAAACTTCCAAGTGTATATGTGGATGTATCATTTTTGCCCTATATAGACTTAAATACCTCTGTAGTTCACAGCACATCAGAGCTTAACATAGTTCACACTACTCTGGACAATAACCTGTGTCAAACAGAGAAGTGTGCTGAATTTTATAGATGTAATAGATGTTTATAGATGTTTTTTCTTTTTTTAAATTTATTGTTAAAGCAGTTGAGCATAGTGTGTCTTCCTGTGGATATTCCTGCACATCTGTTTCATCACTGGCTTATATATTAAATCTATACGTTGCTGGGTCTCTGAGCAGCCTCGCAAATCTAACCTTGTGCTCTTTTCCGTGGCTTTTCGTACACTTTCTTAAAGGTCACTTAGTACTAGAAATACATTACTGTCTTTAGAAGCACTGTGTTCAAAACAAGGCGTGAGGAAATATGACGCTAATAAGTAGTCTGGGTTATTAATGCTTAACTTTGCAGAAAATTGTAGTGATCTACATGTTGTATTATTTCCCACTTTGTATATAGCAAATTAAAAACCACTGATGGAAGAGTTGGCATAATGGCTTCAACCCAATAATTATATACAGCGAGTCCAGGAAATGATGCTATTGATCACTGCATGCTTATTATACTGTTGACACGAACTCACTCATGCTCTTACACTAATGCACTGCTATTGAGCTGAAAGTCATAGTGTGTGTTTGTGTGTGTGTCTGTGCGTGCGTGTGCGTGTGTGTGTGTGTGTGTGTGGTGGGGGGGTGTTTCGTGCTGTGGTAGTACTTAGATTACTGCTGGAGGCTGTGCATGCTATTCACACTGCTGCTGTATTCAAGCATGGCACATCCATCTGCATTCAGCAACTGCACTGGCAAACGAAGCTCACTTCTATAAAAAATTCACTATCATAAATCTCATATAGAGCTTATTGCACACTATCACTGCAGCCAAAGGCAGTGTTTTACTCTTTCTCCAGCTCTCTGTATCATTCGTTTCAGTTGCTCGTGTGGAGGATTTAATTTTAACTGAGCACTAAAGAGTCATTTCTAAAAGAGCTTCAGAAGAAAATGGTCTGAGATCCTATATACTAACTACTGAAGTTCTACATGCTGACATGCCAAAGTGTAATGCTGCTTGACAACTGTACAACTGCTTGACTAATGTGAAGTATGTACCAAATGCTATTGCTACTGTTATTATTATATTTACTGTATTCACTATATTTGTCATTTCTACACCAGCAGGATTGTTTTCCTCTCGCCCTTGGTTGTTTGTTGCCATTGGTCATTCCTTTCTTGAGTTACTACTGGTTGCCACGATTTGTCTGTTAATGCCTGGATGTTCCTGCACAAACTACAAAGATAACAACAGAACCTATGCAAAGCCATGCAACTGACTACAAAACAGATGTCTTCCCATTATTTTTTTTTAATTCTGGAGGGGTAAACTGAGTCTTTGTAACTAGTTTCAGACTGAGCCAAAACAATATTTGCTATAAGAAATCGGTCTCTCTTGGCCTCTATTTGTCATAAAAACAAGTAGCTGTTAAAGAGTTATGACTAGACACAAGTAATGAATGACAAATAACCAAAGTAGAAATCCATGATTTGTTTGTGTGACCCACTTCATATCGTCAATTAGCACTTCAGTCATGTTTCTCTAAATGACCAGATCTCACTGAAAAGGACCTCTAGACACTTTGTTGTATTCTGCTTCTGCCGGTATGGTTTGGTGCAGTCTGAATTGCAGTTAGTAATGAAAACAGTGACAAGTCTTGTGTTGAAACGTGAAACGTGAAAAGTCACTCTGTTGCATGGAGTTGTTGGCATGTAGCAGCCGCTACTGTTGTCGTTTGTGGCCGTGCACTGATGACCATGTTTTGTTGTTGTTGTTTTTTAGCTCCAACAAAAAAAATTGTACTAGCTACATATAGTTTCTAAAGCTAAATAAATAATGCACCGGTCAGTTAAAAATTGGTTGTTTGTTTTACATGTTACGTGCTAGACTTCAAAGTAGTTTTGTTGGCAGATTAGCAAAACAGGCTAACCGTACTAGCTATACACACTCACCAGAGTCAGCAACAATCTCGTCCTTCAAAGCTTTGATTTTTCTTTGTAATGTCTCTAGACATATTTACTGAGAGCTAGTAGGTGACAGGAAAAGATGAAACCATGGTTGTATGTTTTTTCTTCAGTTTTTGTATGTCAAAGTAAATGGGAACTAATTGCAGGTAAGAACTAAAGTTTTTGGTGGGGAATTGTAGAAACATCGGACCACATACTGTATGCCATAGGATTGATTCGAGCTAATCATTTGATTCGCTGCTGTTTTGCACTGAGGACGGAGTCAGTTTCTGGGCCAGAAAAATGTAAAGAAAGCCTGGTATGAGGAAACGAATCAGATCCATTCCACCCCAATGTTGTGACTCTAAGTTTTTTTCTTTGAATGTGTAGCATTATGACAGGTCTGTAAACACTTTTAAGCATTATAAACTGCATCTGTAAGCAGACTAGAAGTTGTACCCCAATGACTCGCTGATACATTTCAGAGCATAGGTCAAACGCTGCCATTATTTATGGAGGAAGATATAGGATGATTGGCATTTAACCTCAAACAAAATCTGACTCAGTGCAAAATATTGCATTTTTTTTTCTCTCTCCAAATGTTTTTAGATATTGTTATGTTCGATTGTTCTATAATGTGTACCATTGCTTTTTTCTTTCATTAGTAGTCCACATTATTCCTGTTCTCAGTGCTCTGTTTCAGACTGTCAGCTCTGAATGCTCCATTGCCGCTTTTGATGGTGGAAGTTTATTCTGTTCTGGTCCTTTGGGTATTTGCAATATATTTTGCTTGCTTGTTTATGATGCATCGTGTAGCTCTAGCTCCACAGCATGGTGTCCTGGCCAGCGGCATTGCAGGCTTGTGGGTGGTGTGATGGCATTAGCCATCAATCACTTTGCTTGACAAAACACGTTATTATTTTAAAAGGATAACTATTCATATCCAGTCATCTTGAGTACTGAGTGGGATACAGATTTACTTGGAAATTATGTGCAGTGAGACAGATGGGGGTAATTCAGAATCCAAGCCCATGCCTGCTCTGTTTGTTTATTTATTTATTTACTTATTGGAGGTTTCTGAACCATTTTGCTCTCCTGCATGGGAGTTTTCCATGCATGGCCGACACATTCATCTGACTCCTGGAAATCAAAGCTCTCACATGCAGGAGGAGTCTGATCATTATTTGAATGGAGACAGATTAGAAGCAGAGAGATGTTCTGGCCTTCGGGCTATTTTCTTTACTCTCATGGGCCTCTCTTGGGCTTCTTCATGCTCACTTAAGTGCTGTGCTTGAGATTTTGAGGAGCTGTTATCTTGGACTTGTGCTCGGATTGCAGTACAGGGATGCAGATGTACTGTAAAATGTTTTAGCACCTGGCATACGTACTGAATTCTCAATATGATGGTGTTTCATGGGAGACTTGTGGATGCTTAGTGATTAATATGAATTNAATGGGAATTTGAATTTGCTATCTGATTAGAACGTTACCAGAATTACCAGAACATTAAACATACAATCCCCTCCGAAAGCGTTTGAACAACAAGGCCAGTTCGTTTGTTTTTGCTATACACGGAAGACATTCGTCTTTTGATCTCAAGCTCGAATGTCTTTGTCAGTACATAGCAAAAACAAAATAATTAGCCTTGCCTTTCCAATACTTGCATTCACCATATGGCACACATTGGAGCTAGTACATTTTCCTACAACTCCATTCATATGAAATATGGTAAAAACAAAAATCCAGCCTTGTGTGTGTGTATGACGTGTATAAAAGTAGTCACAGTCACTCTCCTCCCCCATCAGCTCCAGCAGGACTGGTTCTCGAGGATTCCTCGCTCATCTCTTCTCCTCCCGCTTCCCTGAAATCCGTGATGACCTCAGCCAAGTGGCTGAGCTTCTCGACCCCGACGAGCCTGTCAACTTTGACCCCCACAGAGAAGAGGCAGATTCACTGCAAGCCAATACACTCCTCCTTCAGTTCCTGGCTTTTACCAGGTATTTATGTATTGATGTATTTAAACTCCATGAAATGTACATTGTTTTGTGAAAATTATAATTCAAAATGTTTCAGAAGTACACTGAGAATGCGAAAGCTTTAAGCAGGTAACAATAGTAATGTTAAAAGTTGCAAAGTAAAGTATTGGAGATCTGAGAGAGAAAGCAAAGATCATTCTTTCTAAATGTCTTGTTTCATATCATTGGTATGATTTGCTGTTTTACCTGTGAAAGAAGACAGAAATAGAGTTTCTGTCTCTCCCTATGAAGCGTGTGACACTTTGATTAAGTTGTCCATTTGACATACAGATACAGATTCATCACTCACCTGCCTGCTGAAGCCAAAACCAAAATGCCAACCAGGAAATAAATCCCCTCTGGCTCATATATTTAGGACAGGATGCTAATATGATTGCAAACACTCACTAATTTTTTATTTTATTTTATTTATTTATTTATTTTAACAGGTTTTTAATAAATGTTAACAGGTAGGGATGATTCAGTATCAATACTGCTATCAGGTACTGGTCTGATACCATGTGCAATTACTCAAAATGCTCCATTACCAACATCCAATACCATGAGTATAAGCTGTCACACTAGTGAATAGACAAGATGAAATAACAGTGATCTGGATATATTCCACATCTAATCATAGCAATACAAGAAAATCAGACTGCAAACTGTGTTTGAAAACAAAAGAGCAGGACAATGCAGTGCACTGTATTATTTTGCAATCAATAAATGTGACTGTATGTTTGTTTGTTTTTTAAGCTTGATGTTTAAGCTATTTTAATCCTTAAAGCATCCATGAAATGCAGGAACAACATGGAGGAAGCTGTACAACTGCACAACTGACCCATGTTTTTGATGCTAACTTGTTGCTCTAGAGGGATTATTTTATATACAGGTTCCAAAAGTCTGAGAGCACTACTGAAAATGCTTCTGTTTGGCATTCTTTTTCAATTTGAATATAGACATTAAAACCACCTGCCTAATATTCTGTAGGTTCCCCTTGAGCCGCAGCTCTGACCCATCTCGGTTTGGACCCACAAGACCTCTGAAGGTGTGCTGTGGTGTCTGGCACCAAGACGTTAGCTGCAGATCCTTTAAGTTCTGTAAGTTATGAGGTAGGGCCTCCATGGATTGGACTTGTTTGTCCAGCATATCTCACAGATGCTCAATCAGACTGAGATCTGGACAATTTGGAGGCCAAGTCAAAAACTTGAGGCCACTGCTATTAGGGAAAACCGTTACCATGAAGGGGTGTACGTGGTCCGCAACAATGTTTAGGTAGGTGGTACGTTTCAAAGTAACGTCCCCATGAATGCCAGGACCCAAGGTTTCCCAGCAGAACATTGCCCAGAGCATTGCACTGCCTCTTCTGGCTTGCCTTCTTCCCATAGTGCATCCTGGTGCCATCTCTTCCCCAGGTGAATGATGCACACACGACCAACTGTCCACATGTAAAAGAAAACGTGATTCATCAGACCAGGCCACCTTCTTCCATTGTTCCATGGTCCAGTTCTGATGCTCACATGCCCACTGTAGGATTTTTCGTCAGAGGACAAGGGTTAACATGGCCACTCTGACTGGTCTGCAGCTATGCAGCCTGTGTGTTCTGACATCTTTCTCTCATAGCCAGCATTAACTTTTTCAGCAATTTGTGCTTAGATCTTCTTTGGGATAGGACTAGACAGGTTAGCCTTCACTCCCCACTCACATTAGTGAGCCTTGGGTGCCCATGACCCTGTTGCTTGTTCACTGGTTGTCCTTTCTTGGACCATTTTTGGTAGGTACTAAACACTGCATCCTGGTTACACCCCACAAGACCTGTCGTTTTGGAGATGCTCTGACTCAGTCGTCTAGCTATCACAATTTGTCCTTGTCCTTCATTCAGATCCTTATGCATTTACCAACCAGCATCAGTTTTTCAGGATTTCCAGAACTGGGGTTTCAAAAGATATTCTGGCTTTATATGCATCAATGCACACATATTACATTGTTATTACCTATTTATTACATTGTTATTACCTATTTATTACATTGTTATTACATTACTTGAGCTGAAACTATAGCTAGGACATGCTGGAGCTTTAATTAAAGTTACAATTTCGGACTAGTCTAGAATGGGTGTTCACAACGTCAAATTTCAGAGAGTGTTACAAGCTTTTTCCATCTAAAACTGCTAAAATACCACAAAAGCACAGTACCTCCCTGATATCAGAGAAATGAGAAAGTGATATATGAGCTTATGCTCTTCTTTCTCTTATGTTATCATGACTTTAGCCTTTTTTTCAGCAGTTTGAGAAAGGAAAGAGACAGGCATTATTTGCTTTTATTGCTCTTCTCTGTGCTTTGTGAAAACAGATAAGCCTGGGGTAGAGTTTCACAATCCTAATTTTTTTCTTCTTTTTTTTTTGTTAGCCATCTATAATAGACTATACAAACCCTCTACGGTTTGAGTGTTGGATCTCATAGCCATGCATGATGCTGTGGGACTTTTTTTTTAATATATTTCCTGGATCGATAGAAAGGACATTATACAGGGTAGAACATAAATCCGATGTTTTTCCTTCCGTGAGGAGAAATGACACACCCGCCTTCACACGTACACTCTAATTACCTAATTCTATTTGAACCTGATTTTTTACTGTTTGTTTATTTTAATAAGCTTTCCTCTACCCTCAGGTCTTTATGGAATTTTTTTCCCTCGCACACGTGTCCCTCACTGACACTATGCATACGGACGTTATTCATCCTGCCTCTATATCTGTGCGTCTTGTATTCAAATTAGTACAAATGTCTGCTAGGGTACTTGGCTATATTTGTTTCCTCTGTAATGTGTGGCTGAACAGAATTTCACTTTGTGCTGCAATCACATTTTCTCCATTGAGTAGCATTACCTTGAAGGATATGCACAGCTTTATTTTACCCTGGGCGTTCTTACTTAGGTTAGGAACCCACTGTTTATTCCAGGAGCCCACTGATTATTACAACTCCCATCTACACATAGTGTGTAATTTCTGCTTTTTGTCCAGAGTATGAAGTTTATGAAGCATGTAAGCAGGATGAAGAAGTAAGGAATAAAACACATTTCAAAGTCTTTTATAATTCTTATACCACAGCAATTAACCAATGATTATTTTTTATTTATTAATTAAATAACAACACACCATACTTTTTTTTTTATCCCTTTGTAGTACAGGGTGTCCCAAAAGTCCATACATAGGGGACTATGTACGCCAGCACCACGGCGGTTGTACCTTCATCCATGGATGTTCGTGGATGTCCACTTCCTGTTTGGTCCACAGCACTTCCAGTCTTTTTGAATTTGCTAATAAGTTTGGCAGCAGTGTCATGTATGATGTCCTTGCCAAATTTCCCGTCAAAGTCCATCGCAGCCTTGCAGCAGCTTCCCGATCCAGCCATGAGAATGATTTCAGTACGTTCTTCTTTTGCCAAGAGTGAGCGTGTCCATGAAACAAGTTAGTTACTGTTATGACTTATGTTATAACACCTATAAATATTTGTTCCTTCTCTTTTTATTCTCCCTTGAAGTTAATAAGACCAAAAAAAAAAAAATGCAGCTTGTCATGTAACCAAGAGAGCACTAAATGTTCCTGAAAACTCCTGCGGCAGAAACAAATGAAAGGAACACCTTTACTTCTGACTCTTACAAAGCACTAATACTGGAGACTCCTTCCAAAAAATGTTACAGTAAATACAATTTTCCTAACAGAAAACATAGCATATCAATGATTCATACCGCTTTCTTTGTTGAACAATGACACATTTTTAGGTTTAGATTAATGAGGAATGTCCACCATACAGGTACCACCATAGTGAATTATGTTACTATAGAAATGATCAGTAAAGCATTACACATGACGGAAAATAACACATGCAGGGGTGGTGATAACGCCCTAAAGTGTATCATGCTTGTTTAGCAGCAGTGTGTTATTCCGCTTATAACACACTGATTTGCTAGTGATTACTATGTTTAATTTATTAATGAACAACACACAATGTTTTTTTTAATGATTTATTGTTAGACTTAATGTTTTAAATGTAATGTGGAACGTCTGCAAGACAAATTAGTTCTGTCACCCACATGTCCTTTTCTCTCTCTCTGTCTTTTTTTTTTAACTTAATGAGACAAAAGCGCAGCTTGTCATTCTATAGAGAAACCGGAAAGCGTGACTCCTCTGATCTGAAGACTCTCCCTTGCTGGGAAACTTTACAGAGCATCGTGACTGTTACAAAGCGACGCCACTCGAGACTCCTTCCATAAATATTACTGACACGTCTCCTAACGTAAACTTCACCAAATCAATGATTATATGTTTTTCTTTGTTAACCACTGACAGTCTTTGTTTGTTTTTTTTTTGTTTGCTTCTTATAAATATTTTTATTGTAAGTGTTAGACTTTGTGGAGGATTTGCCGCACAAGTCCATGTTACTATAGAAACAATAACCTGAGAGCAAGCGCATTGATATCAACCTGTCGTGTTACAGGCAGAGCCAGTGTCTGAGCTGTGAGGTTATGCAAAAATAATGCACACCTTCGGACCAGTCAGTTTCAACATTTCAGCCATGCTGTGATTTCATGTATTATAATGAGCACGTTAATATAAACCTGCGATTTGCCTCGCAACTGCACCTGTCAGAGCTGCTGCTGTAGAAAATTAATCAACACCAGATTCAGAGACTCACTGTGATATTATTAAGAATAAGAGAAGCTTGCTGTAAAGGAGATTGCTATAATGGATGAATCCAATCTGGTTGATTGGCTGAGAGGTCAACCCGCATTCGGCGTGAATAACGTAAATTTCTGTGTTCTGAGGCAGCGTGTGTGTACGCATAAATATGCGCGTGTGGTGATTGTGTTCAGTTCTGGCTTTATCTAATGGTAAGTGATAGATTGCTAATCTTCCCACAGAAGGGAAAGAAAGCAATCATCCCTCCTTAATCTGTCTCTTTGTTCTAATTTATCCTGTCTAATAGAGAGATGCTCTTTAGCCCTCTTAGCTCAGAAATGTCACTGCAGTCATTGATTCATTTATTTTTCTCCACTTCTTTTATTTATATATTTATTTAGTCTTAGTATAATCCAGGTGGAGCGTTCAGGGCTGCAAGGCCATATGGCGCTGAAAAGAAGGCAAAGCTGAGTGAACATTAGTTATATAAAGTGCTGCTGGATCATAATGGACACAATTAATTTTCATTATGTTGAGTCATGTTTTGGGTAACAGATCCAGGGGGAAAAGCACACTTCAACAAATCACACCTAACTGTATTTATATTGATTTTTCTTTCTCGGGACAGCTAAAGGCCAAGGAGCAGTGCATTTGCAAGAAAACAATCCATCTTGTGTCCAGGAATTGCTGAGGCACCACATGGTTTAAACTTCCGTTATAATTTACTCACTCATTCTGACAGAATTATGAGATCATAAATATAATGTCAGACTGGAATGTGGGAATTTTAGTGACCTCCATAAAGGAAGGAATTTTTATTTGTGATGAAAGCCTCTGCACTTACAGTTACATAAATCATCCCAGCTTCTGTTGAAGCCGTTGACCATTAATACTTTTACTTTCTGCGCCTTTTATTTACCATTACAGTTCCATATTCCCTCTTTGTTTTCCAATAAGTGCAGAATAAAACACTTTGGGGCATTTAAATGTTTTAAATGAAAACTAATCAACAACTGGGTGGTGTGCCGAGGCCTGATGTGAAGTGGAGTTACTGTTACCATCGCAAAGTGGATTATTTGTTTTATTCCACTTGTACCACAGTGATTTGCCAAGAAGCACCAATTTTAATTTATTAATGAATGATACATTGTGCTTTTTAACCATTTATTGTTACATTGTAATGCTGTAGAGCATTCACAATACAGTGTTCCCGCACCAACCTCCTCAGCTATTTGCATACAAGTCCCTTGGAATGAGTTGTTTCTATAGAAACAGTAATGTATTAGAACAACAACCTGTTATTTAAATTACAGAATTACAGCCAGTTAGCTGGTTAAGTGCAGACTAAGTTAACAGGATTGTAATGTAGCACCTAGTGTTCATGACCTCAACAAAAAATTCACTGAATTAACCTTTGGTGAACACTTAGTCCTTGTATCAAAAGTAAAAAGAAATTTTAGAATCTAGATAGAATTTTTAGTTTCTGGATATATGTTTGACATATTGTGCTATTATTCATTATTCAGCTTAGTAAAAATACTTCTGCTGCTTTGGTCAATGTGTGTAGTACTGCAGACGATGCTGATTTGGAAAAGTGTGCTATAGTTGCAGCATCGAGGTGCGCTTCTTGAAAACCTTTATTTTGCAAAGTCAATAGGAAGTATGAGCTATTTTCTGTTTCTGGTTGTTGAACCTACTTGTCCGCAGGGTAACGATGGTCCCAGGCACCAAGGATACTGATTGTCTACCCCTTTTTCAAATTAGAACATTATCTTCATGGCCAAAAGTAGGTGGACACCTGACTATCACACCTATATGTGTTTGTGGAATATCCCATTCCAGATTTAGTCCCCCTTCGCTGTCATAATAATCTCCACTCTTCTGGAAACGGTTTCCACTAGATTTTGGAGTTTGGCTGTGGGGATTTGTGTTCCTTCAGCTACAAGAGCATTAGCAAGAGTTCATCCCAAAGGTGCTCAGTGTGGTTGAGGTCAGTGATCTGTGCAGGCCATTCGAGTTTTTCCACTCCAACCTTAGCAAACCATGTCTTCAAGGACCTCGCTTTGTGCACAGGGACATTGTTATGATGGAACATTTTTGGACACCTTAATTCCAGTGAATGGAAATCATAGCATACAGCTACAGCATGTGAAGACATTCTATACAATTTTGTGCTTCCAACTTTGTGGCAACATATTTGCAAAGGCTCCCATATAGGTGTGATGGTCAGGTGTCTACAAACATTTGGCCATATAGTGTAACTGTGGAAAGAAAATGAAAGAAAATTGTATCATTTTGTATGACTTCAGTTGTTTCTGCATTTAACTCTAAATGTCATCTTTGCTTACCCTGAATTCCTTGTTCCCCAGGGTCCACCAGGCAGGTGTGAATATGGAGTGGCCAAGCATGGTACATTTTACATTTCAGCTGTACCGCTTCCCTCCTGTCACCACACAGCACCTCAAGCTTGTGGCATCTGAGGCCAGTTCGAGGCCTGATTACCCCTGCATTCTGTTTGTTACTAAAAGGGATGGCAGCGTTGCATCAGGTGAGATCATCATCATCACGCTATATCCACTTGGCATTATTTAACCCCTGTGTTCTGCTCAGTACTTAGCAAAGGGTGAGTATTTACCCTTTCTGTTCTGATTTTATCGCAGAAGTTATATTTATTCAAGGACATAATCTATACTAATGTCCATTCTTGACTGGATAATTAAGGGCTCTTAGCTTCAACTATAAAAACTCTTTCTAATAGGGAAACACTCTGTTGTTGGGTTATATATAGAACTTTCATTAGAGGAACAATAAAAAAGTTGGAAAACATTAAGAACAGAACAAATCGAAGTTATGTCTTTGACAAAGATGGCATGCTTCCCAAACATAACAGGTTTTGCGAATTTGAGCATCTGCAAGCTGGCAGGTAACTGGTGCATTGTGCAACAAAATGAATGCATATAGTGGTAGTGGAATTGTTGTTATATATAATATATTATATCTATATATCGTGCCTTGCATAAGTATTCACCCCTGTTGACCTTATCCACAATTTGTGTTTCAACCAGGAATTGAAATGGACGTAGCTGAGATTTTTACATTTTGATTTGCTTAATATGTCTAACCTTTAAAGGTGGTTAATTAAAACAAAAATACAAAGGTCAATCAAAAGCACATGATTGGCGGATTAGATAACTGCAAAAATGAGCAGTGGTACAGCTATTAAAGTATATATATATCATTATTCATCAATAAACACCAGTGAGCCTGTTCCATTGGCAGCCATACATGCCCATGCCATAACACTTCCTCCACCATGTTT
>CM074952.1:7773857-7784579 GCA_037577455.1 Pangasius macronema | reverse complement strand
AGACATTGAACTTCTACAGACTCTCAACCAGTCTCCTTACTCCTACTTACACTTTTGTCCAATCCCAATCACTCCTACAGAGACTCGTGACCAATACTGGCCCAACTATACACACTTGGCCAGTATCACCCACATCTACAAATTCTCTAGGCCAATTTTGCCCCTTTCTACAGTCATTCTTCCTGTCCCCTGATATCTAATCATATCATAATCCCCTGATATCATTGTTGGTTCCAAAATAAAAACTATTAATTCAAACCACAGTGACCCTGACCAAGATTACTGAAGATGAATGTGTGTAATGTGTAAATGCATCACACACCACCGCAAGAGTAACACACCATGTCCAGTGTACTTCCATATTAATGAACCTGGCTAAACCTGAACCTGGTAAACTGAGACAAATTGTGCTCCATAAAGCTAGGATGTCAAACCAAGCTCTGTATGTGTTATACTCTGCTGATATTGCGTTAGAATATTTCTGCTAATTAGCATATGGCATTGATACGATTGATAGATGATTTGTTTTACCAAGTTATGTTCGCTGTCACTAGGTAGAAAAGATGCATGTGCAGGATGTCTTAGTTTAAAAAGCACAAATGATCATTAGAATCACAGAGTGACATTTATCAGTGTAGCTCTTTCTGTAGGTATGCTCCACAGTATTTATTTTTATAGCTCACTAAAGGCAAGTCCCAACTCTTCACAGCCACAATCAATTAATTCATCCAAGACTCCTGAATAAAGAGCTCAGGCCCCTTTATCTGGGATGAGTGCTTTTGTCTGCAGAATTTGTTTCTTAATGAGAAATGGTCATTAGTCTGTTTGAGAACTCGATTTGGATTGGAATTTATCAGCTCAGAGATTGATAGCGATTTTTATCTGGCACATCCCAGACTCCTGGAGGTCAAAGCTAAGGTAATTACCAGACAAATAAGAAAGAATGAAACGTAAAAGAAAGCAGTAGGTCAGTTGTTCACATATTTGTAGACCCCCATCTGCCATGTATTAATACATCAATCAGAGTCCTGATTATTTCCTGTAAGGTTTTGTTTGGATGAAATTCTATGACTCTCTTCTGCTGGATGATGCTGTTTGGCAGCGAGTGTTGGTCTGGGAAATCAAGATCTTTGCAGGAATATTGCCAAGGCAAGATTTAAAAAGTAACTAAAGACATTTCGACAAACTCTTTTTGCAAAACCTGATTTTCTGTCCTCTGATGGGTTTTCCATACCACCACACAAATATGTAACTTTTCACCTTTGGATCAGATGGCTAATGGACCGTTCTCTTTGGTAATTACTTCCGGTTCTTTTTTAATTGTCCACATGCTAAAACCACATTGGCATTTATGAAAACAAAATGAAGAAAGACCCAATCAAATCTTCTTTAATTAATTTCAGCTCAAAGCAAACAGACAAGCAGATAATTAAAACAACTTCAAATCCTTAGGAAAAAAAAAGGACAAATTAATTAAAGTATAATGGAGTAAACAAAATGCATAATGGATGGATTTCGAGAATCGAGCGGTTTAATGAGCCATCGCAGTAGCAACTGGCTGTTTCACCTGCGTTCTGCAGACTGTTCTTTCCAGCTTTGAGAAGATGAACGCAGGCAGATGGAGCGAATGAAGATTAGGATTTCGTTCTTCTGCCCGCCTCTGGCTCCTCCACCACTCGGCTGCAAAAGCTTGATAAGCATGGCAGACTCAAAGCTGAGAGAGTTGAGGGAGAAAGCGCAATAGAGAGCGATTGAGCTTGAAGGAAAGCTTGATATGTAAAATCATCTTTGTGCACTAATTTTCCTTCAACATGCCCTATTTCTGTTTTGATGGGAGAAATTAGAGAACAATAGCATGCAACGACAAAAAACAACACAATGCATGTTGCTTCTAATGGAGCCTGACTATTCTCAACACTTCAGATAATGTAGTAAAAGTGTAAACATCAGCATATTTTGTATTTAGGAAACTTCTTTGGAGTAGGTTTGGGGTTTTAATAACTTTTCTCTGTTCCATACACCTTTACCTTTATTACTTAGAAATGTGAATATGGTGTACCTTTTCATTTTTTTTCTCTTTAGCAAATTATGGTCCAATTCTGTATCTTAAATCTTGTTAAAACGTACACTATATCCACATTTCTAGATGAAAGCTACACGTTAAAGGTACAACGGATAAGGGTCCCGCCCCAGCGACAAGGAAAGATACAGTTTAGGACCCTTTTTTACCTCAGCGTCAGTGAAGTACAATGTTTAGTTACAAGTGTGTGATAAACCGAACGAAAGGTCATACCAGGGTTTCAGTCATAATGCTAAGAAATATTTGTATTGCTGTATTTTCTTGATGCATGAATAAGAGCATTCTAGCCAAGTTATGCGCCTCTTCACTGCAATCAGAAGTCAGTCCCTTGCATCCTAAGAGATACTGTGTTGTTCTTAAGGCTAATGACGCAATAATCTTTCCTCTTTAGGCACAAGTCACGCGGTCACAAGGCTGTTACACCATAATGTTTCAATTAAAAATATAATAATAATAATAATAATAATAACAACAACAACAACAACAACAACAATGACAATAATAATAATAATAATAATAATAACAATAATAATAATGACAATAATAACGACAATAATAATAATAATAATAATAATAATAATGTATTTTAATATTACCTACAAATTATGGAGAACATATAGTGACTTGCTTTTTTTTTAATGATCTTTTCTGTTGGAATTATAATTTCTCTATATTAATTGCAATTGTCTGAAAATAGTGGTGCAATTCATTTTATTAACCTGTAGTTAGAAACACATGATTTATTTCAGGCAAAATGTGCTGAAAGAACCAGTTTAAATGGAAATAATAGAGTTCCAGCTTGTATAGCATCTCCTTTATGTATGTACAGTGTGTAAGGGATGAAACAGGCTGTGCTGTTATAGGAGAATAATCAATGATATGTTGGTGTGAAGTCCAGTAACAGCACGTCCTGAAGTGCTTTACTGTTCCCTACTACAGCAAATCTGCCTACGCTAACAGTGTATGTATTAAAGCATGCTGTATGTTTTATTTTTTTTATAATTACATTTAAACTCATGGAAGGTCTGTGAAGCCAGTTAGTCCTTGTTATGGCTTTTGTTATAGCTGCTATAAACAGTAATTTCCTCACCAGATGTTCTGTTATTCTATCTTTTTAAGTTTAATGAGACAAAAAAAAAATCCAGCTTGTCAAACTGCAGTCCTGAAGACTTTGCCATGTCTGAAAACGTAAACTTAAAGCTTTATCGATAGTGTTGCAAAGCTCTGACACTGCAGACTCTTTTCCAGAAATAGTAAATAAACATCTCCTCACAGAAACCTTCACCATACACACTTCCACACACCTTTTTTACTCCTTTTATGTGAAGCACCTGACATCCAAGGGCCTGGGTAAGTATTTGAACAAGCACATTAATATAAACCTTGCCTTGAAGCCTGACTACTGTCCGAGCTGCTCTTACAGCCAATCAGCCAACCAATCTGACCAATCGGCACTAGGATGTAAAGGAAATATTGAAAAGTCTAAGATATATATGTTCTAGTATTATGGCTGTTGTCATAGATGGATTTGCTGGGTTTTTTTTCTTCTTCTTTTCTTTCCATGACTTGAAAACATGAAAAGGTAATGCTAAAGAACAGCTGTAAAGCTCCCAGTAATTTTTTTTTGGTTAATGATATTGAAATTGTGTTGTAAAGAATGATCTAGAATCTCTATCTCAAGTAGCTATGTCTAGCAGGTATATTTACTATAGAACATGGGAGCCATATTTCAGTATTAGATGCTTCTAGGGAATGAACGTGACAGTTCTCTGCACACGCGTAGATGATAGATTCCTGTTGTTACATGTTTCACAAGGACACGAGGACAAGGCAATTCTATGTGGCTTGTATGTTATGGCAAGACGTTTCCCTGAAAATCCCTGTGAAATAAGCAGTCTTCAGGGTCGAACTGATTGTGAGCAATGTTTCAGCACGCTTGGCTCTCTATCATCCCTTGGGTTAGAAAAGGCACTGGTGCCTTCTGCCAGATCTGCGCTGCTTTGACAGGCCAAAGCCTCAGGACGTTGTAGAAAGCGTGTACGCACTGCTGGTATTTCTAATAGAGGCTACTCAATCAAAAGCAACATGCCAACACACCTTTCTCTCAGATCTGACCTTGCTCTCCTTATACGCTCTAATTATAGCCCTGGAATAGCCGTAATCAAGCGTAAAGCCAATGGGACACTTGGAGCTGTTTATGTTCACGTTATACCCTTGAGAACAGGGTATTAATGCAGCTAATGCGCTCATTTAGAATTTGCTCCGAGCTGACAGAGAGAGCACAGGGCTGGATTCGTGAAAAGGTTTGAAGCACACGTGGTCGACGCTTTTCTTCTGTTCACCAGAAAATCACGTTAGGTAACTCCTCTCCTTTACATGCTCAATTTATCATAAATGGTATCACATCTCATTTCGTTTTGACCACTGAATAGTCTCTGAAGCTCTGATCAGTGCAGCGTCTTTTATCCCACATTCGCCTGAGCAGAATCAATGCCAGTACATTGATCAAGATAACAATGCAAACAACCTACCCACTCTTTCCTGCCAATACACCGTATAAAAGAGTCACAGACAAGAAGTAATGAACATAGACTGGTCTCTTGTCATGGATAAGTTTCAAACTTATTCTTGGGTTGTTCTTAAGAAGACTCATTAATTCATTATTTTTCATGCCACATCGCTACTGAATTCTTGATTCTACAACAGCATGGCTCTGACAGTAGTTCTGGCTTCAAGGCAAATCACAGGTCTATATTAATAGTTTTATTATATTCCATGATCTTTTCTGTATAGACGACTTACAAAGGAATTTGTATGGCGGATGATCCACAAAATAAACTTAGCAAAAATGTGTATAATTGTTGATATGGTGAAGTTTTCTGTGAAGAGATGTTTATTTAATATTTTGGAAGGAGTCTCCAGTGTTAGCTCTTTGCAGTAGTCAGAGAAGTTGGCCAACACAGGACGGTCTTCAGTATGGAGGCCTTCAAGGTTTATTGGTAACATGACAAGCTTCATTTGTTTTCTTATTTATTTCAGAGATAGAGATAGAGATTCAAGAGATAGAGTTAAGAAAGGCTGGTAAAGGAATGACTGCTGTAATGTAAGTCATAACATGAACTAAGTGTTTTGCAATTTTATTAAAAAAAGTATTAGACTTGTAGCCATTTTGTTGAGAATGGTATTAAAAGTAGTGTATGACGTTTCGGTTGTTTATTTGTCTCAAGCCTTTCATTCAAACCAGATTCCTCATGAGTATATCTAGAACTGACCTGACAAGATGAGAAGGAATAGGGTCAAAAGCAAATTGAATCAGGCCTGGCTCTTGTGTTTAACAGGTGGTGTGGTGCAGAAAACCCCGAACTCGTCTGTCCTTCTCCCTCCATCTCGCTCTCATGTCATTCAGCCCAGCCAGACTCCCACAGGCTTTCAAGGAGGCAGTCTGTGCTCAAACACCATCCTCAAGCTCAACGGTACTGCACTTCTCCCTTTCGTTTGTAGTGGCAGTAATAAAGAATTATACTACAATTCACAAATGCCCTCAATAATAAACATAATATTGAATGGACAAGATGGGAGGCTTTAAGAAATACACAACATTTATATACTAATATCATGCTAATGACTGATTTGAAGTGATTCCGTTGGTTATAACGGCTTGCCACTAGCCCTCAGGTGATGATGTCAACATACTGATTCTGAAACGAGAATAATTACTGAACATGCTAATTTTGAAGAACACCTTAGGGAACTGATTTTGTATGGAGAACTTTAACTGAATATACTGATTTAGAAGATAGAAATTTACTGAAGATACATATTTTAAAGGGAGAGCCTTTATTGAACATGATTTTGAAGAGAGAGCTTTTAGTTAACATACTGAAATTGAAGATAAAACCTTTAGTTAAGATACTGAAGATGAAGTTTTTTGAAGATTAAACCTTTACTGAACATACTTATCTTACTGAATAAAATACAATTGTGTTTTGAAGACAAGACCTGAACTGAGCATGATTGTGAAGAGGGAAACTTTACTGCAAATTCTGGTCCTGAATAAAGGCTCCATAGCGAGAATGCCGATTGTCATGAGAGAGCCGATATTAAACATGCTGATTTTGAAGAGAGGACCTTCATTGAACATTCTGATTTTGGAGGCAGAACAGCTGCATTTGCTGATTTTTAAAGGAGATAAATACTAAAGAACTTTTAGTGAAGACTTGGTAGAGAGAACCTTCAGTGAAGATACTGATTTTAAAAAAGAGATCCTTTAGTTAAGTTGAAAAGACTTAGTCACCTTTAGTTAAGGTTTTGATTTTGAAGAGAGAGCTTTTAGTGAAGACTTTGATTTTGAAGTGGGAACCGTCACTGAACATACTTATTTTACTGAATATAGACAGAAGTTGAACCAAACATTCTGATTGGAAAGAGAGAACCTTTACTGATCATAAAGATTTTGAGGAGAGAGTCTTTAGTGGATGTACTGATCTAGATAAAGGTAAAACCTTTTCATGAAGATACTGATTTAAAGAGAGAACATGAAGAAAACAGACTTTCTTTTAGAACAAGTCAGGCACTATTTTTATTTATTTTTTTTAAATAGAAGGCAGCTCAAGTTCTGTCACTAAAAAATACCACCACAGTCTTTACCCTGCCTCAGGCTTTTTGGGTCTTTCAGAGAGAGTTTTTCTAAATGCTTTCACCTGTCAGTCAGAAGTCCATTGTCGAACAGTAATCCCTGGGATACAGGCAGAAGTACGCTGTATATGCAGTGCAGTCAGCCTGTATAGACTGAATGGTGGTGTTTCGTAGCATGGAACGCGAAGCGAGCCCAGCGTTTGCCAGATATTGATGGCGAGTTGGCTAGTCTCCTGCAGAGTCGGATGAGAGAAGTGGACGGTGCCCGGCTGCAGAGTCGAGGTGAAACAGAGGAAGTGCGTCAGAGGAAGATTGACAGGATGGCAGCTGTCCGTCAGTATGAAGAAAACACCACGTCCAGCACACACGAGAAAGCCAGCTATATGGTAAGAGAAAGAACTCTCAGTGAACATTAAAGGCCAAAAGCCTCACCCTACTGCTGAGAACTACTTGTGTTTTACCAGTTATCATGGATGATGGATGATAAAAAAAATATATATAGCTTTATTAAACAAAGCATTCCTTGATGTATTGCAATTTCTTGCAAGGTTTCCTTACAAGTTCTCGACTCTAATTGGTCAGAAGGTCAAAAGTTTTCTATAACAGCAGCTCTGACAGTAGTTCCATCTGTGAGGCGAAACGCAGGGTTAAATTAATGCACTTCTTCTAATTAATGTTATTAGTTGCTGTTGTAGTTTCTATAGTAACAGTTTATTTATAGGGACTTGTATAGATGAATCTAAGAATAATAAGAAACAGATTGAAAATGTGTTGCTATTTAAGAAAGAAAAGTGTTTACTCATTGATATTGTAAAACTTTCTGTAAGGAAGTGTTTCTTTACCATTTAGAGAAGGAGTCTCCGATCTTAGTGCTTTGTAACAGTAAGTTTTCCCTAATCCGAGTTTCTCTGGAACATGACAAGCTGCATTTTATTCTTAAAGAGAGGAAGAAAAAAGAAAAGCTGCTAAAGGAACGAATGTGTACATACATAAATGATTCTATTAAAACAGGAAATAGAATCTTGTCTTGCAGATGTTTCACAGCTATATAAACTATAAACAGATATAAAGTATGACTTCTTGTTCATTAATACATTAAACGTTTTAATCATTTGGCAATGTGCTGTGATATAAGGGGAATAAAACACTTTGGGACATGCTGTTATAGGAAAATGCCCCACTGTGGGGTGGTAACAGTAACTCCACGTTGTATCTGCCTGCATCACACCATCCTGTTGTGGATTATTTTCCTCAAACTGCATGCACTATAGTATTTCATTCCTTAGATAATAAATATCATCTGTCTAAATGTTTTAATGTTTTGTTTTTTTAAATATAAAGAGATCTTGCTGGTGGACCCAAACTTTTGGGCTGCTGGTACTCCCGGTATATTGTAAAAATGAAACTACTATCGTTTTAATCTGCTCACAAGGCTGTTTTTATTGCATTCACATCATGTTCCAAAGCATCACTTGCTCTTCAGCTGTAACTGAGCCTGGCACTTACAGCTGTGAATGATATATGAGATAAAGCACTCCGGATCGTTGCCTCCCTCTTCATCTCCACTTCACTAAGCACTGTCCTAAAATCCACTCTGCACATATCCTCCTTACTACTTTTTAAGAATGATAGAAGAAGGTGTTTATATGTTAGATTGATCATATCCTCACGGTTAAGGACATTTTCTGCTTCATCATCGTTTGTTGCTGAACAAGTTGTTTAAATCATCAGGGTTTTTGTTTGAGGTTTATTTGTGTGTTTGTGTGCTCTTCAGTGACTTTGTTTCTTCTTTGTTTATCTGCTTATATTCCAGAGGAGAAAGGAGGATCGGGCGCAGCACTCTCAGGACCTGCGTTTGATAGAGGCCTATCGAGAACGCTGCAAAGTGGAGGGCATCATTAACATGCTGAGCCAAGCCATCACCACTACGCACACAATCTATGCTACACTCGGGACCGCTGAATTCTTCGAATTTGTGCTTAAGAACCCTTTCAACATTCCTCAGACGGTCACCATTGAGTGTGAAGACCCTGAGCTTAGGTGGGACTTTTTACATACACATACATACTCTTTCTGAATGGTTAAACCACCAATGTGTGCACATTGTGTTTATTTTACAGTGTATACAGTGCAATTCCATGGTTCTAAGATCAACCCTGATATATATTTTTTCTATTGTATTGATTGTTGTCAGTAGCTAAGCAATATGCCACCGATGAGGTGGTTAACCGGTCGAGTGAGCAGTAATCAATCACTGTGCAATATAATGGGTTACATGTACATTTAAACATCATTCTCAATTTTGCAAAGTGCTGTGTTAATAAGAGACCATAGATCATATTCGCCTTGTATTAGTATTGTCATTATGGAAACAACTATGCAATCTCTATGGTTTGGAAGACCGTTCTACCCCCTACTGGGGCATAGGTCACTGATAAGAGTCCTTGAGCCATCCCTGGTCAGACTCTTTTTTCTCCCTGCTAGCTTCAGTAGTATCACAGTCTCTTGATCTTTACCTCTAGGTATTGGTGTTGCATGGTTGTCCTCTATTCTGCTAGCCTTGGAAATTCCAAGTGTTAGCTTGACTAATGGCTAATTTGTGGTAGGCATGTGAAGCATGTGGTTGTTTCATCCACATGGTCTGGTGCATAGGCCACTGGCCAAGGTCTTTCAGCCATCCCTGTTCATTGCCCTTTTTTCCGGCTTCAGTTCACAAAAGAAATGTTAGATTAGTAAGGAATAAAACTATTTAGGAAAATAATCAATGATGGGGTGGTATGTTGCATCTCAGTGCGAAGTGGAGTTACTGTACTGTTACCACCCTGAAGTTGATTTTTTTTTTCTTTTCAATTACAGCACAGCCTGAATGTCTTATTCCTGTTATGCCAATGATTGCAATTTTTATTTATTAAGGCACGGCATAATTTTTTAAAATCTGTTTATAGCTACACTTAGTGTTTTGAAGTTAACAAGGCAAAAAAATGCAGCTTGTTAGAGAGAAACCTTTAAATACAAAAAGTCCTCCAGAATTAGACATCGAATTATGTGGAGTGTCCAACATACAAGTCCCTGTGAATGAGTTATTAGTACACATTACAACATATTATTGTTCCGTTTACAGGAAGATTTAATATGGTCACCACGTTAAATTAGGCTAATGCTATAATTGTAGAAAGCCGTGCAACAATCCAGGTCAGTTTGCAGCTGCCATACAAGTCCATACAAATGCTAAAATATATGCTAAAATATTAAATAAAATTAATCAACCACCCACTGAATAAATTAATCAAATTAATATTTTTTTTTTCATGCAAAACATGGGCACAGTTACATTTTTGAAATAAGGAATGCAGCAGAAAACCTTGAAGGAAAAGAAACTGCTTGTGCAAATGAATTGGAATCAAAGCCATCAGCTCAAAACAAGAGAGCAATTAGCAGTAAAGAACAAAAGCCTTCATCATCATGTAACCTGCTGATAGCATTGGAGTGCTTAGCTCTCTTAAAACTAGGAAAAAGCTTTGTGGGTCTACTTTCTGACTGTAATGTAGAAGCAGCAGGTGGTGTAACACATCTACACTGATACACTGTGGAACACACTCCGACATGTTGCGGCAATACCTGTAATATGAGTGAAATCCTTTCTTTGAATCTGAGAAGGGGTTTTTCTTCACCAAGGAAAGAATTCTGCGATCATCCACTTTAGTTGTCTTCCCTGGTCTTCCAGGGAATTAACTCCAGACCTTTTATCTCCTTAATTGATCATGAAATAAGGAGGAAACAGGACACAGCTGGCCATTAACCTTTTAAAACCACTTATCAGGCAATTGTCCAATTACTTTTGAGCCTGTGAAATGGAGGGAAAAATGTCTGTATGTATGGTTGCCAATGGAACTGGTTCTCTTGTATTTATTGATGATGCGACTGCTGACAAAAAGCAGGATGAATTCTGAAGTGTTTCGGGCAATATTATCTGCTCATATTCAGCCAAATGCTTCAGAACTCATTGG
>CM074952.1:7744421-7773757 GCA_037577455.1 Pangasius macronema | reverse complement strand
ATTGTGGTGGTGTATAGAGCCAAAAATGTTAGAATTGTGTCGATGTCCCAATATTTATGGACCTGACTGTAGCTGCTTAAACACACATATCCACCCAAACATACGCATTCAAACAAAGACTAAACATGCTAGGGCTTAGGAATGCTAGGCAATAAAAGCAGATCTGCACCGAAACAGCATTTCCATTACCAAACAAACGTCCTTTGTGTAAATAATTTAATCATTTACATCTGATAATGAACAGATTAAAATGTGCCATTATTTTAAACGGAAAAATGTAATGATTGAGATGGTGAAACTTTGTGTATGAAGACATGTATGGAAGGAGTTTCGAGAATTAGCCGAAAAGCTCTGCCCTTATAATGACTGTTGATAAAGAAACTTCTTAGTGTTGGCATCCAAGAAAAACACGTTATTATGCTTATAACTTGGTATGAATTGACCTCAAGTCTAAAATTGTTGGTGGATCAGCAGCTGTTTTGATGATTTGATGCTGATTTAATTGTGGATGGTTTCCAATGGCTTGCATGGCTTCCCATGGTAATCAAAATGGCAGACACTGGCCACTTTAAATCCACCTCCAAAACAGACCAGCAGCTGTGCTTAATATCGTAAACATGCTAAAAGTGCTTAAATTCATAATTACACTTTGGTTTTGCCATTTCTATTCCTAGAGATATACAAAGATTCCTGCTGTGAGCATTTTCCCAAGAGGAATGGGCAAAAATATCAGTACCCAGATCTGCAGCGCTGATATAATTTATATAAAAAGGCATATCTAAGATGGATTGCAACTGTAATTGCAGACAAAGGTGCTTCTACCAAGTGTTGATAAGTATGATTCAAGAGTCTTCCCAGTGAAATATATTCAGTTAAATGCATATGTGAAATACACTCGAAACCTTGATATTGTGACCAGGTTATCATTCTAGTAGTCAGTCACATTATATTAGTCCTCTGCGATTAATCTGTCTCTGTCATTTCTTGAGAGATCTTATTTCCCACCTGTACGGATGCTGAATTCTGGATAGGAGAGCTGAACGTGTTTACCTCTGTCTGCTTGCAGCTCTTTTCCTATTTCGAAACCATGAAATGTCTCATTGTCGCTTTCAACTCTTCCCCTTCTCGGGAGTGTGTGCGAGTCTCAGAAAGACATGCCGCCTTTAGTGCTGGGTATTATGGAACAGGATATGATAAAACATGATGAGACTCAATTTCAGGTCTCTGTCCTTTGTGTGCAAGATGGAGTTTCGAAACCCTGAAATTCTTTTGATCATCTTTTTACGAATATTCACTTTCCCATGGCCCCAAGTTCACTTCCTTTGATGTCTCAAGCAACCCCTTCTTTTATATATTTGTGGATGAAATTTCTAGTGTGGAAGCAGTATTTTATTCTCAGCCCATGTTATCTTTTACTTTTCTTTTTTTAACAGGCTTCAGAAATAGACAGCTTTCTCTTCTTTGCCTAACAGTAAACATAATCCACACTGCTTTCTCCACCTGCAGCATGAAGTGCTGGAAAGAGAAAGAAAAGCCTGAAGCTGTTCTTCACTTCTCAATTTTCTGTCTGTAGTGTTATAGTGAACACTGAGGAATGGAGGTATTTTAAAGACTTGACAAAGACATGCACTCCGTTGGAGGTGGAGATGTTTCACATGAAGGAGGGTAGCTTGACACCTCAGGTGTACTTGCGGCCCAGAGAGAGCGTCCACATCCCTCTGAAGTACCAAAGCTTTGTCTCTGGGCATGTCCTGCTTTCTCAGGTAAACTTTCTTTTAGGTACACTCGTTTTCTCAGGCACTTTCTCTGTAAGATGCACTTGACGCACGGACAGTTATCTTGTAACTTTCACCCAAATGCCCTGATCTTTATTTTTATACAGTACAAGGCACTGTTTATTCTGCAGATAATGTACAGTTGTTTCTGTCATGATTTTGGGCTACAAACGTCGAGTCTGTTGCAGTGTCTGAATTTGTTCCCTATTTACCATATCGTGCACTATTTAGGGTGCAGCCATTTTGTAGTATTATCAACTTTCTCAGTGAACAAATTATATTCCCTGTTTCACTGAATTATTAGATCCAGTTTCAATGTATTATTACCCATAGTGCACTGGAAACCCAGTGTACAACTGACACACATTACTTTTATAAATAAGAACAATACATAGCAATTTCTTTTAGCTTAAAATGTACTAGTCAGAATAAATATGTGTGGTGTGTGTGTGTGTGTGTGTGTGTGTGTGTGTGTGTGTGTGTGTGTTTTTAATGACCACTAAAGCCAACTTCTTGGTCTTCTTCTTCTTCTTCTTTCGGCTTTTCCCTTCAGGGGTCGCCACAGCGAATCATCGCTCTCCACCTATCCCTATNATGTCCAAACCATCTTAATCTGGCCTCCCTAACTTTGTCCCCCAAACGTCCAACATGAGCTGTCCCTCTGATGTACAAAGCCAACTTCTTGGTGGTGTATTAAAATCCATGAATGATATTATATTAATCTTTGTAATTAACATGATTTTCACTGGAATCCAAGATTTATTTTAAAATGCAATTTTGAGAAGATTTAAAAAAAAATTGGCATGTTAGACTATTTTTTTGGTAACAGTTTCCTACATTACCCACAATGCCATTTAACTACCCGCTGATAGTAGTGCCAGTGCGATTTAGCTCTCGGTTCATCAATCACTTTCAGACGCATGCTGTGTGCTGTTGACTAATGTCCTGTGTGTTGATGTTTTAGGACTCAAAGACTTCTAACAGTCTACATTTTGCTCACCACCAGCAGTCTAACACAGTGATGGCTAAATCTATCAAGGTAGGAACATTAATCCTTGTTGCCTCTATCAGTCTCATGCACTTTTCTTCAAGATATTTCTGCATGACCTTTCTGCAGTATGAAAGAAAATGTAACATTGCAGCTCCTATGTAAAACCTTGAAAGCAAGTAGGAGCTTCTCTGAACGAGTGCATACATCTCAAAGGATTTTAGCACACAATGTACTCGTATATCACTGCTAATGGATTTTGATAACTAAACATGAGCACAGTGTACCAAGGAACATTGAAGAAAGATGTTAAACCCAGAACACTAATGTTCACGACACAGTCATAGTTTAAACAGTTCAACGGATGTATAAATAAAGGCAATGAAGATCATATCACGTGTTCGTTATGCTGCGATGAGGGTTAATGCTTAAAAAAAAAAAAAATCAAGGAGATTGGAGTGACGGAAATGGCAGGTAGAGAAGCGTACTTATATTGACAGCCAGTGCTGTGCTGCAACTCCTGTAATATGACAAAAACAGAAGCTCATCGAGCTCTACAGACATGTTTAATTTCTACTGATTTCTGTAACTCAATCTACATGCACATTGACATTTTTACATATTTACATGTCTCTGTGGATATGATTAAACAGAGTGCTGTCTCATACACTGTGCACTTAAGACTGATGCATTCACTTCAGATTGATTATGTGATAAAGAAAAAAGTGGTGTTAGACATGAAATCTAATTGAAATCGTCAGTGATAAAAAAAATAAAGAAACGTGTGTAACAAAAATAAAGAATCAGAATGGAAGACAGAACTGGAAAGTAAAGAAAATTATGGAATTGTAATGCACAGAAATATACATGAAATATACCAACTTAAAATAGAATTTAGGTTCTGTCTTGAAAATATCTAGAATAAGAAGCATGTAACACCTGTCCACCCACTGAATGCAGGTCAATTTTGACACTGACATGTAACTTCCCTGTCAAATTTTCCCACATTCCCACAAAAAAAAAAAGAAGAAGTGGGGGTTTTATTGTTTATATGTGATGACTATGGTAGGTCTCCTTGTGAATGAGCAGTTTTTTTCCTTCCCATTTTCTCCTGGCCAATTTCCACCCACCAGCCAAAAGTGCTATCTGCCCTCTTCCTCATACACGGGCTCACAGATAACTAAAGTTTGCCAGTGTTGCTGTGATTGACAGGGGAGAGAATAATGTCAGCCCTCCCACCCAGACAGCATGGCCAGTTCTGCTCTCTTGGACCGCTGGCCGTGGATGGCTATGGTATCATTGAGATTAAACTCTCAATCTCTGGACAGTAGGACAAAAGAGATTCTGTTGCCCCACTCAGTACCCGGATTCTTTTTTTTCTACAGTCTATTATTCTCAGCTCGCAGAAGTGTATGTTGGCCAAACGTGTAGTTGGTGTATAATAAACAGGTTAAATATTGACAGAAAAGATAGTACTCTACAATAAAAAGCAATGGACAAAGAATTATGAGATGTTTTAATGGAAAGTGGCCATGGAAAGAGATTACCCTGTGATACTGAAATAAATTTAAACTAAAATTTGTTAAACAAATATCCAACTATCCACCAACTGTACTGAGCTACACAGCTAATTAAAATCCCTGAAAAAGCGCATTTTCACACTTAGCCGAAATGCTTAAGTTTGTACCCAGGATCAACCAATACGCCAAAGTCCAGACCACCATTTTCAAGTGGACCAGAGATCAGTTCTTGGAATCTGACCAGCGCTTGAAACTAATTTTCACACTTTTAATCATTTAGTTCACAGATCCTTTTCGATGTAAAAATGTTGTATCCAGACTCCCTGCCTTTATCCCAACAACAGCTCACTGTATGTTAGCCATTGAAATCTCAGAAATGTCCTGATCCGAGTACACACACACACACACACACACACACCACAAACGGCAGTACTCAGAGTTGAGTTACACGTGCATAGTGAGAAGTTTATACATCGGTATTCAGACAATTATGGGACATTGGATGAAACAGCGTGCTTATAAGAGACATTGATTATCTCAAGGATCTCAGACAATTATGAACAACTCTTACTTCAAGTGAGCTGTAAGCATGGCAAATGAGTGCTCGGACAACTTATCCTTTAAACTAATTCAAAATAAATTAAACATGTGAAAAAATAGCCTACATCCTACAAAATAAGGTAAATAATAGGATGTGCTATTTGCTGTTTTCTTCTTCAGTCCACATTTTCTATCCAAGCTGGCAACCTGAGAGGCCTGAGCTACATGCAGGTCATTTTAATAATCCGAATGCGGTGTCCAGAAAATCACCATGTTCACCTGTATGAGTGTACTCTGAGTATAAGAAGCTTTCCCGGTATAAATACTGGCCTACATTATGAACTTAATTCACAGAGTCTGAACAGAGAGGCAACCTGCAAATAGTATATTTATGCTTTGTGGCTACAGAAGGCCAACGCTAGGCCATATTTCCCATTTAATTAGGACAAAAATAACTCAAAGTACATAAATGGCTTGCTGGTCAAAAAAAAAAAAAAAAGATAAAAGCAGTTGTTTAAGGCATGTAATACTTAGAGGGCTGCTAAAGGCTTCTAAAGTGCTCTCCCTCTGAGATGTTTTATGTTTGATAGAAATCAAAGAGCCAAATCCTCCAAATTTCCCAGAACAGCTCTCTTTATCCTGGGTAGTGAGTATGCTTGTAAATCATAAATTGTGCAGCTTCTCTCCTGAGGAACGTCAGAGCATGTGAGCAGAAAACAACTCAGCGCTCAGCAGGTTGTTTAAGTGCAGCTCTCTTGGCTGTGTTTGGGTGTCAGGTTCAGGCGCTCTTTCTATATTCCTGGCTCTGGGCCACGCATTTCAGCAGACGGACGTCTTTTCTGGGCAGTTTATAATTTGTGTGTAATGTTGGTAAATGGAGCCAACTAGTTGAAATGGATTTTTTTTTACCTTAATAATTTTGAGCTGATTTGTTGGGGCAGTTTGAATCAGTGGGTCCAGTGTGTAGGGTGTGTATGTGTGTGTGTGTGTGTGTGTGTGTGTGTGTGTGTGTGTGTGTGTGTGTGTGCACAAGTTTGCAGAGAGGGTTACAGAGAAGGGGTGATGTGTCAGTCCTCAAGTGACCATGTCTGACTTATTGTGTGTGTGTGTGTGTGTGTGTGTGTGTGTGTGTGTGTGTGTGCGTGTGCGTGTGCGTGTGTGTGTGCCTCTGCTGTTTTGCCTTCAGGCTTGAGCTGCCATATGCAGCCTAGAGAGACTTACCCTTTAGGGTCTTGCTGACACATGCAGACAGTCTCACACTTCATACTCCGATACTCAGTCAGGGTCAACTGTTGTTGCACTCCAAGTGACACCACCTCAAGTCATGTGCAGAAGTGTCAGTGCAACTGTAAAGCTGACAACACACTCAACACGCATGTTCAACGAGAGATATCACACTTGATCCAGCTCTGGGGTGTCAAACATGTGACCAGTGGCCAGAATAATGGTTCGAATCCATTCTGAATTAAAATCTTCATGTGGTCCGTAATTGAAGTGGAAGATTCACTTGAAAATGGACTCAGTGCAGTTTAGCCTGTTACCTAATAAGCAGTAAGTAATGAGAGGGTGTGTTCCGGTGATTTTATCACGGGTGAGGGGGTTCTTATGCATAACGCGAAGCAGGGTACCACAAAAATAATGTGATAGAATTCAAAATGTATTTATGTTATTAATAATATTCATAATAAACATTTCTTCTGTTTGCTAACAATAAGCTTTAGTTGCTAAGCAACGTTAGTGTGAGGATGAGCGTATATCAAGGATTTTGAACATGGCTCAGCTGATCATATTTTAGAACTGAAGCTGGCAGTTTTATAAAATGAGTTTGACACCAGTGATCTAGCTTCAGCTTTCAGCTGGACTTACCAAACAAATTCCAATACTCGGACATCACGTTTCATGATTCCTACAGGAGCGTTTAACCCTCAGGGTCTTACTGAGTCATTCTGTTCTTAGAATAGCAAGGTGAAATACTCACAGCTGTGCACACACACACACACACACACACACACACACACACACACACACACACACACACACACACACTTGCTATTAGCATGAACTTTAAAGGGCTGTTGTAAATCTATGTCCCTAAATTGTTGTAAATATTAAGTAAGTATGCTGAGGTTTAACTAGTAAACTCTTGAGCCCGACTGTATATTGATCATCCGAAGTCCTATTAATCATCTGAAATCTGCACAATCCTTTTCCCTTAAGATACGCAAAATACTATATACCCCCAATGCATGATATCTATTTATTCCTCTTTATATTCTTTCATAAATCTCATACATAATAACTGTTTTGTCTAATTATATGAACGCAGCACATACAGATTTGAAGAGAAAACATAACAAACCGTTATGAATAAATTCCAAACAACATAAAAATTACTTAATATAGTTGAAATAAAAAATGCACATCTACCATTGTCAAATTATTTAAAAAGAATAAAACAACAAATAAAATATTCTGTTTAGGAAAACAAAATTTGGCAAAATGTGGAATCTGCTCTTGTGAAATATATATGTATATATATATATATATATATATATATATATATATATATATATAGTTTAAGTCATAGTACTTCTGCTTATAAACCTAAATTTGGGGTCAGCTGAAAGTGAATCTGCTTTTTTGACAGATATTTCTTGCAAATTTCTGTGAGCTGTGACAGAAATGATTGATTTAACATGTCTCTTGTTATTTCCGGCTATTAAATGTGACTTCAGAAGGTTGAGGCTTCAGTGTGTCAGTTGCAGACAATTTCGTCACAGCAGCAACACTTCACTGTGATTCCTCTAGCAGAGGCGATAAAATATTCCCGCATATGCCGTTTTGCATTTCTAAATAAGACGCTCTAATTGGCTGTAGTGACCTACCAGAGCCAGAAGAAAAAAAAATCTTCAGAAACTGATCTATGTAAGGAATAAAACACTACGTGGCATGCTGTTATAGGAAAATAATGCATGATGGGGTGGGTGTGATACTGCCTGGCAAAACCTGAGTTACTGTTACCATCCTGAAGTGGATTATTATCTGATTACTGTATGACTCTTACACCACAGCGATTTTGACATCAATTATTGTAACCGTTTATTGTTGCATGTGATGTTATGGAATGCCTATGAGACAAATTCGTTACTGCTGTGAACTTTGTTATAACAAATATAAACAGTCGTTTCATCACCAGCCGCTTTTCTTTTATCCCTATTGACATTAGTAAGACCAAAAAAACTCTGTCATGTTGCTGAGAAACTGGAGAGCACAGAGTCATCACAAGATTCTGCCCCAGTGGAAAACGTCCTGACACTGGAGACTCGGTCCATGAGTGTTAAATTAACATCTTCCACCAGAACACTTCATATGAATGAGTAGATTTTATTTCATTTTATCCATTTATTATTAGGCTTAGATTATGTGGAGTGTCTGCCATACAAGTCCCTGTGAACGAGTTGTTACTGTATCAGAACAAGCACTTTTCAGGAATTCTCAAGCATCTATGTGCTACAAACATCTGAGATGTTCATCTAGCTGGCTTCATGACAGGCATAACAGAGATGAAGATAAGATCGATTAGTCTTTCAGTTTTGAACTTGACGATAGTAAGTCTGTCGATAATTAATAAATAAGTAGCAAATGTTCTTTGCATGTCGTCCTCCTGAGGGGAGATTATGACCTGTTCTGCTTCTACTCGCTGCACAGGTGTTTTTCCGAGCAGCGGACAGTCAGCCGCTGGCCATCTGCCAAGTGCGAGTGGAGCCAACTCCCCACATAGTCGACCAGACCTTTCGCTTCTATCAGCCCGAGCTCTCCTTCTTTAAGAAAGCCATCCGGCTGCCTCCTGTTGAACCCGGCACACCAGGTGTTGCTCATTATCAGCCTTACAACTGTTCCCACACACACACACACACACACACACACACACACACACACACTCACACACACACACACACACACAAACACTAACTTTCTTTCTCTGTTGCTTTCTTTCTCTGTTTCTAACACATACACATTTACACTGTGCTGTCCTGTTCACCATTACTGATCTAAAGACCACATTTGTCCTCTGTTTTCTCTCTCTCTTTCTTTCTCTCTCTCTCTCACACACACACACACACACACACACACAGATGCTTGTTCCAGGCTCCAAGTGCGTTGCAGCGACCCCAATGTGATCTGCCACGTCATCGCCACGGTGAGCCAATCACACAGCACCTCTCAGACTAATCAGCCAACCAGAACTGAGACCAAGAGGAAACGATTTATTAATTCACCAATATTTGGTGCACTAATGACGTTCATTAAAACTGCTCTGCTGAAATGGCTTGTTCTTGTATTATTTAATTGGTGTGTAAATTAGTCAAATAAATAAGCTGATTATTATGTTTTAATGCACCACAGGCTCCAGGAGAACCTCAGGACATTTATCTGAAAGTGCCTGGGGCTCCCAGTCCACAGATTAAGACGTTTGTCATCACTGTGTTCAAGTATGTGCCATTTCTCCTCGCCTCTGTGTGTGTGTGTGTGTGTGTGTGTGTGTGTGTTTGTGTATATGTGCATGTGTGTGTGTGTGTGTGGGCATGCCTGCATGTAGCTGCTGCATCCTTGATTAATCTCTGCTAGTGTGATTAATGTCATTTGCTTAATCAAGGTTTCTCATTTACTGTCTGATTGCATCATGTTGCAATATTCATTTATTCATCACAGCCAGAATCAGATGTTTCTCAGTCAGGGAAATGGAATAAACAGCATCATGACAAAACATAAAAGCAAATCACTAAAGGCACTAAAGAATGTGGTGCTATTGTGCATCAATGGAAATACAAATCAATTCATTGTTAATTAATCATTAATAAATTAATTAGTTGGCTAATTAGTTCTTGGTATGTACACTGAAGTCTAAATACATTTTAATAATTCAATAATTCACCTGGCAACATTTGAACATTTTCTGCTCTACATAGTTCTCCAGACATTCCTAAACTGAACTGTGATTGTCTTTGCGTGTGTCTCAGTCAATATTAAAGCATATTTAAACTTTTACTCCTAAAAGTGAAAAAGGAGAAACATTGCATTTTATAAAAATGAATAGTTTCGGTCAGATTGGTTGAGAAGCTTTCATTATGTTGCTTAGCAACCAAAGCTTACTGCTTGAATACATTGCATGGTGTTTATTGAGAATGTTATCCATAATAAATGTAATTATTTACTGAACATTTTAGCATTTTAGCATTTGATCATGGGTAAAGAGGTTTGAGGTGCTGTGCTTAGTGTTGTTTGTTCACTAACGTATGCCCTCTCATGAATTATTACTTCATAAAGATTCCACTCGTACTGTGACTGTGGTGCACGAGCATCACACACATTTTGACAGACAGTATATGATTAGGTTTATGTCTGTTTCGCTACGGCACATGTCTGTCCGACAACGTGATCAAAGCATGACATTCACTGTGGGAGGAAATCACACTTAGCAAGGTTGCAGGCATGTGTAGACAAACGAGCTAATCTTACCACAGCCTTTGTTAAACTGACTCCTTAACCAGTGTGTTCTTTGCAGGAAGATAGCCTAGGCAATTAGTAAAAAGTAAATAACCCTTTCCATGTCATTTTGATCATACACACAGTATTTATGATTTCATGAGTAAAGTACAGAAGTCAAAGTACTCTATATGGCTATAAATTTATGGCCATCTGACCATCACACTCATACATGCTTTTTGAACATCAAATTCCAGATTTATAACAATTTAGGGAAGGCCCATGTATGGGTGTGACGGTCATGAGTGCACATACTTTTGGCCATATAGTGTATGTTATAGGCTTATTTGTTTTTTTAGGGGCTAACAGTGAAACCTGGCTGTTACCCCTTAAGTTTGAGATTGTTTTTCTTTTTTTTCTTTTATTCAACACAACAAAAATACATCATCGACCAAAATAATCTAAATTAGCACTAGAATCACTAAGTACATAAAAATATTGTAATATAAACATATTTAATGTTTATATTTAATGTGTTTCAGGGTGGACCATACCTTTACTTCCAAAACTACTGCCATGGAACAATAAAGATTAACAGTCACACTGGTTATTGTAGTAATTGAATATAACTTGACATTTTTAATCTGTTTCTATGACCAGTAAACCTGCAATAAACATAAAGCATAAATAGCATAAAAAGCATAATGAGTGAATTATACCTTTAGTCTTAAATTCAAAGCAAATGTTTAGAAAACATTTGAAAGATTTCGGTTTGATTTACATGCAGCAGGAAGGATGTTGGATGAAGGGTGGCGGAGATGTTTGTCTCCTCTTTTTAACTGGAGAAGATTTGCATACATGAACACACTTAGCGCATATAAACCATGTATTTGTAAATGTCTTTTAGAATTACTCCTTAGTATCCCTGCCCCTGCACATCCAAATGTTAAACTGCCTTTCTGTTCAGACTGGTAGATGGTAATGTGAGTAAATGAAGTGTGTGTGTGTGTGTGTGTGTGTGTGTGTGTGTGTGTCTGTGTGTGTCTGTGTGTGTGTTTGGGGCAGTGATCCCTGGCTGGCCTCTCCTACTCAGACGTGGCAGGTGTACATGCATTACCTGCAGAAAATGGACATTAGCTGTGTGTGTGGTACGCTCAGCTGGCATTCCCTTGTACTGCGTGGCACACAGAGCATCCGCAAGGTCAAGTGCTACACTTCCCACCCTCTGGAGCTGCAGGTACACACCATGGGGTCAAAGGGCAACAGCCAGTCCTGACTCGCTCTTTGGGATCTGTCCATTTATTTAGCACTGCAAAAAAAAGACATGCTACCAAGTGAAAATGTCTTTAGTTATTTATCAATTAAAGGATAATATTCTAATGTCATTTCGTGTATATTCTAATAATTTGTATAGAGCTCTATAAAAATGAGTAAAAAACCTCCTTTTAGAAATAAATGCTAAAAAATTAGCAAAATTATGTGCCAATAGAACGAAGACTATTTCACGCTTGAAATTAGTTAAGAAAGAGTAGAAATAGGTTTATTAATCTGAGATTTTTATTTTATATTATATGGTAATCTTATACAAGGAAATACTATAAATTTGAATATATTCATGATATCTTCACTTGCTAAGGTGTCTTTTTTTTTTTTTAGATGAGTGTGAGATGAAGTAAATCACAATTTCATTAAGTTCACAATGTAGAGAGAGGAGATTACTGACTGATGAGGAAGACTGACACAATGAGGCAAGATTAAGCTGAAAAGAAAACTGTCTAACATCAAGAAACAAAGGCAACGCATCAGGCAACACAAAATCCTTTATGTGATTGTTCGGTGGGAATTTTGTTTAGGTTGCACTCAATGCAAGGATACTTTGTTATAGCAGTTATTTAGCAGCTGATCTATTTACAGGCTTTAATGTGTCGGTGCAAACCAGCATGAAGTTTAATATACAATCACACACTCAATCCATTTCGCCCTAAGAAACATACAGGAACAGAATTAACTGAATCTTTTAATCCTAGTTGTGTTTCTTTTTTATGAATTATAATACTATTGGCTAATGAATTGGTAGTCATGTACTGTATAAATCCTACTTAATTACAGACAGTCAGAAGGTATCCAATTCACAGCTCTCGAAAGCTTTATATTTACAACATCACAGTAAAAACTGGGAATGGAAAGCAGTACATATGGGTGAACGATTTCCTGTCTTGTTAGAGAAACTACCCAAAGAGCTTTGATATTAAAATGCTTTAATTTCTCATGATGATTTTTACATAGTAAGATTTTCAGCACATGTAAAGTGTAAAAATGTACAGGCACATGCAGCAACAGCAATAGCAAGTGTAAAATTTGTAGTAAGAACAATTCTCAACAAGTTATTAGCACAATTATGCACACAACTCAAAGCATTACATGTAATAAGTGATATTTTAAGCTCAAGGACATATTGTATGTATAGTTGTATGAATAGTTATGTGTATGTATAGATTATGTATAGTTTCATTGAACCTTGTTTTATTTAATCTGTTTTGTTATACATTTTACACTCCTTTATATTCTTCAGTTTCTCCATGTGGACTTCCCTCTTGAATTCAGACCACTGCTTTTCAGTAGGGTTCAAATGCAGAGACTGAGATGGTCATTCCAGCCATTGGGACTCATTCATTGGGAACACATTCATTATGAGTTCCACTGGGACTCATTCATTATGTTTTGCACGTGTAAATGTTTGTGTAAACCAACCTGAGCTAAAAATTTTAAGGTGGATTTACAAAAGTTTTGGAAGTGCTGATTTTCTTCATACTTGCTTGTGTACGTTAATGAATGCCAGTCACCTGTAAACCCCCATGTGCAAGCACGGATCAGCTGATCTGCATGTAGTGACGTCCACAAAACTCAAGTGCAAAGACAGCTGTGAGCACAAAGCTGTCGATCAGGGTAAAGTCTGAAAAACAGAAATGGAAATTATTTTGACTCGCTACTATGCCAATAAAAATATTTGATAATATATAATACTAAATGATTATTGGGGATGTGTTTAGGGGTCCAGTTACTGGAAAATATCAACCATTTGTCTCGTTTGTGTTGAAAGTATTTGGTTTTTCGCCACAGTAAATTGGAAATGTTACATGTGTGCAACATCATATTTATACCCCAAGGACACAGGACATTTGTTTGCATTTAAAAAAGGTAGTTCTTATGAGAAAGAAATAATATTTTATATTGTGTGTGTGTGTGTGTGTGTGTGTGTGTGTGTGTGTGTGTGTGTGTTGGCCAGGTGGACCCAGAGGAAGTGTTTGCTCTCCCTGCCCTGGTTGTGGAGGACATTAGGCTGGGAGTGAAGGCTCTGCACTCCGGGAGCTGCTTCCGCTACCTTAACGTGGTGGATGTGGACACGAGGCAGCTGGTGGCATCCTGGCTTCTGTGCCTCACCTGCAGGCAGCCTGTTATATCACGGGTAATGGCTTCTTTATTGTTCAGATCCTGGCATGCCTTTTCCAGCATCATTTACACTTACAGTGGGATATTTTACTGGAATGCCCACCTTCACATCAGCCATGAAAGTCCACACAGGATTCACTAGTGATGAGTGTTTCAGGCAGCCAGCTAAATGAATTAAATAATAATAATGCAAGCATACTAGATGACCCAAGCATTGCATTAATAAAAAAAGGCTTTTACCACATCTAGTGGTTCTGTCTTAGACCCGAATCTGAATAGTCTCCTATCCCTAAATGCTAGCTGCATAGGCTGTAACCTAATGACCCTGTACACCCTACATAGTGCACTATATGCCCAGTAGAGCTCCATTTGAGACTTAGCCACAGGAAAAGCGTGACTTATAAATTGTAATGTCATTTTTCATACAGATATGTGCATTTATTCTGACATTAAGTGACACTTTAAGTCCAAACTCATATTAGACTTGTGTTAGGTACAGTACTGTGCTAAGGTCTTAGACACATGTATAGAAATGCTGTAAAGGAAAGATGCCTTCAGAGATAATAAAATGAAATGTTTTCTACATAAAAGTCTTCTATAAAGAACAGTAGACATCACTAGAATAAAAAAGCCACTATTTGGTGTGACAAGCCTCTGCATTTTAAAAATGCGTCTGTAGTCTCTGGTACATTTTGTTCAGTTTTATCAGGATGAAATGGCTGGTAGGCATCTTGGAGAATCTGTCACAGCTCTTCTGGAGACCTTCACTGTCACACTTGCTTCTGTATTTGCAGCTAATTCCTGACAGCCAGCAATCATTTTGGTCTGAAAAGCAGTCTGTTATATAATACATTGCTTTCTTTAGTGACATACCTTTTTTTTTTCTTTTAGATTTAATTTCGGTTGGAAAAGTAAGGCTTATAAATCTTAAATGTTGTTTTTACTGACCCTGATGTCATCCAAAATCTGTATTTAATAAAAAGATAAATGCTTAAGATTTTTGCATAGTACTGTTGTAACTACAGCCTCGGGGCATTTTTCAATTTCGATCATTTTAGTAGGTCACGAGCTCTATCTAACCACGTAGTTAGTAAGGTCCTAGAGTTTAGACAGTAGGACTAATAATCGAAGGTTTCAGGTGTGTTTCGTGCTTGTGTAAAAGGTGCTTATGATGGTCGTGAAGCATAAAGTTCATATTGGCGTCTTAAGATCTAAGTATGATGGCTTCCTATGTTCCAGTAATCTTAATGACTCAAACATTGAGTGTGAATGATGTATACACGTCTGGGCTGATTTGTATTCTTTAAAACACGTGAGTCGTTTAGGCTTTCCCGACGTCCTTGACACCGAAAATCTTGAATGTGTTAAAGGTAATCGAGGACCTACGTGAACCCGACAGGAAATAGAGTTAACACTTTGGAGACATATGTAGCATTTGGTCTAGCTTGGCCCAGGGGAGTCCATATGCCTTTGACTTAGCTGTGGATCTGTTGATTAAGTGACACCTAATGTTCTTTTAATTTACCAGAAGTAATGGCACCATTTGTGTGAAGGACAGATAGTGGCACAATGTAAGTAATGTGGAACATAAAGAGTGCTCTTTAATATGGCCACCTCATCTGCCTGTGTGTGGCAGAGCAGCTCCGGAGAATGAGAATGACAGAGAGGAAAGCTTTCAGATCAAGCTGATGAAAATGGAGCCTTGGGTATTTTTAGATGTAAAACTCTTCTTTAATCAGACAGGCTTTCCTTATGACTCAACTTCTCTCTCTTAAGCTTTCTTGCTTACCTTTTACACTCATTTTCTGTTATATTTCTGTGATTTTTTAAAGATATTTTTGTTTGCCTTTCTTCGTACATCTCCCTTTGTGTGGACCGCTCTAATCGTTTCTTTTACCTATACTCTGTCTCGAGTTCTTTCTTTTCGGCTGTCATCGTCGGCCTATCTCATTTCCCTTTTTTCCTATTGTGTAGATCTGTGTAGCTTTCTCTTGCTTTTTTTTACAGCCTGCCAGAAAACATGATATAAAACGCTTTGAGAAAAAAAAAAACTGCAGATTTTCAATGCCAAGTCTTTTCAAAGCTAATGTGCGCTAACAGGAATATTGTGAACACTACTTTTGTATGCTGTATCGCATCTGCAGGCGTTTGAGATCCAAGTGCCTGTAGGGGGTGGAAGAGGCAGCAATAAGAAGATCAGCTTCACCAATCCCTATCCTTCCAGCAGAGGCTTCAGGCTGTGCTCGGACCATCCAGACCTACTGCAGTTCAAAGAGGAAAAGTTTCAGGTTAGAAAGCAATTTGCATTAGACAATCTGTGTCCGGGGATTTCATTTTTCAGCCTGCTTTAGCCGGGATCTAAAACCATGAATCCTTAGGAGACTTCGTCTGTGAACCACTAGCTTGTTAAAGGCAAAGGCAGAACATCCTGTAATATTTAGCAAAGTTTTCACATTCCACCAGCTGACAATAAAATCTGCTAAGATGAGAAACTCCAGTCTCTTTGTCTGCCCAAGGTTCTATAAATGAGAACAAAAATAAATGATGTGGACTACCAGCATCCAGCCAGTCACGATACAGAGGCACGTCTGCTTCCCTCTCATGTTGCTGTCAGTTCCAAGTTCCTTGAAAAAGCAACTCCAGCAAATTTCATGAAAAATGAAACAAAAACCTCTTCTTAAACTGCAGTCTGTAGTATCTCTTATTCTTATTCTCTTATTATCATGTCTCATGTAATATATATATCTTGTAATGTAATATATCTTATAAAAAGAAATATTAGTTGAATTTACTTGAAGATATACATTTTTGCAGTGCTAAATGTTAAACTAAGTGGTTTTTATGTCTCTGCCACATGATGATGGAGGGATTATGCTTTCAGGCTGTCCATTTTTTTTTCTGTCCATCCGTGTGTCCATCCACGAGCCACTAATCGTATTTTTCTAACACACCAACTTACAAACATCCTAAATATAACTTAATAGTCACATTGGTCGTTTACTAGCGATTTTGGAATTGATCCAAACAGGGTCAGGGTCAAATGTCTGAAACAGTTTTTCTTCAATAACTTCCTTCCTGTTTGAAGTATATTATTAAGGGTATATCAGGCACACAAATTAGTAACGAGTCGGTCTAGACTTGTTGGCAGAGGAGGCATCCTTTCGATACCTGTTTATTACTTGCGTATTTCCCAGGAAAGCCGGCTTTGTACTAGTCAAGAGTCAAAGCCTGGGATGTTATCTTGAGTAAAGGGCTTAGGTTTATTTGATTGATAGCTTGTCAAGGCACATCACTGTGCTCATTTGTCTGAGTGATCAGTAAAAGTCATGCATTGCCGCCTCACAGCTCCAGGGTTCCCTGTTTGATCCTGAGCTCAGGTAACTGCCTGTGTGGAATTTTGCAGGTTCTTTCCATGTGGGCTTTCTCTGGGTTCTTCGGTTTCCTCCCGACTCATAAAAATGTAGTAGTAGGTGGATTGGCTATGTGAAATTGCCTCTACAAGAGGGCATGTGTGGGCATGTTGGCCATCCTATCCAGGGTGTGTCCTGGCTCCTAGTGGCTCCTAGTGTTCCCAGAATAGGCTTCCCCTGACCAGGATAAAGCTTTTGATTCATTTGATTTTCACAATGAGAACTTTTCACCTAGCTTCAGCTACAAACCGAAATATATCTCACATGCTGTTACGCTTATGGGCCTAGACTGTGCACTGTAGCAGCAACACTACAGGCAAGCCGTAGTACTAGAACTGCTGTATTCACATCTCTCTATCCTATCCGTAAATAAGCACTGTATTGGAGACTGTCTTTGTGTGGATCACCTGCCAGTGAGTATGTCCAGTAGTGCAGTGGCTTGGTATGGCAAAAAGATTTGGAAGAAGGGGAGCGACATAAAGGATACAGCCTACTCCAGTTGCTTTTAATGGTATTTGTATTTCAGTACTACAAGTTTAGAAATGCGCACATAATGTGCAGCACTGCCGCTACACATTTGTAATTCAGGGGCTCGTTACAATACCCAGTTTATTTTGAGGACTTAGAGTATTTCTTTCCTATACCCTTTTGATGCGGCTCCCTTTCCAGCAGCACAAAATGGACCCACCTTTCATAAAAGTAGTGTGAGGGAGGGAGCAGGGGTGCAGATCAGACAAATGACTTGGGGAAAGTCACTTTATTGCTGAAGTTTAAACTCCTATCAGTTTTTTTTTTTTCTCCATTGAGCCAACTTGTAATCTCTGAAAGCTCTAGAGATTACGTAGAATGTTATTTAAGAGTGTGTGTGTGGCCCATACCTTTCCTCCAGTGAGATATAGTACATTGTTTTTTTCAGAGGGAAGGCATGATCCATCGGGGAGAAAAACAGGCCACTACCTCCATACCTTCTCCCTACAGAGAAAAGGATGACACCTCTAGCATTAACTGCTATATGCGAGACTTTAATTAGGCATTGTTGATGAATTGCTTTAGCATCATTTACAGGCAGCATGCACTACAGTCGCCCTTTACAGCGCCCACAGAAGTCACCCGAGCACCTTTCATAACCTCTAACGGCAACAGGGTCAGGATACAATAACTCATTACTTTCTTCCAGGAAGGATATTGCAAATGGGAAAATGTTAATTTCATCACTGACTGCTTCCACTGATTTGTTCAGGCGCTCCCCGAGTCTCATGACTGCGTATGTGCTCTGCATCTCGGAGTGTAAACACCTGGGCAGTGTGAAAAACCGTGCAGACAGTGCTCAACAAAACAAATTAATCATGCTTATGCATCAAATAAAAACGGTGAAACTCATAAAGAAAGGAAGGTAGCCCGAGCCGTTTCTGCAAATGGTCAACGCTGCTTCAATTTCATTCCCGTCCAAAAAATTTATGGCATTTCTTTAAGGTGTATTTCTTGTTTTTCTTTTTTTTTTTTTTTTCCTTTTCAAGATCGAATAACCATGTCATCATAAACTAGTTGCTGAGCTGAAAAAACAAAGAATCGATATTGCTGTGTGTTTTGAGGAGATTACTGTATAAATCCAGAGTACAGGGCAATATGTCTCAGCCAGCCATTAGATATAATACACAGAGAGGAGGGAGGGAGGGAGGGAGAGGGGGAGAGAGAGAGAGAGAGAGAGAGAGGGGGGGGGGGGGGTTGGCTTATAGATGTCTCTAAAACTACTAAAATGTATGAAAGTCCAGGAAATTTCTTACTTCCAAAGGTCTGGATAAGCAGCTAACATGACTACACATCAGTTACCTTTCAATGCTTAACCATTAATGATTAGTTCAAGTCTAAAAATAATTCAATTCACTTTTATTTGTATAAAAAATTTGTGTTTTTAACAATGGACATTGTCACAAAGCAGCTTTACAGAAATAAATACATTCAGGATATACATTTTAAATGAATTTATGAATTTACCTCCAATGAGCGAGCCAGAGGTTACGGTGGTAAGGAAAATGTCCCTGAGATTAAGAGGAAGAAACCTTCAGAGGAACCAGACACAAAAGAGAACCCATCCTCATCTGGGAGACGCCACATAGTGCGATTATAAATAATTCCCTTCTCTAACTGTGTACTACATGCTCAAATAGTGCAGTTGTGTAACCAGGAAATTCATTACAGTTTTCACTTCAAGTCGGTTTTGTTGAATTTATCCAGTGTTCAGACAACCTCTGGACTCACGTAGCACCAGGTTTCGATAGAAGGACCAAAAATTCGGGTAATATTCATTAAGACAAAACTTTCTCACTTCATGTCATGGATCTGAAATAGAGATGTTTGCGTGACTGTGTTTTTTAATCCCACTCAAACTCACTCCCACAGAAAGTTTGACCAACGCTGCCCACAGTGGCAATGATTATTTTGATTGGACTTGCCCATGATATTTCCTAACAGACTTGGTTAACTCTATTTTCCAAAATGTTAACAAATTAGTTATTTAAAAGGTCCATGATAGCTCTGTCCATGATAAGGCATGAAGATGAATGCGGAACGACACATTCCCATGTTAATGAGTGTGGCTTTTCTTTGTCTCGTGACCTTCATATCTGACCGCATGTGTTAAAATAAAAACCGCCCACTCTGTGACTTTGTTGTTCTTATGGACACCTCTTCTCTGAGATCCATCTGTTTTTGAATTTGAAGCACATGTGTCTCTGTCCAGGAATGATCATGTCTTTAACATGTACAGCACTGTGCAAAGTCTTAGACACCCTAGTTTTTTTTTTTTTTTAGTACAAACTTCGTTATAGATTTTTAGTTTATGACTTCTACGTTATATAGTCACTACAAAAACATTTGAGCTCTTTATAGTATTTTTTTTAAAATGTAGAAACATTTAGTTTCATTATTTTCGAAGGCATCTTTGCTCTACAGCATGTCTTTGCATGAGCCTAAGCCTTTTGCACAGTACTGTAGAACAGAATCGTTCCATCAGTCTGTTTCTATCAAAAGAAAAATTCTATTAAAAACATCCCTGTCTGACCTGTCTAGCTGTCTGTGGCCCAAAAAGCTGCCTTCCGCTAAATAATTTACATAAATGCCTGTGGTCGGATAAACTGCAACAGAGGATCTGCTACAGGAGCCAGGCTGTTTCATATTTAGAAGTCACTGAACTATGGCCAGGTTTTATTATTTTTTTTTCATAAGCTACATTGATCAGCTCTTTTCCAGTATTTTTCCTGGTCTGCAAAAACCCGGCCCACAGTCCACCGGTGCATGAACTCTGCTGTAAACTGTAACTTGAAGCTTTACCTCCTAATCAAATTGTTTGTTTGTGTGTGGTTGTATCTGTGAATGCAGATTGAGGGCGGTGCGAGCTACAACATCGGGCTGCGCTTTGCTCCCAGTCAGTGTGCCGGTACGGAAGAGATCCTCGTCTTCATCAATGACCTGGAGGATAAGAACGAGGAGACGTACTGCATCAAAGTTGTCTACAGATAACCCGACCACACTGGCACATGAAGCTTCTCGTCTTCATCTTCATCAAAATAACCTTTTTTTTGAGCCGATAATCTATTTTGTAATAAAAGTTCAAAATTGATCTTCAGCCCAGCTGTATGTATGAATCAATATTCAACACAGGAAAACAGATGAAAGTCAAGCAGAAGGGTGATTTTTTTTTTTCTTTCGTCACCCAAATGCCTATGGATGACACTTTTTGAGATCTGTGCACGCATGAAGATCGTGTACTAAGGAAGAGATGGAATAGAAATCCTCAGCATATATACCCTAAATAAACATTGAAATCTGAAGCTGAAGGGATGTTTTTCACAACTTTCGTGCCTTCTGTAGCCCTGTTTTTTTTGTTTTTTTGTTTTTTTACATTTTCTCCAACAGCTTCCTGACATCCCATATAGAGTTTATATAGAGCACAGGTAGTTTTCCGATAAAGCATTTCAAATGAATATTTATAAGCTCAGGAAGGGACATTGATGTTCCCAGAACATATCTGGTTGCGAAGAACCATATTCTGTGTGCCTCTTTTAATGTGACTGGCAGCTTGATTTAATGACAGGTTATCCAAATTAAAATTTAGGACCATGTTGTTCAGTTGTTGGATTTTCCCTCGGGCCAGGAACAAACTTGCTGTCAGAAATTAAAGTGCATTGATTTCCAAAAGACAAAACACAACGAAATGCCTGAACTGCTGCAGTGAAGTGAGATGCCTGGACACACACACACACACACACACACACACACACATGTGCATTCCTAGATACATATTTAAAAGTGCGATTGTTGCACGAGACGAGTCATCAACAAACTGTATCAGGGTCTGACAGACGTTTAAAGCCAGAGGTCATCACAAGCTGCGTGTACCCTTAACAGATGTGTAATATGTTCATATGTTCATTTGCCGAACAAGAATGCTGACTAGCTAGCTAGCTAACTCACTCAGCTATACATGTACAGCGCAACTCGCAACTTTCTCTTCCTTCTTAGCCACGAACCATGCCGAATACAANAATACAAATATTTACCACCTTTAAGAAAGTAATTGTAAGGATCTAAACTATGATAGACTTTAACCAACCAACAACAAGGTAAAGAAACACAGCAGAACAGTTCACTTCAGGTAAAAGGTTTAAGTCAGATTCTTGTTTAAAGGATTGGGTAATGACAAGCAATCATTTATTGTTACGTTTTGAATATATCAGCTTCGATGCTTTTTCCAGGAGACTCAAAAAGCACAAGCTAGTCCTTTTGTTGTGAAAGCTTTCCATTTAAAAATGGTGCCAACCAAAACGCTTTAGTAAGGGACATGCACAGTAACTTTGTTGTTTATTAGTGTAATTGTTTACATCATTGGCCTGTAGATTTCTTTTTACCATTTTAAAAGGTAGTCATGTTTTTTTTTCCCTCTTCTTTTTCTAAGTCTTTACTTTGGAAACAAGTTCACTGTAGTGCACACACATTTCTGATCTGTTGTTTCAAAACTAGTTTAAGTTGGCGTATAAGAACGCAACCTTGCCAACCCGGCTTGTGTCATTCTCAAGGGGGCGTGTCTGAAGGACGTGACACATTCAGTGAGTTAGTTAGCTCTCTGTAACTCAAACTTGGTTCTGAAAGAGAGAGAGAGAGAGAGAATGTGTGTTATTAACACTGATTTGTGAAAAACAGTGTGCTTAGGAGAAGCGTTTTGTTTGTTTGTTTGTTTGCTTGTTTTAAACCCCTGTAGCCTTTCGGTGTAAAGAGAAAGCTACTTTTGCAGAGGAGCAAGTGTGGGCTTCATTATGTTTAAATGTTTACTTCACCTCATGTAATATCAGTGATATTATATGATGAATGCTTTATTATGGAGTCTGTTGAATGTATTGTTCAATATGTCTCGAGAGCCACATATTGAACAATTTGATGCATTATGCCATTTCATTACAACCCCATTCTCTATACTTCTCTATAGTAACAAATTTGTTTCTTTAGTCATATGGCTTGTAGGCCAATAGCTTTTTATAGACATCAATCATTTTGATTTCCCTTAAAATATCAACATATTTGTCCATTCACTTTGCGATTCCCCTATTACATCAAAGGATTCTTATACAGAACTCACAGACCTTCTCTAAAGAGAAATCATTTTGGCTCTCAATAGAGAACAGAGGCAGCACATGTCGTGCCTGCTTAGTGTCGAGCTAAAGCTCCAGCAGTGGGTTGCCATTTCCCTATCGAGATTGAGGGTGTTACTTGCAGAGATTGAGCACGCTCTATACAGAGCTCGGGGAGTTTCTCTGGTTAACAGAGGCAGATGCAGTGGACTTTTGTGCCTGTTCACACTGAGCTGAACCTCCTACAGTGGGTCATTATCACCACAGTTCAGAAGAGACGCTGTTCTCCCAAAGCTCCTGCTCCAGCTTTCTGCTACAGACACTCAGAGTCCTGCTTCAGAGAAGCTCCCTGAGACCTGGGGACCTGATTCACTAAAGCCATTAATATGCACAGATCTGGCAGCAGTCACTGAACTGGCAGCAATTCACCATTTTTTCAGTTTTTGATGTTGCTAGAATTTCTAATATTTCTGAATATAAAATAAAACACAAGATGGACCAATGTTTTGTGTCTGTGTAGGATGTTGAGCATTACTAGATGCAATGTTCTACTTCTACATCCACTGAGATTACTCATGATGGTAAATTATAAATTAACACAAAAGTGTAACAGTGGATATAGACCATCTGACCTGAGGGGTGTGCACAGGTTAGACCCAAAGGGCCTTTTTTAAGTAAGGGCAAAACAGGTTAATTTAGAGTGAGAACAGATCTGCTACTTAATCAGCTAGCTAGCAACTCACAGTGCTTTTCACAGGTCTGGGAAAGTATTGAAGGCCCCCGTTTCAGTGGTTTGGTGTGTTGAAATGCTTTTGGCATGGAATCCATTTACCATTCAAGCACTTACGGTTGTGAGAACACTATTTGCTTGCTAACTGCAAAGTATGAATGCCAAGCATGAAAGCTACCTAATGACTGCAGCCAGGAATTTACCTAGGTGTTAATTCTTCCACGCAAACATTGAAAAACATAGTGACTATAAAAACACGTTGAGAATATAAACATTTTCCTCAGATGTGTTGATGAATTACTTAGAGAAGATTTAGTAAATCGACTAATATTACACTTAGCACCTACCACAAACTGGAACTTGTGAACTTAGAGTGATAATAAACTTCGAAATAAAAGAGAGAGTTTGTTGTTTTTAGACTTTCATATTAGCATTAACCCCTAATGCATATCTCATGTTGTGTCTTCCCATTTAATGATACCATTTAATGACCTTTAAATATTAGCAAGAAAGTCTAAAAAACAGAGCATAGAATGTTTTTTTAAATCAAATTAGTTTTGAAAAGAGCTGGAATGGTTTCACAAAGAAAGAGGCAAGAACCCTGCTTCAAGGTTCAGCACATACACGCATATTGGCAAATGGTTCGAAGTTTTTAGCACAGACTGTAATACCTTTTGGGTCTCTGTATCCTGCTTTGTTCTCCCTGACCTAAAAGTATCTGACTACACAAACCATTGGATTTTTGTCTCTCATGAAAATGTGCAAATGTGAAATCTCATTAGACCCCCAGAACCATCACTGGCTGTACTAACTGAATTATACAATTCACTCAGAGCAATATTCAATGGCTCTTATTGGGTCACTAAAAACAAAAGCATTATTATAAAAAAGATTTCCAAGCATTATGTTTCCAACCAAAATTAAATGTTATATAATACAATATAATGTTTGTATGTCAGTAAAGACAGTAGTATATTATAGACCATTATACAGACCATTTTTCATCCAAAAAAAAAAAAGATCGCTGGCTGTCAGGGATTAGCTAAAATAAAAACAACAAAAAAAACAGAAGCAAGTGTGGCAGTCACATGTTGCTACACTTGGACATTCATTCAAATATCAACTCATCCAATCATGTCTGACTGAGCTGACAGGAACGCTACGGTAACTCGAATAAGCACTTTATACAAACGTGGTGAGCAGAAAAGCATCTCAGAATGAGCGACACATCGAATCGTGTAGTGGATTGACTACAACAGCAGAAGAATCACATCGGATTCCAGCTCTTTCAGCCAATAACAGGGATCGGAGGCTGCAGTAGGCACGTGCTCGCCGAAACAGGACAAGATTGAAAACAGACCAAGCGATACTTTTCCAATCATCAGCTCTCCAGTTTAGATGAACCTGGGCACACTGTAGCCTCCGCTTCCTGTTCTTTGCACAGTGAAGATCATAATTTGATCTAGATAAGTTGGACTGCTACATGTCGTAGTGAAACAGACATAAGCCTAGACCCCTTTTTTTCACTTTTATTCAAATTCAAATTTTATTGCTCACACACACACAACCATACACAGTACGACATGCGACGAAATGCTTTTTCTACTGTCAGTGACATAAAATAGAATTTACATAAACCAGAATTTACTTATATATGTTTTATACATTTTATATATTTAAAATACAAAAAAAAAAGAATTCAAAATGCCACAATTTTTACGGTTGAGATAGATGCGAAAGAGAAATATTTATTTGAAATATATTTCAACTATTTCTAGCAAATATGTCACAATGTGCCCATGTGAAGGTTTTTCTCAGGCCACCACACAATTATTCAAACTATGAAACATGTTAAATGTTAAAAAAGTGCTAAAAAAAAATAAAAATAAAAAATCCCGTAATCAGCCTCTCATAGCTCACATTCTGAGCTGAAAGTGCAAGGTCAAGGCGAACAAGCTGAGTGTGTGTTTAATTGGGAAAAAGTGTTGTGATGGAGGATCACTTTAAATGGAAAAACAGTGGCATGATTGCTCTCATTATCATCAGTGGGGGGGCTTCTAAAACTGCCCCAGCTGGCTGTCAGGGTCAAAGCTGCTTGTGTGTCGGCAAACGTTTTACTTACGCGAAGCTTCGTTACACAAGTGATCTGCGTTTATAGTGCACGGGGCTGGGGCAGAGAGATGGCCAGGCTGACACTCGTTATGTGCATTCAGGCGCTCTGAGGGTTAGTGCAGTGTGTCTGTGATCGCTGGCTCAGGACGCAGGTTCTGTAGTGTGTAGGTAGATAACTAGGGGGAGCCCTTGAAGCATCTCTCTTTTTGCTAACGAGTTCTGAAGAGCACAGTGACATCACTCAGCATTTCTTCCTCTTCTCTCTCTGTTATTCACCTCTCCTTATATCTCCTCCTTTCTCCTTTCTCCTCTTTTCTTCCTCTGTGTCGTCCCATCATTATCCTCTAATCTCTTCTCTCCATTTTATCATTCACTTCTCATCCTCCTCCTTTCTTCATGGTCCTCCTCTCTTCTCTTCTTCTCTCTATCCTCATCTTCTCTCATGCTGTCTCTTGTCTGTTCTCCTTTCCTGTATCTTCCTTGAACTTTCTCTCATTTCCTCTCTCCTTTCCTCTCCTCGACTCCTTTCCCCCAATTTTCCTGTTTGTTTCACTGTTTTATTCAGTTCTTATCTCCTTAATTCTCCTCTCCTTATTCGCTCCTCTTCTCTCATTATTTTCTCCTCTTCTGTCCTCTTCTTATTTCTCCTTTTGTCTCTTCATTTTCACCTCCCCTCTGCTCTGCTTAATCCTCCTTTCCTCTCTTCATTTTTTTCTCCCCTCTCCTCTCCTCATTTTCATCTCTTTTCTATTCACGTTCTCTTTCCCTCTCCTCACTTTGTCCTCTCCTACCTTCTCATTTTTCCTCTCCTTTTCTTCCCTGTTTTCTCCTTTCCTCTCCAGATTTTCCCATCTCCTCATTATTTTCCTCTCCTCCCCTTGTTTCTCCCATCTCCTTTCCTCATTTTCTGCTCTCTTCTACCTCTTCTTGGGATCTCCTCTCCTCTCCACATTTCTGTCCTTTCCCCTTTCGTCTCCTCAGTATCGCCTCTCCTCTCTATCCTCTCTCCTTTCTGACAACAATATAGTAAAATCTTCATAATTTCAATCTATGTACATTTCAGTGGTTCCCAATGCCATATATGAGTATATATGAGCAGCCCATGTAGTGATGCTCTGAGGTGAAACTTTACCGTTTGAGGCTGAGGAATCATTCACGTTTCAGTGACAGCAGCAGAAGAGAACGAGCCTCTAAACCAGCTTTAACAAAAACACCACAATGGCTGTGAACACATCTTCTGCCTGTTATGTCTTAGAGCTCTTTAACTTGCTCAATAGCACAGGAATTGTGTGTATGTGTATGTGTGTGTGTGTGTGTGTGTGTGTGTGTGTGTGTGTGTGTGTGTGTGTGTGTGTTACTGTGACTGTGTCTGGATGAGAGTAAAGGGAAACAGGAGAGACTCATTGCACAAAGGATGAGGCAAGTCTGAGGTTACAAAGAGCATTCTCTCTCTCACTCTCTCTCTCTCTCTCTCTATCTCTCTCTCTCTATCTATCTCTCTCCCCCCTTTACACACACATAGCGAGCAGTAGAACAGCAGAAGCACAGTGGTGGTTTAACGAGCAGAACAGGGGAACATATGGAGCATGAATGCAGGCAGCTTTACTCTCAGCTTCATCATCAGCTTCACTGCTGTAGGCCCTAAGTTCTCTCTCTCTCTCTCTCTCTCTCTCTCTCTCTCTCTCTCTCTCTCTCTCTCTCTGTCTGTCTGTCTGTCCCTTTATCTTGCTTATATTATTTTTGCACCAACCCTCAATCACTCATTGTTTCACCCTCTCTGTCCATTTTTTGTATTTATAACCCAAAAATGAAGAGTGCATTGATGGTACATTTCACCAAATACCTCTAATACTTTTAGTTCAGGAGCAATAAAATTATTTATATTACACAAGTCTGCATCCTTTGATATATAATTGCGGCAGATTAGCAGGATGTGTGGAAATCCAGCTTATTGTAATAGAAAGCACAGCTAACTTATAATTAGCTTCCACCCCTGCTTCATGTTTCTACCTTTAAAAATTGAGAAATTGTAATATCAATATTAGCAGTTTAGATTTCGAAGCAAACTTTCTGCGACTTTCATTTAAGTGCTGTCTTTTTTCCTCCTTTCCCCCCCGACAGTGTGGCATAATGAAGCTCACCCTTGCAAATTACACCCGAATGTCCATTACTCTCATCAAATCAAACATAATTCAATTAAATCTTTTATTGAGTTGTGATGAAAGGAGCGAAATGGTTTTCTCTCCACCAAACCAATTTTATAACCAGTTTTGAAAAACAAAGTTATTACATTTTCATGAAGCAGTGAAATTGGATTTAATGAAGGGAGCTTTCCCATGCAGATGAACACAGCTCAGGCAGAGAGATAAGAAGATGAGGGAAAAAGGATTAAAAACATAAATGGCATAAAAGGAAATTAGTTTCATTTCAGCGTGCTGTCATTTCTAGCAGTAATTATGCATGATGTCAAGTTTACAGTTCTCAGAACAAGGTCTGGAGAACTTTTGTGTGATTGTGTAACTGAATAAGACTTTCCTTTCTGAAAAAAAAAGAAAAAAGAAACGCAAAATTGCTCTTTTGATCTCTCAACAGCTAGCAAAAACCGATTAGCCAAAAAATCAATATTGTAACGAACGGCAACATGACATTTATCTTGAACTTTTTCCACAAATCCAGACCTCAGATCTACTCGGATCTTAGAGGAAGCACATGGAACCCCTCACCATCATAAACGATAGCGGAGCCTAAATAATGGGATGTGATTTGGGTAAAAAAAAGGAATACAGTGTCACCATCTAAACCATATTACGTGCATTAATGTGAATCTCTTCATACACACTGCTTCTTGTTCACTGACATCAACACACACAAGAAATACAGAGAGAGGAAATAAGTATTAGGACACTTTTGTTTTTGTTGTTTATATAATTACAGTGCATATATCCACGTCAGCTTGCACATAGAACGTCTTTTGACTTGTATATAAAGTTGTTGTTGGTAATTATAGCTTTGAGATGTCTCCGGTAAGAGGTAGTTAGCTTTTTGCAGAGTGTGGTTCCATTTTGGCCCATTCCTCTCTGCAAATCATCCTCAACTCCGCAAGATAATGAGGGTCCCTTTGATGGACGGTTTTTTCAAAATCCTTATTAAATTTTCAGCGGCTTAGGAGAAGTATCTCCTGAGTTATTTTGGTTGTGTGTTTGCGATTGTTGTTTTTTTATACACACACACACACACACACACACACACACACACACACACACACACACACACACACACAACCAACCATATAGTAGATTCACTTAAAAAACAACTACACAGTATAAAACTGCTGCATGTTGTTCAGTAAATGTGAAAATCTGTTCACTCACATCAGTATTTCATCACAGGCTTTCATCAAAATACATTCTGAAAGTATTTTTTGCATTTTTCTAACAGCAAAAAAAAAAAAAAGAGGCATGTTTTAGAGGGATAGTTTCTATAAGCTGTTCAGATAGAGAATGGAGACAGTGAAGACAGTGAGCTCGTATTAGCATACATGATAATACAAGCGCTTATAATTACCTCATAGACATGCAATGTCGAATACAATAGAGCCAAATCAGTATACATTCACAGACTCAAGTATATTGTTTCACTTTGTTTTTATTATGTACATAAATAGATTACAATGCGGTTAATGGGTGTTTAGAAGCCAAGA
>CM074952.1:7727698-7740555 GCA_037577455.1 Pangasius macronema | reverse complement strand
ATTTTTATTTCTTGAACTAATTCAAGTAATAAAAATCCATAAAAAATAAATAAATAATTCATGTAGTAGAGGGTTAATATTTTCCTAATGAAGCGCAAAAAAAATAACTAAATAAAGATCATCATTTTTAAAGTTTTTTAGTTTTAGATTGTTTTTTTTTTTTAATTCTTTGCTTTTCTGAATCTGAGTCTGGATTGTTAAGAAAAAAAAAACAGTATCCAACTCAAGCACAGATGCGAATGAATTAAAAAAAAAAAAAAATAGCCAGTTCGTAGCATGATGTCATTTACACAGTGCTAATTGGTGACTTTTTGCTTTAATTTGTTTCTGACAAATTAAATTAAAGCAATGCTTTTTTTTGATCAATTAATTATTTTAAGTTCCTCAAAAAGACCAGAGGTTGTGCAGAAATAATGGGCTTAATGATGATCAATGAGTAAAGCTTGTAAGTGCTTTCAAGTCTGAAAAGTCTTTCTGTTCTTCCTAGTTCACCTGTTTGAGGTGAATCTTCAGGATAGCTTTCTGTGGCTCATTAGAGAGTCTAACATTAGCGCTGTCAGCCTGTGTTCACTCTCGCAACACCAGGAACATTTACTAATTCACCTCATGCTTTGTTCTTTTCAGCCCATATCAGAGGTGCTGTCTGTGGTAAAAGTGTGTTTGATCTTTAGTTGATCATTAAATGGTATCATTAGGAGACATTTTCTTCTATGTTCATGTCTTACATAATGACCATGTGTGTTTTTCAGGTATTTTTAGAAACTTTCTCATCCTTCTCATTTCATGTCCATTTAAGAGCCTCGGCGTATTGGAACGCAATTACGTGACTTCAGCAAGCAAACAGAAATAATTAAAAAAAACAACAACAACAACACCATGAGAGTAATCCTTTTATGAAAGAGTATCATGTTGAGTGCATTAGTGAGGTGCTGAATGTAGCAAGGAATGTGGTTTTGCTCACAGCCTTGAGACCAAGGACAGATGGATGGTTATTAGGAGCTTCAGCTCAGGATGATTGATGTGAACCGTGTCAAAACTGGGGTTGGATCATTCGATTGTTACATGCAGAAATGATCATCTAGTGGCTTGTTAGTAAAAGTGAACAACTCTTTAATCCACAGAAAAAAATTATAGATATCTAACATAACATTTAAAGTTCATTCAGAAAGTTTTTTTTTGCAAACATATGCCATAAGGACACAAATAGCATAAACTGGCATTTACAAAGTTTTGTACATTTATAAAAATAAAGAACTTGAATGTCATATCTAAAGATATAAGCAGATTTAAAAAATGAATGTGAGGACGTGATATGCAAGGGATAGCCAAATAAACAAAAAAAAAAGTGAGCAAACGCAATGTTATTGTGCTCGTTCCAATACTTATGGACTTGTATGATGGATGCGCTACATGAATGGATTAAAAACGTGCGTAATTCTGATATGATGAAGTTTTGTTTGTTTTTTTAAATAATTTTTTGAAGGAGTCTCCAGTGTCAGTACTTTGTAACAGTCAGAGGTAAAGTATATCTTTCAGTTTTCCAACACAGGAAAGTCTTCAGGACGGACAGCTTTGCAGTTTCTCTGTAAGATGACATGCTACATTTACGAGAGAGAGAGAGAGAGAGAGAGAGAGAGAAAAGAGAGGCTGGTGAGAAAACAACTATTTATAGCTGCCGCAGTGAAAGTGATAACAGGAACTAACTTGTTTTACAGATGATCTACAAGATTGTAACTATAAATGTAACTATAAATGGAGGAAAATTATAACGAGTCATTCTTTAAAAAATTGTTAGTGAATGGAAATTGCTGTGGTATAAAAGTAATAAGACGTGTGTTGTTATATAAAACCAATCACTTCACATCAGGGTGTCGTTGATTATTTTCCTGTAACAGCATGTCTCTTTGTGTTTTATTCATTGCATAAAGTACAAGGCACACTATTTCCTGTCTTTCAAATCAGTGAAAGCAGGCAGTAAATCCAGCAGTGCTGTAAAGAGAGCCATTATGTACTCACAGAACAATGAAAACTTTCTCTTCACATATCCTAGTTTGGAAGGAAGCTGCGGTCAGAGCACGTCTTAATGGAATGATTGTGTAAACCTCTCTTTTACTCACACGTCTACGTTATTAGATTTAGCTGTAGGTCTTTGTAAATCTCTGTGGTCTTACAGCAGCTTCCTATGCAGAAAGATCCAGAGTTGCCTGTGTTTGCTCTGATGTTGAAGGCAAGACGAACAGAGATTAGCTCATCCGTTTAGGCTTTACTTCCGTCCTCTAAATCAACACAGTCACTCCTCAAAAATCCTACAATATGTATAGACAGAGTCAGCTCCAAAATTATTGGCACCCTTTCTGAAAATGAGCAGAAGTCTTCCATTACGCTAGCTTATGAGTGGTAATTTGAGCATGACATGCTGTCTTCAAAATATATGCACTTTATTTATTTTTATGCAAAACAGAAAAAAGGTTTTCTTGTAGATAACAACAGCCTCTTAAAAGTAAAGTCTAAGAAGGTTAGAGAAACGTATAGAGGGATCTTGGAACACTTCTTTCTTGCAGTCTTGCTAGACAGCTTGTTATTGGGTCTGTGCCTAATGGTTGATTTTGATACTTAACAACACAGAGAATCAATTCATTTTTTCGTCTTTCCCTTTATCTCTGAGAGGCAAGACATTATACTTATGGATCTAATTCCTAGCAAATGTTCAACAGTTCCAGACTTTTGAAAATCTTATTATGGCTCTGATTTTTCTCAGGGGCATTTTTCTAAATGTCATTGAACTGAATTGTGTGAATCAGCAACATATGTCTCTTTCATGATCAATGCTGTTTGTTTTTTTCTGTGATGCTGGATGAAAAAACAGATTTTACAAGTTGTAGCCTGTACTTCAAAATTATTATTGGGTTAAAGGCAGCAAGTACTTCTTTAGAATATTTCTTAGTAGTGTTAATGATCCTCCTACATACAATTTAAGGAGGAAAAACTAACACTTTTTTTTAAACAGATGTTCTTATTAGAATGATTTCTGATGGCGGAAATGTTGTTTGAGTAGAAAATATGAATGATTATATGCAGAATGTTTATTATATACTATAATTTCTCCCTATTTCAGATATTATTACACATTTAGACTTCTGAAACAGCAGTTTTAAAACTTTTTGCAGCTACACACCACTTTAAACGTATAATTAATTCCACAGAATTCAGATCAAAAGTCAGATTTATATTATGTGCATTATTCCCGTAACATACGCTAATCACATATTAGGCTCATTATTTAGATGTGTAGAGTACAATTCTGGGTAATTACTGGAGCCACAGAGCTTTTTATTCTTGTATGTTCCACCAATAGAACACATTAGGTCCAAAGTTTACTTGTTTTTGAGTCATTGAGAAGTAAATTAACCCTCTACTGCATGAATTATGTATTTATTTTTATGGATTTTTATTACTTGAATTAGTTCAAGAAATAAAAATATATTTCAAAATTAAAAAAAAAAATTNGAAATAAAAATATATTTCAAAATTAAAAAAAAAAATAGGGGGGTAGTTTGTAAATTGTTGCCATATGGCAACAATGTACAGTAAAGGGTTAAAGCCGTTCAATTTAAATGACAGACGAATCACTATAATATTAGGCCAATAATTATAATACCTTAATCATAAATATAATACTGTAACTTTAATAATGGTAATAATTGGGGTACAAAAGACAACAATTGTCTCACAATCAACCAAAAAAATTGAATTAGACTCTACCGAGGTTCTCTAAGTGAAAGATAGTGTGCTATACCAAAAAAAAAAAAAAAAAAAAAAAAGAAATGAAAGGATTTTATGGACTCTGTTACAGTGCCGGAATATATTTTGATTGAAAGTCTTTTTTTTTCTTTCCTTAGAATAAAGAATCAAACATGTCATGTTGAAGGGAATAAAGAAGCAGCAGGTAAAGGACAGATTTGATTCATTTTTTGAGGTTTGGAAGCAGCAACGAGCTGAAAGACTCTAAGTGTTTCCTCATTACCATTCATATGTTCCTGCTTTCTCTGCCTCTGATTAAATCAGGGTGTTCTGAAAAGCACCTGCCAGAGATTTTAGCTCTCTTTATTCCTCCGCTCTAACAAGACTGAAGACAGAGGAAATGAGATGGAGGTGTGTGTGTGTGTGTGTGTGTGTGTGTGCTGAGAGGAGGGTGTGTGTGGGTGCGTCGCTCCTTTCTGTGCCCTGTTCTAGCTGAATTAGCGAACTGAAACAATAGCTATGTCTGTTCAAAGGGACAAGGCCTTTCATCTCACCGCAGTGCTGCTTTCCACAATGTGTCACGATTATGTAGATATGCTGAGAGATTCTCTCTCTGTCAACCCTGACCTGCCTCACAGTGTCACACAAACACCCATACATGCACACAGAGACACACGCTTCATTCAGTGAGAGATCACCCTGCTACAAAAAGAGATGAGAGCATCACTGTGCATCAGCGTTTAGACAACCTGCAGAATAACAGCGATGATCTGAGAGCCTGTCAGTCTAGCAGGAGTGAAGAAGCAGACTGACAGATGAGTACGCCCTCTTTAATTATCGTCTCGCACCAGGACATGGCTGCTGTCTGACTCCACACCTTCTAAGTTTTAATTGAAAGAAAACGCATTCAATATAAATGCTGACGTTTTTAAGAAAGAGAGAATTTTATTTTAGCTTTATCCACTCACCACAATGTTTACTGTTTGCTCATGTCCATGTTTTTCAGGGCATGAAGTAGACAGTGGGGAAGGAAAATATATGCAGTGATGTACAATAAATTCTTAAGTTTCCCTTCAGGGATCAATAAAGTGTTATCTTCTCTTACTTTTTCAGTATGCAGCCAGTGATGTGCATCCGCTACATCACCAGCTTCCTCCATAAATACATCCATCTCAGCCACTGTGGAATTTAGGAAATGTGAGGACATGAAATGCAATGACTAGCCAATTAAAATGAAGATCACATGCAAGCAATATTAATGTGCTCGGTTTTAATACATTATAATTTCTACAGTAACAGATTTGGCAGATTTGAAGTTTTCTGTGAGAAGTCGTTTATTTAGCAGTTTGGGAAGGAGTCTCCAGTGTCGGTGCTTTATAACAGTCAGAGCTAAAGTTGTAATTTTAATTTTTCCAATACGGAAATGTCTTCAGGACAGAGGTTATATGAGGTGCTTTTTTGTCTTACAAAAAAGAAAGGCTTTGAGGGAACATCAGTTTATAGCTACTACAGTGTAAATAATTATGGGAACTGACTTGTTTTACAGGCATTCAATAATATTAAATGTAACTAGATATAATGAATCAAAAGTGCAATGTGCAATGTGTCTTTCTTTAATATATAAAATTATTGTTAGTTTTGACAAACAACTGTGGTATAAGTGGAAGAAAACACTTCCGGCCATGCTGTTATAGAAACATAATCAATTTTGGGGTGGTAAGAGTAACTTTAAATTGCCTGTGAATGTGTGTATGCATGGTACCTGATGATGCACTGGCATCACATGGGTTTTATTCTTGCCTCAAGCCCAGTGCTCCAGTGTTCCTGGGATAGACTCTGGATCCACCACAACCTTGGCCAGTTCACATGGTCACAGTGGCACAGCAGCACCAAAACATCTCAACATCAAAATCTGAGCAGAGCAAGCTTCCTTGCTGTAATCCACAGTGCCAAAAGTCTAAAAACATGGATACTGAAGATCAAGGCCAAGAGCACAAAAAGCACAAGAATAAAAAAGAAGTAGCAGCACAATGAAGTACTATTTGTAAAAATAAAATAAAAAGTCAGTAAAGATACCTTGAGTTATTTATTATTTATTATTTACACATAACCTTACAGCAGTTCTGATTCTAGGTGAGATCAGCATTTCCTTAGTTTGGCTGCACATAATCAAAGACTGTTACATTTAGATAATGCCAAAATGGTGATGAAGAAGAAAGAGATTTGTTGGTCAGTGTCATGGTGGATCCAGAGCCTAACCTGCGATCACTGGGCAGGAGGAGTGAATGCACACACATTCACACCTAGGGGCAATTTGACATAACCGATTCACCTAATGGCGTGATTTGGGGAGATGGGAGGAAACTGAAGAAACCAGAGGAAACGCACACAGCCACAAAACTCAGATGGGCAGACAGTAACCCGAGCTCAGGAGTGAACAGGGACCATGGAGCTGTGAGGCAGGAACGCTACTGTAAGTGCTGCACCACAAAGCAGCTTTCTTTCTTGGACAACAAAACTAGTAGTGGAAAGATGCAGCAGAAGTTTGACAGGAGCTCGAACACACACACACACACACACACACACACACACACACACACACACACCCTGCATGTTATACTGCCTTTTTCTCCTGTGTCTTCTAAGGGACAGATAGAGCAGAGGCTTTTATCCCATTCATTTCCTTCTTTCAGCCTGCAGCCTTGACAATAATTGCATAATCAGTAATAAAAGTTAGGAGCTTATTGTTGTAGTGAAGGAGAGAAGGGTGGCAATTTGAATGTCCCTTTGGCCTCCTGAACGCACACTGAGCCTAATCAAATCTGACAGTGATTCCTCAGCATGCCTCTGACGCTGTTCAACACAAAAATAATTCCCGAACAATTGGATTTAGTCGATCCTGCACACTCGGCCTCTCTCGCGAGACGCTTCCCAACATCATTTTTCACTTTCCTCACTTTCACACACAAACAGCATGCTTACTCCTGACAGGACGCATGACTGTGTGTATGAAATAGAGGGAGACGCAGAATCAGAGAGAGGCAGAAGAGAGAGGCAGAGTTGTATGTTTAAGGAGCTGTGTTTTTAATCATTACTCAGATACATGTAATTAATCAAGCATATGGATACACACCTGCTGCCCTGAGCCCATGATGACTGCTGAATCAGTTGAGGTTTACACTGACTTTCCTTTCTATAGATATGACAGAGCTGCTGTGAGCATTGTGCAGACATTTCCCTCATACCTCAGTACATACTGTAGCAGTAAAGATCTTATTAACCCAGGACATCCCCAGTATATCTAATGTTCATCAGATTTATTAGTAATATAAAAACTATTCTCAACAGCTTGCATTAAGGTACACTACACTAGCATTACTTACTGCATTACTTAGGGAATAAAAGATATTCAGAAGTGTACTCATATTCAGAAGAACAACGATGTGACAAAAATGACATTTTGTTATTTATTAATGAACAACACATCATATCATCATATATTTTAGCCTTTGGTAGTTAGGTTTAATGTTTGGAACATCCATGAAAACATTCAACAAACGTTCTCCCTCTTGAAGTTAATAAGTCAATAATAAATGCAGCTTCTCATATTACAGAGAACTCGCAAAATGCTAAGTCTTCTCTCCTGGCAACTTACTGACTGTTACGATGTGCTGACACTGGAGACTCCTTCCACAAATGGTAAATAAATATCTCTTTATAGAAATCTTCACCATATCAATGTATATATGTTGTTCTTTGTTAAATAACAACACACTTTTCATTCCTGGTTTTGTTAGGACCCTTAGATTATGCGAAGTGTTCGCCATGCAAGTCCCTGTGAATGAGTTGTTACTATAGAAACGATCATGTAGTACAGTGAGCGCATTAATATTATCTGTTATTTGACAGTTGAGATTTGCAGCTGGAACTACTGTCAGAACTGCTGTTATTAAAAATCAATCAACACCTTTTGACCAATCAGAACTGAGTAGTCAACAGCGCTGAACAATGACCTTGTAAAATAAAAAAACAACAACAACAGCAAAAAAATGAATATCCACTGGCCTTATTATCAACATTTAATAACATGCTGTAAATTTAATTTAAGCTGTTTTTTTTTTTTACTTAGTTTTTGTCCTGGTTTGAATAAACAGTGGTTACTACAGGCATATTCATTTAACATTTCCACAAAAAGTAATTAATGTAGTTGTTAATGCATTTTTATCCTTGACAACAGAATTTATTTTTGTATTAATGCTGAAATGCATGATCTGTGATGTGCATGATAGTGCCGTGAATAATGTTAATTTAGTGTACATTAATGCAAACTACAATGCAAATATTCTAGATAGGGTTTATAAGAAACCCTAAAATATAAAAATATTTTATACATGCTTATATGTTGTATATGGTAATCATATTATTCCTCTCATAGCTTTAATTACATTTCCTTGCTTTCTTCCCTTACTTCTCTTCCTTGCATTATAGCTCCTCCCTCTGAGTGAATAGATACAAGTATTACATGCAACAAAACGAGGAATCATTAACAAACATATCTGCATATTTGCCAAACAAGACGTTCTCACTCACCGAAACATCAATTTAATGCGATGTCACTAATTGATGAGTTGCTGCACAGCAGTATCTCCTGTCAGTGGGCATAACGGATCTGCGCATACACAACACGGTGTAATTACACACTGAATTAATATCAATTAAAACAGTTCACCAGTACATTACACACTTATTCAAAAGTCTACTCTAACATCCCAGGACTTCATATAGTGCTTAAATGGGTTTAATGATTATTCAGAAAATCAGCTTTGATATGATGCCACTCTATCTATCTATCTATCTATCTATCTATCTATCTATCTATCTATCTATCTATCTATCTATCTATCTATGTGTGACATTCATGCAATATCATCAAAAAGTGCCACAGGTAAATATGACGGTGCTGGTACAACAGCATGATTACGAGTGTGATATTGTGATAAAAGCAATATCACACTCGTAATCATGCTGTTGTGTAAGAGCAATATCACACTCGTAATCATGCTGTTGTACCAGCACCACCATATTTACCTGCGGCACTCAGCCTGAGGCCAAATCACAGCCGTGCTGATATTCATTACAACAGCACTCTTTCTTGTGTGATATTGCATGAATGTCAGACATTACAATAATGAAGACTTCTCTGTAGGAAGTGTATCCTAACTCATTCCACTGAGTACATTTAAACAATTGGTCCATCCTTAATAACAGTGATTTATTTCCAGGTCATGGTCTCAAAGACATGGGGCAGGGAGTCAAGGAGGCACCAGTTAGAGTACTGAGAAGAATCCATTTTCTTAAAGCTATAGTGCAAAGGCGATTATTAAAGTGGGAGGGGCACAGAGGAAAGCTGGGGGCATCAATAAATAATGATCAGTCATTGTCTCAGTATATGGTAATACAGGAATTTCCATTAACATTATTTTAAAGGCCATTGTTGACAAAAAAAAGACTCATCTGACAGACGAGAGGCTACACACATCACATATGAGAAGCTCCTGGCATGACATTTAGTGTTTAACCCTACATACCTAAAGTTCAGACGCTCTGGGTAAAAGTTACAAATCAGTTTCTTTTTATGATGTTAGTTAATAATAAAGTTCGTGACACTCATTGGCCTTAGTTTATTTGCTATGAAAAACTACTCGCAGAGTAAAGAAAGTGTAGAATTTGTGGAAAAAAGCAGGTAACCATGGTATAAATGACAAAGACATGACAAAAAATGACTTCTGACATTTACTCTCTCTGTATCCTCCTTATATATTCTTCATTTGTTTTTGTCTGTCTTTTTCCCCAAACTCTTTTCTTGTGTGTGAAATTACACACATACATTTTGAATTTGTTATATTTCAATCACGAAAACCTCTCTATTCCTAGATTCGCATATTCTACTTGACACACACACATACACATACACACACACATGCATACATAGAAATAATCAAAATTTCAAGCACATAGAACTGGTCTACTCCACACGTTCCCACATCCTAACCTCTCTGGCCATATACACACAATGTAAAAAGTCTGTATGTTATTTTTTTACTCTATGTGACTATATACAGTACGTTATAACAGCTTCACACTTGCACTATTAGCAGTAGCTACTACTACTGGTTCACAAGCATTTGTTTGCATGAGGGGAGAGGGCAAGCCCAGGAGAGCACACTGATGTCCAACACTGTATTTTTTTTGCTGTCAATGGAGCTCCAAGATCAGCTAAAGTGCCTGAATTCTGTAGCCTCTTTCTTGGCCTCTGTAGTTGTCTTTCAGTGTCCCGACCACAGTAAACTTTCGATGGTTTCTCGAGAAAAATTACCACCGTGTACAGTCAGTGACACTCGTATCGGGCCATCAGTCACTTCAAAAGTGCAGATGATTCCATTTTGGTAATGGTACAGTCTCACCACAAAAGAACTCAGTCACATGACCAGCGTGCTTAAATCGTTTTTGTGAGTCTTACTCTTCTTCTTTGCACTTTTTGTCAGATTGCAAAAACATAAGGTGCATACTGCCACCTAGTGTGCTGGGTTAAACAAGTTATGATTGACAACTAAAAAAAATAAATCAAGCTATCAAATGCAATCTTCAGACGAGGGCACCTGGGGTGGCCCATCAGCATTTAAGAGGGGGCTAGTGCAGCACCTGAAGCGATCAGGGGTGATAGTTTTGTTGTCTAGAGTGTATTTAGCTAGCTAGATGTTCTTTGGCTAGTTAATTTCTGGTTACCTACGATGTGATAGACATGAGCTCACACAGAGAGGAAACCAAGATGTGTTGGTTTTTCACATGTGATTTTTACCTTTAGTATCCCTAATAATGAATAGAACTGAATCAGGTAGTGAAATGTGTCAACCAGAAGGTGCCTTACTGTAACTAAAAGGGTATATGGTTTGATGTGTTTGATTATTTACCTTTACTCCCTTTCCATTTGTGTTGATCGAAAACAAGCCAATGAGAAGATGGGGGCGGAGTCAGGACTAAAATTGAAACTAAACATGAACACATGAAAGCATTTCTTGTATTTTTAGCAAAATGTTACCAACATACAACTACAGTTTTGCATATAACATCTAAATCAGTCATGACTGAGTGTGACTTTATTCTCTATTATATTTCCAACATTATTGTGTTATTTTTTTACTCTATGTGACTATATACAGTACGTTATAACAGCTTCACACTCGCACTATTAGCAGTAGCTACTACTACCGGTTCACGAGCATTTGTTTGCATGAGGGGAGAGGGCAAGCCCAGGAGAGCACACTGATGTCCAACACTGTATGTTTTTGCTGTAAATGGAGCTCTAAAATCAGCTAAAGTTCCAACATTATTATGCAGTGATCCATTTTGTTGCAATATAGAATTCTCTCTCTGTCACTTAAAATTATTTTTAATTAACCTTTTTGGCAAGGGTCTATAATTAAAAGTAGAAAAATACATAATGTTCTGTTGGACCTTAAGTGCTTAGTGTTGCTTAGAAACTGCACACTGTAGGTTAGGGTTAGTTTCCACCAACAGGGTGCTCTTATGCACTTACACATGTTGTAAGTTGACATGCACACTCACTCTCTGTCCTTTACATCACCTTCATTGTATAACATCCTCAATAAGAGCTTTCAACTTGCACACTGAGCACGGTATGAAAATAGCAGTCGACTCACAAAAGCATGTCATCTCACTCTCTCACCAAAAGTTAAGCACATGCTTAACTACAAATTCAATACAATTGTATTTTTTATTTTGTACAGCCCTTTTTAACAACAAATTAACAAATAATAAATTGCTCAGATGCCATAGCGTATATTTATTTCATATCAAGTTATTTGCAGTTAATGAATGTCTTAAGGTGGATTATTTTGCACTTTTGTGGAACAATGATAAGAAAAAGTCAGTTGTGGCCTAATGGTTAGAGAGTCTGACTTGTAACCTGAAGGTGAACCTGAAGGTCGCAGGTTCGAGTATCGGGTCCGGCAGGGATTGTAGGTGGGGGAGTGAATGACCAGCGCTCTCTGCCACCCTCAATACCACGACTGAGGTGAGACCCTTGAGCAAGGCACCGATCCCCCAACTGCTCCCTGGGCGCCGCAGCAAAAAAAAAAAAGGCTGCCCACTGCTCCGGTGTGTGTTCACTACTGCGTGTATACACTTGGATGAGTTAAATACAGAGCACAAATTCTGTGTATGGGTCACCATACTTGGCCACACTTCATTCACTTCAACTAAAAATACACACAGTGCTATGAAGAAGTGAGGCTGGAGCTGATTTCTTTCTAGCCCAGTCTGTGGATTCATGCAGCCTATCAGTGACAGTCATGTTAGGTGATAACGCAGAGAAAAACACTCCAGACATTCTCCATTGCATGTCATATCACATTATCTGCAGTGACTGAGAAGGTGTTTGTGAAATAAAGTATAATGGGTTTAACAAACACCCATTATCATATACTCTATAATTCTTGTTCCTCCTATAACAATTCATGCTCCTCCCTTGGAGGAGAAGCAAAAAGTAGATTAAGTAGACATACACTGTCAAAGTACATATTAAACAGAAAGGCAGATGACAGAAACATAAGTTTAATGTTTTATTTATTTTTGAATGAATGAATGAATGAATGGATTACAACTTTTTTTTATTTACAGACTTGAAACATGTTTGTCCCACATTATTCTTACTATGCCAGCAATAAGACCTCATGATATAACGCATTCCTCAACCTTAATAGTTTCATTGCCATGCTATTGAGGGTACTATCAATATATTGGACAAAATATTTTTGCAACCGCAATGTGTTTTAATATGTTTTTAATAGATTTTAATAGATTTTTTTTTTCATTTGTATTGTCATGGCCTTGTTTTTGAAAGGAAAAAAAATCACAAATGTATAAAAAGCTGCATTATATCTGGCAGCAGCACAAAAATTCTCTCTCTCTCTCTCTCTCTCTCTCTCTCTCTCTCTCTCTCTCTCTCTCTCTCTATACAGCTTGCCAGCAGACAACAGTTAAAAAGTCAAAAAGTTTCTCTTTTCCCCTTGTGGCACCTCAAAAGTCAGATCTCA
>CM074952.1:7714888-7727598 GCA_037577455.1 Pangasius macronema | reverse complement strand
GTATAATGGGTTTAACAAACACCCATTATCATATACTCTATAATTCTTGTTCCTCCTATAACAATTCATGCTCCTCCTTTGGAGGAGAAGCAAAAAGTAGAGTAAGTAGACTAAGAACACACTGTTCGATCAAAGTACACATTAAACAGAAAGGCAGATGACAGAAACATAAGTTTAATGTTTTATTTATTTTTGAATGAATGAATGGATTACAACTTTTTTATTTAGCATGTTTGAATACAGTAGAGCATTACAGACTTGAAACATGTTTGTCCCACATTATTCTTACTATGCCAGCAATAAGACCTCATGATATAATGCATTCCTCAACCGTAATAGTTTCATTGCCATGCTATTGAGGGTACTATCAATATATTGGACAAAATATTTTTGCAACCGATGTGTTTTAATATGTTTTTAATTATAGATTTTTTTTTCATTTGTATTGTCATGGCCTTGTTTTTGAAAGGAAAAAAATCACAAATGTATAAAAAGCTGCATTATATCTGGCAGCAGCAGCACAAAAATTCTCTCTCTCTCTCTCTCTCTCTCTCTCTCTCTCTCTCTCTCTCTCTCTCTCTTTTTACAGCTTGCCAGCAGACAACAGTTAAAAAGTCAAAAAGTTTCTCTTTTCCCCTTGTGGCACCTCAAATGTCAGATCTCAGCTCAGTGTGATACTTGCGATGCACAGCAATTCCCACTGCGCAGGCTGGCAGGCTTCAGACCTCTGAACTGAGCTCAATTTGCTTGATTACAATAATCATCTCACAATTTGGAAAATGAATACAATAAATACATCTTCTGCAACTGCCAATGAATTTTTGACTTCAATATGTATCATTTATAGGGGCTAAACAAAATAACAGAAATCCACAATAATTATTAGGTCCTATATAAACATTGATTTGAATGTCAGAAATGTGCAATGTTGAATCGTCAGAAATTACACCTCTTTTCCACTGGAGACATTTACGCATGACCAGAGAGGCTGGAGTCACAGGATTGTCTTGTTTAAGTAGGCTGAGCCGATTTACTGCATTCTCCACAGATATGGGCAACACTGAGAAAACTTGGGCTGTTAAAAATGGTGTTTTGCTGGAATGTGAGATGGCCTGGGGAGGGATTGGATCTGCCATGAAATGGCTGAATAATGGAGTGAGAGATGAGTGAAACTCACACAGATGGCTCCTTGAAGAAGTGCTCGAGTGGTGCTTCCTCCTCGAGCCGGCCTACATTTAACATCACATCATAACCACACACATGACCAGAAAGAGTACACCAACTCTATAACAAAGACTCAACCATTAAATACAGTAAATCAAGACTTTGAGTTACTTTGTTTGTGTAAATACTGGGAAAAAATGTCTGGCTGATTTACTATTCACAAATTCCCTCTCTCTCTCTTATGCTTTTGTTTATGTTTTGCCATGTGCCTTTGTTTTGGTTCTAGTGCTGTCTCCACCCCTGCCCTCTCATTGTTTTGTTATCTTATTGTGTTCACCTGTTTTGTTTCAGCCACTGATTAGTTTGTCTACTTATACACCGTTGTGTCTATTTCCCACGTCTGTTCTTTGTTTCCCCCGAGTGCCTTGCTTCATAGTTTCATAGATTCCTGGCTTTGACCCTCAGCATTATGCCGAGTTTATGCACTTTTTTCCTGCCTATTGTCACTGCATGTTACAACTAACAGGGTCACCAGAGGCTTGCATCTATAAAATGTAATGTAAAGTAAAATAACGCTACCATTTTCTGGATTTTGCCATTTTGAGTTCAGTGTGATTCACCAAGGACGAATATGGTTGCATTTGTTAATCAATGCATTTGAAGAGTGGATAATAATCTATAGAATCCTTTTTTTTAATCATTTTGTTGAAAAACATTCTTGATTTTATTTTGTATTGAAGTGGGATAATGGGCTTCCATATTAGAAAAGCCTCCTCCACTGACCCTTTATATGTTTTATTTGTTGAGATTTTATTATATTGTGTGGCAGCTTGGGAAAATAATTCACATAGTGACATTATGACATTTTGTACAATATGACATCCTTATAAGTACACATTTTTCTGACCTAAATTTAGTTTGTTTGGTTTTGTTTTGCACATATATCTCATCCATAAATAAAGTTACTGTCTGGTTACTCCCAAAACTGAAAAGGGAGAAAATTGCATTTAAAGATTTTTTAGCATTTAATGAGTCGATTTTAATTTGACTACAAGAAAGAAATACCCAAATTGTTTAAAAGTAAGTACAATGCATTAATGTAAGTTTAATTAAATGTAGTATGTACAAATAAAATTATAGATTATTTTAAACTATTTTAACTCTATAGTGTCTCTATATTATTCTCAGTTGGAATGATCTTAACTGGATATAATTTTATCCTGTGCTGGCAATCTATATCAAGAAATATATATATATATATTGTAAATATCAGGCTATATCAAGCATCAATATCAATATAATTTTTTAAGAAGCTTTTCACCACAAGCATTATGTTCTAAGGCATTCATTCAAGCTTTTGTACTACAATATTTAAAATTTACACAAGCACATATGAAAACCTTAACTCCCTGTTTCATGCCATATATGGGCGGCCATTAGACCTCTTCTTTATTCTTTAAACTTTTGTCTGCAATTTTCTAAGCTTCCTCCATCTCTTCATGCCTCTCTTTAAGTAATTAAGTAAGTAAATGAACGTTCTCCTTATAATGCTGTTTGTGCTGCATTATTAATATCCAGCCAAATGTAGTTTGGTGTGTGGGAGAGATAGGGTTGAGTGTACGAAGCAAGCGGAAATTAGATTATTTGTAATTTTTGTGATATAGAAAACTCGCCTCTTTGAAAATGCTAAATAAAGCCTCTAGCTAATGAATTCACACAGCCGTAAATTAACCCGTTATGGATTTTACTGAAATTAGACAAGGACACTAAAGAGCACAGAGATGTTGTAATGGAAAGCTCAAAATGTCTTAGGACATGAGGGGGTTTTAAATGTGTTTTCTTGTATTAATTATTTGTCAGCAAGGTGTTGGTATTGATAGTGTTTGCTGAAGTGCTGTAAGAAAAGGTTTCTTTCAAGTGATGCCATAGAAGAACCATTTTTGCTTTCTTGGAAAAAACCCTTTGATTGATGGACCTTTATTGGTTTTTCCTGGTGCCACACTATAAATTTCACCATTATGTGGAAGGAACTTTTTGGTGTAAAATGATTAATTATTGTGGCAACTAAAAATGATTAAAGGTCAAAAGGTTCTTTAAGGAAAACTGTTCATGGTTATTTACAACATAAAAAAAAGTTTTCTTTATTACATTTCTATTACAAGCAGGGGTTCTCAAATACTTTATCTCATTAACTGTAAAAGTGCATTAAAGATTTGATAAACATATTTTTTAATAGTGTACAATAATATTTTGGCAATTTATTTTCTGAACTTTCCACTCATAGAACTAATTTTTATTAAAATTGCCATTAAATTACACTTAATGTTATTTAATTATTTATAGGCAAAATAACTCTGATAATAGTGGATTGTGTTCTCAATTTCTAACAAAATTAGAAAATCACTGAGTCCTTAGCTATTCTTCACACACCCCACTTTGAGAACCATGTCACTATTGAACTATTTTCATACTGTATCAGAATCAGGATTTTCATACTGTCTAAGCACAAGCTCACTCAATGATGAGCTAAAAGATGCAGCAAGAAGAGTTAATCTCTTACTTCTTTACATGACGGCTCTCTGCAGTCTCTGTCTGAGTCTGGGTTGCTCATTTTCTGTCTTTCCCTTCTCTCTTCTCTCTTTCTCAGAGCAGACATTGGCACAGTCTATCAGTGCACAGTGGGGGGAGCAGCAGCAGCCTGCCACAGCGGGACCTAATAGCTATAGGAGTGTAACAACAGATCTGTGCGTCATGTGTCTTTATCTCTCATCCAACTACAAACACACACCCAGTGTCTATGCTAACAGTAGCCTAGAGATATATACCTATAGATGTTGCCAGCATATTAAACATTTGTATTTTGTTATTTGTCATCCACTGCTTTTCTAATGCATACAGTGTATGTATCAGGATTAGCAAGGAATCTTAATAATTATTTAATATCATAGCAGTTACGTATGATATAAACATTTATAAACGTTTATATAATGTTTGTAGAATCACTATACATGAAAGAAGACTCTAGAGCAACTGAAAATAATGTGTTGTAATTAAAGCTGGCAAAAGTTGAAAAGATGCATCATTTAGATTTGTAGGAAAGTTTATATGTGGAATGATAAAGTACATAATATTGTCAGTTACAACAGGGTGTAGCATAAATATGCTTTTTAATTAAGAGATAAATTAAAAAAGGGTGGCATAGTGGCACAGTGGTTAGAGATGCCGCCCCTACAGCATCCCTGGTCCCTGGCTGACTCTTATTCCTGTTGTTCCTGTGGCTACATGGGTATGCTCTGGGTTCTCTGGTTTCCTCCAACATCTCAAAAACATGCCAGTAAGGTGGATATGCTGCACTAAATTGCCCTAAGTGTGTGGATGTGTGTGTGTGTGTGCATGGTACAGTGCAATGAACTGGCATCCCATCCAGGGTGTATTCTCACCTCACGCCCAGCATTCCTGAGATAAGCCCTGGATCCACTGTGACCCAAACAAAGATGAAGAGGTTCCTAAAGATGAGTGAGTGAATAAAATCAAATCAGGAATATGCTAATGTTGGGCAAGATTCAAAGAAACATATAAGAACAGCTGAATATATTGAGATTAATAGTCCTAGTCGTGATAGTCATGCCAAATTGTGTGATTTGTTTCTATTTTCCAAGCTAGAATTCACTCAATAATTGGTTGAAAGCCTATAACAACAATTTGATACCGTAGTAGTGCAAGCAGACCGTTTATAGGTTATTCATACAGCAGTGAAGCAGGTCTTAATAAATAGTAACTCAAAAGATGAACTAGAAGTGCTCATCACTGGCATCTGTAGTAAACATGCAGCATTTGCATGCTAACAGATATCGATTTGACAGCTCAATACACAAATCTCTACTATAGTTACTTTTTAAACTCCACATAAAAAGCCTGAAGCTTAAGGTGAAGAATGGGAAGGCTACTGCTGAGAGTTGCGTCAGGATGATTCACAGAGTTATTCATATTATAATATTGTATTTACATATTCAGCATTGTCCTTGAATGGTGCTATTCATATTCTCGTCTTCATTCATCTTGTTTTATCCCGGTCAGGGTTTTGGTGGATCTAGAGCCTGTCCCGGGAGCACTATACACACACACACACACACACACACACACACACACACACACACACACACACACACACACACACACACACACACNATATATACACACACACACACACACACACACACACACACACACACACACACACACACACACACACACACACACACAGTTATTCAAAACTAGCCATATGGGCAATTTAGAATCAGTGATCCACCCACTGGCTTGTTTGTGGAGGTGGGATGAAATCAGAGAACTCAGAGGAAAAAGCAAAAAAATGAATTTCCTTACTATGTCATGTGAAAACATACTTAAGTTCTTAAGTTAAGGTTACAAAAAAACAAACAAACAAACAAAAAAAACACCTCTGTTTTAGGGCAAAATCTGCCCCATCTGTGCAACTGTCTAAACAACACTTAAGTCACATAGAAAGTTATGATGTTGAAATACACATGTGCACAAATGTGATATTATCTCTTTACATTGCACACTTAGCTCTGAATCTGGACCAATATCACGAACCTTTGTTACAGGGTTCATGCTGGAAGAAGTATAAAAAGCAATGCAAATGAGAAATTCTAAGCTGATTTTCAATCATCCAGATGTTGTTAGTAGTTTTGGTTATGCATATCTTACAGAAAAAGTGAGCATGAAGAAATACAGATATCTGAATACCCATGAACATGTAGCATAGCTTTTGAAGCAGCATAACCAAAACTAAATTAGCTATCAGACCATGCAGTGAGTTTCTGTCTGAAAATGCTGTCTAGAATATATAATACAGCTTAGAGGTTTGTGTTGTATTTGAGATGTGCTATTCTATTGCTTTTACTCTTGGAGGAAGGTCAAGGGCCCTGAATAGCAATTGAATATGTAAATTCATGATAATGGTGTCCTTTAAGAAGCTTCTTGTTTGTGCAGTAGATGCAGTAGTATGTCTCTGACCTGACCCCCACCCACCAAACAAAAATCTTTATTGAATAAGAGCTGCAAACCTTTTAGAATAGGGGAAAAAATGGAGAAAATTACTGTCATTGTAACGGTGAAGGAAAAAGCCCTCTTTTTCAGCCTTACCTATTGTAGAGTGATCACATATATCACATATTCTTTCATTCTTTTTGAGTCTGCACACTGGAAGTACTGAATATTTGGCATGATTTAAGCTTTAAAACGTATGAAAGTGAGCCTTCTTTCTTCTGCTGCTTCTTCCACTTCCTTTGACAGGATAATACCTGTACATGGAGTTTTCAGAAGTGAATACTGAGTGAATGTGAAGCTGAATCATCAGACAACATCTGGTCTCTATGCAGCTCTTCAGAAACACAGCAGGGCTGACAGAAAGACCCATAATGCACCCTCTGATCAGCAACATCAGAGCAACAGCAAGGCCCTACCACTACCATGTAGGTGACACATCAGACACATCAGTGCACTAGTTACCAGAACACAATACAGGTGTTGGGAACACTGGGCAGGTTCAGACATCATCTACACTTCAAAACGTTCGCTCACCTCAGACAGGATGTTTTCAGACTGTGGTCAGGTCATGTTCAGAAATAGGGGCTTGATTATAGCTCTGCATAGATGATCTGTAAACACAGGCGAACTCACATTTCCTTCACAGTTAATGGTAAGAGAATTGGGTGTACTAGTAGCTGCCTTAAAATCAGATAGGGATAGAAATTTCTTTTCCATGTTACAACATGCATTTCAATGACATTTAGTGATTCCCCAATTGATCAACATATTTCTCTTTCTCTTCCATGTTTTGACTGAATGGTCGCCGGAATTTCAGTGCTGAAACTGATGTTATAGTTAATTATAATATTGTCTACTGTTAGTTAAGTCAACCATGTTGCTAGATTTTATGTCAGCTAATGAACTCAAAACATCTTTTACCTCTACAGAAAGCAATGGCACTACATCTTTCAAGCAAGAAAAATAAGTCAAGAGAAGAGCACTGGCCAAAAGATTACTAAAGTAAGATGGAGGTAAGGGGACAGGACATCCAGGAAGGTCTCTTAGTAGTGGAGTGTTTAACATACCCACGCAACTGTCAGTCATTTCAGATTCCAGATTTTGACTGATACATCTACCATTTCTATTGAAGGGGGAAAAAAGAAGGCTATTTTTTGATGAGTGATAACTTGACCTAGCATATTCCAATGTTAAAATGTGAAGGCTGGCCGCTCTGCATTTATAACTGATTAACAAATCATCTATTAATAGCTTATAAACATGTTATAGACTGTGATTATTATAAACATATTTAGGTGGCTTGGACTGGTATTAAAAATCATTTTGATTTGACCTGCTGTTATTACACTTTAACAAAGTGTAATATGTGCTATTATTATTATTATTATTATTATTATTATTATTATTATTATTATTATTATTATTATTATATCCTTTTCAGGTACAAAACCAGAACTATTGCTGTGGTCACAGTTCCATCTCTACTGTAACAGTGATGTGGGTGGTGAATAGAAGCCTTTATATAATTGGTTTCTAACCTTGAGGCTAGAGTTTACACACACACACACACACACACACACACACACACACACACACACACACACACACACACACACACACACACACACAACTGAATCTGATAAGCAACCTTTGTTATTGTGTCCACTGAGAAATGACCTGATCAACCCAAAAAGAAAAAAAAAATCCCCTATGTGTCTGAAATGTTTAGAAAAGGACATTCTGTGGACTGAGGATAGTAGAAAAGTTGCAGAAAAAGGTCTTGCTGGAATCAATACTACCAGCCTGCTAATCATGATCTAGATTGCTAACCTACATATAGCATTCTTAATTGCACTGACAGGTTGTGTTTGTTTCAGGTGAATCTCACTAGGAGCTTGTTTTTCCTGGTTAATCAACAGGTTGTGCTTGAGCATGTGTTTTGAAGGTGCATGACAATCGATTTAAAAGCTAGAGGAAAAACGTTTGTAGTTCATGTCAGACAAAGGTAAGAAATGGATAAGAGAGGGCAAGAGCATGGCAGGATTTAGTGTCAAGTGTGTATGTCTGAAATATGGGGTAGCAGGCAAGGAATAAATATGAATATATTATACATATTGGTTTTGGAGCATATGTAATGGCCCTTGTGTTAATGTACTAAACTTGGAGAATGTTTATTGGTTATTTGTTTCATATATTGGGCTATGTTGTTAATGGTCTACTAGCATAAATTCTTTTGGACATATTGGGTTGCTGGCATTTACACATTTAAATGTATAATAGGTTTCACTGCTGTTTACTGAATCTAGCATGTACGCGTGGCAGCCAAGAAAACCCCTTCACATGGTGGAATTTTAGCCATTTTCTAGTATATATTTCTACTATAAACAGTTACATGCTTTCCTAAACATGCACATGGCTCAAACTCAAGCAAGGTCATAGGATTTTAGAATTTCATCACACACTTACAGCATGTATTTGATTATAAACTAAATTGTTTAGGCTTATATCCATTTTGCTAAGGCACATAGCTATTCACCAACTTGATAAAAAGCCTGACATTCGTTGTGTGAGGAAATCTCACTTAGCTAGGCAGCTATCTTTGTAAGCAGGTAGTCTAGGGAAGATTAAGAAAAAAAAGGATTTCCACATTTTGATGAAATATATCTACGGTCTTTTAAAGTTGATGTGTCAAGCTATTTTATAGGCAGAAAAAAAAGAATTTTGGCTAAAACCTGATTTTCCATCTTTAATGGTTGTATGCATGAATGTATGCCAGCTACAGTGACTAGTTTTCCAGGACCACCAACATTTATATTGGTTCCATGATATATACAGACTATATTTGCTGGACTCCTAGCATCAGTTTCATTGATATAAATGTGTATTTGTTTGGTGAGATTCACACTGTTTGGTTTTACATTTACAATTGGTAGATTTTTTAAGGAAAGGTTTTTAAGAAATATAAATTGGTTACATATTTGAGAATGTGTATGGGTATAAAAGCATTGATTTGGTGGTATATATAGTCCAAATGTAAAGCAACCAATGTGAATGTCATCAGACCAGTGCAGATTTATGTTAACCAATGCATTTATTTGACAAGTGTAATAAGCTTTATACAAACAGTAAACCAACCACTGGATATGTCATTTAAGTAATATGTCACGAGTGAGAGTGCTGTTGTACTGAATATTGGCACGGCTGTGATTTGGCATTGGGCACAAGCCCTCTGGGCAAGTGCCATAGGTATCAGTCTGCTGATATTCAGCTGCTCTGATATTCAGTATAACCTCATGATTGCGAATGCGATATTGCTTTTAACAGCTCTATAAACAAGAAATTAATATTGGGTAAGTTACATTTCGGACACAATATGGCCAAAAGTTCTGTTTATTTTTGTTTCACTAGCAGAAATAGATCCTGAAGAAGCCACACTCACTTTATAGCATGTCGGCTAACTGGCTAGCTAGCTCACACTGATTTGTAAATTCTGGTCAAATCAGTGTTCTTGGCGGGCTTTCATATTTTAAGCCAAAAGTAATCTTCCTGAAAAAATCATTTGCCATGTGTGCTGATGATGTCACGAACTCTATTGTAGTAGCAGTTTTGAACTAGGAAGCGGAATTTGATGTGGTGAACACGGATGAGTGGAGTGATACACACAGTGAAATGTCCCTCTGCGGTTATATTAAATATAAGCACTCTTGTAATGCTACTCAACCAATCAAATTAGTGGACCAGAACTAACTGTTTATAATAAACTATATAGTGAGCCATATGGTTCAATACATACATAATTACCCTCACATAAGCTACAAAATGGAAATATGTACGCTCAAATGTACACACCATTACAAAACTGATTCCATCCATGAATCCATTTTTTTTTTTTTTTTTTGAGAACTACTTAAACTACTGCAGCATACAAACATAAAAACAGGCCAAGTCATTAGCTCAGGGCTTTTATTGCCTGTTATTAACAAGCTAATAAAATAAAATAAAATAAAATAAAATGAAATAAAATAGAAGCACCTGTCTTAAAATATTGATCTGCTGTTCAAACAGTTTGAACAAGTCAGAGTGCTGACTGGCGCAAGATAGCAAGATAAACAATGAGTATTTATTCTCTGTCTAATTATCTTTAACATTAGTATTATTTGTAGATTGTTAGATTTAACACTTTGTTGTGAGTTTATTTAATCTTTAGTAATCAAAAAGTGCCATTTTTGACCATATTCATTGAATTCAAAACACTTCTGTTGACAGAAGGAAAGGACACAGCATCATTGCGTCTTTCAAGTACCAACAGCACGGTCAAAACATTACTAGTGTGAAACGGGGGAAAGGGGGCGGGGCTTCTATAGAGTGACAATTTATATCAAAGAGTCCAAATCACCTGTGCAAATGTCAGTAGGTAATTTTTATTATTAAAAAGACTGCTTTTTGGAATATTTTGGAGGGCCAGTGTACTCCAATGTTAAAATTAGGCACGCCTATTCAAATAATATATACAAACAACACCCGTGCTTCAGGGTGTTTCCTCCTGGTACTCTGGTTTCCTCCCCTAGTCCAATGACTTGCGTTGTAGGCTGATTGGCATTTCCAAATTGTCCATAGTGAGTGAGTGGATGTTTGATTGTGTGCGCTCGATGGGTTGGCAGCCCATCCAGGGTGTCCCCTGCCTTGTGCCCTGAGTCAGGCTCCAGACTCCCCCGCGACCCTCTGTAGGATAAGCAGTATAGAGAACGGATGGATGGATAGATGGATTTTCCATCTCACCACACCCCCGCTGCAATCCCCCACAGTTTGAATACCTCAGCACTAAACAATAGTTGTTTTATTTCTTTCCCGGCACAAAACCATACTCTCCTAATGTAATAGCAGTGTACTGTGCTGGTGCTTATGCAACAGTGATTACAGTATTCATTCAGCACATCCGAGGTCATGGAATTGAACTCTTCATTACACGCCATTGAACTGAATTACTGAAACAGCGTTGCATGCCATAAATAATGAATATATTGTTTAGACTGCACTGGTTTGAATAGAGGGAAAAATCTATAGAAAAGCTTTTCTGTAAATCATTGTGAATGTTGACAGATTGTACCACATTGACAGCTGTGCTTTCTTTCTGTATCTTGCTGTCTTTTTCTCTCTCTCTTTCTCTGATTCTTTCCTGCTTTAATATGACACATAAATCAGCAATGATTGAACAGCACGCTTTATGCAAAAGTCAATAAGAGCAACAATCAACACTCAACCCTGTAATTATTGCATACAGGTACAAACACAAACATAGGTTTCATTTCTCAGTGCACTGGGAGTGGATTTTCACAAAAATCCTCTAATTAGTGTTATGGGATTTCAGTACTTTACATTTTCCTCATGCATATCTGTGAAGTGTGTTCGGAACGTACAGGATTTCTCTGTTTACTGCACATTCAAATGAGTTTGATTACAGCAATCCGACATCAATAGGCTTTCTAAACACCTGCATTCGTAGAGTTATGGAGCACTAAATACAAGTGTATATTGTATTGTTATATAGTATTGTGTGCTTGCAGTTGTGTAGGTGAATGGGATTTTAAAATAAATACCAGGGATCTGCCAACTTGCCAAATGAAAATTAGCCTTCAGCCTTCCTGTGTTTGCTAAGGGGCAAATAGATATGGGTTTCTTGCAGCTCCTGTTCTGTGGATCTTGATTCTGTTTTAGTGCATGCTTCTGCTTTAGCCAACTACTAGCTACCCATTTTAGCACAACCACAACATCTGTGAAAGCTTTATTAAGCTTAATACACTTTGGGCCATATTCAGAGTTGATGTCTTAAGTCCAAAGATATGTACCAGTTAAGCAGCTGCTTAAGTCAGTTTTCTGTGAACCCCATTTCAGATTACATGAATCATCTTGGTGTAGTTAATACCATTGAGGTTGCCAGATTTTTCTTGAGTAAAATGGTCTGTGATGGGTTTCGCAGTAGCCGCAATGCAAGACAAGCATTTGGCTTTAGTCTTAAGATTGCACTACTCAGAGTCTATTCAGAGAATACAGAGAATTCTAGTCAGAGGGAAAAAAAGAGAAAAATAGCCTTATAAATATGTTAATGTGCCCATCGACAAATCAAAAACAAAACACAATTAGAAGTAAAATAGTAGAGGTGTAAACTTACTTTATGAATTTGACTCTTAAGGCAACTATTTTATATTTAGTTATACCACTGGATCTACTATGATATATTGTGATATATTTTAGTATCCTCCTTGCTACACATTTACACATGAGTTTAAAAATATGAATTATTTTTTATACACCAGTTGTCTATACTTTTTTAATAATTGATTTAATAATCAAATATCAAAATATTTAATAATCCAAATCGTCTGATTGCTACACCTCTATAAATTAACCCTCTACTGCATGAATTATTATATTTACATAAAAAATATTTTTATGGATTTTTATTACTTTAATTAGTT
>CM074952.1:7695474-7709993 GCA_037577455.1 Pangasius macronema | reverse complement strand
TTTGTTCAGGAGTGTATAGTTTTGGTTTTTGTCAGAAATTTTCATTTCAGTGGGAGGAAAATCTACCTAGTAGAAACATTCTCATCCCACGTTAATTTAATGGTTGCCTGTTAAGTCTTTTTACAGATATGATGTGTACAAACTTTATGATAGACCTCACCCTGAGACATTAATCCCCATATGAATAGGACTAAATATGTTTTTTACAGTCTGAGCAACAAGTAAAAAATAAAAAAGCAAAACAAAAAAGCCTCACAGCAACAAAAAGACTGACACAGGATGTAAGCCTTTTTTATCTGGGTGACCCCAGCACCCAAATTGGAATCTCTTCCCATTACTGCCAGCCATAGTGGATTTGACAAAGGTGAGCAGTTTAGAAGAGGATTTATTGAGGGAAGTGACTCCACTTCGCAGACACACACACACACATTTCATTTAAAGCACTGCTGAGTAACCAGCAAACCGGACTGCAGCCAAAGAGGTTTACATTAATAATCCCTTTCTCTCTCCTTTTCTCTCTCCACTGTCTTTCTCTCTTTCGACCCAACACTTCCTTCAACTTTCTCTCATTCACTTTCTCATCATCTCTTTTGCTCTCTAATTTTATAATCACCCCTGTGAATTGACTCCGTCTCCTGATAAATTACCAACCTGCTTTTGCCAAATATTACGCTGCTAAAATAAATATTTTGATTGTGACCAGAAGGCATTTTTTAAATTACAGTTTGAGTTTGAGCAGCTGATGGTTTTTTTTTTCCAACCCCGGCTGCCTCACATTATTAAAAAAATCCCAAAATAATGGAGAAGATGGTAAAATGTTTCAAGCCCCTTCCAGTGCAAGAAGAAATTTTCAGAAGAAAACTTCCAAAAAACAATAGCCAGCAAAACTGAATGAATGAATCAGTGATTATTTTCCCACTGAGGAGACAGAGACTGATGTGAAAGATGGTGATAATCTGATTTATCATCTATTAATTCTCTGTATTTAGCTGCATTGTTTGACATTTGACATGTGATGTGAGGGGGTCCATGACACCCAATCAATTGCCCAAACGATCTCCAACTGAGCTCAAATGATCGGATAGATTTCTAATGTCAGCTTTCCAGCAGTCATGAATACTCATGAGTTGATTGTCTGAAATTTGCAAGTATGGCAACAATAATAATGTCAATAGAATAGTGCCTCTGATGGATGATACTGATGCTTGGTCCTGCTTGGTCAAAACACAGAGACAACTCTACAGATTGGATGTTTTTAGATCCAAATGTTTCTCAAGGTGTAAAATTCAAAAAACATCCTGCTAACCTAAAATAGTTTGCTGCGATTCAGGGGTGCAGTGTGATTGGTCAAGATTTCCAAAATGGTACAGAGTCTGCAAGGCCTAAGCTTGGCAAGTCTTAACCTTTTTTACATCAAGTTAGAGGCTTGTATCATGTGCAAGTACAATAAACAACAATAATAAACCAGTTCCTGTTATTCATTTTGTCAGGATTGGGAATTGGGTGTTGATGGCTCAGTTATTAAAACTGTTTATCACAAGAAGTTGTTTCAGAAAGAGCACATCCAGTGAGGCTTATCTGTCTGGGAGACTTAACACTGGACTAAAATAAAGCTGCAGTCTTAACCTTTGCTCAGAACATAATAATGGACCAATAATACTGGTGCACCAGAGCAATAACAATGCACATCTGCAACATGAACCTCTTTCTAGCAAAGTGTGAAAGTGTCAGGAATTTCTTAGTGAATTTTAGAGCAATTGAAGTCATTTAAATGTAATTTGAACAGCGCTTTTATCAATAGATATTGGCTCAAAGCAGCTGTACAGATATCAGGAAGTTTATCTAGATCACTACTGATCAAGCCAGAGGTGACAGTGATGAGAAAAAAACTCCCTGAGATGACATGAGGATAAAACCTTGTGATAAACCATACTTAAAAGGAGCTACTCTTCTGTGGGGTTATAAGTTATTACAGAATGCAGGCGTACAGAGTAAAGTCAGACAATTCTAAGTGTGCTGAAATGATGCTCAGTGTAAGGACATTGTGAAAGCGTCCTGGGGTGAGCACAGGACAGTCCTTATGATTACAGCAGCAGTTCTGTTAAAATCTACAGAATTCGGGTAAGATTACCCATTGAAGCAAGAGTGAATCGTGGGCATAAACTGTTTTTCGGAATTGCAAATCTTTAGGGCGAGAGAGCGAAAGTAGCCACAGGAGTAGAAGTGTGTCAGGATCTGGCATCAAGCATCACATCAAGCAACAGGAGTGCACATACAGCTCAACAGAGATAGCGTGCAGATATCATGTGTATAAACAGAATGTGTATGGTGTGTGAATGTGTTGCATTTTAAAAGTTTAAAAAATACGACCTGAGTTGAGGTACTTTGAGGTGGCAAACCATCACGGTTGTAACTCTTCATGTCAGAAGGAAGCTGGAAGTATGCAACAGTTAATTTCTTTAACCAAAAAAGAGATTGCAGTCCTCCAGAAGGGAGCAGAGTGAGTGGAGATATTTACAGGTCCTGTCTCTGTTTGAATGCTGCTTTATTTCATGTAAATAAGCTCCAGCAATGGTTCGCTCCATCTGTGTGAGAGTAAGGAAGATGATGCACAGACTGAGACAGACTGTTTTATAAATCCAAATATAATTCATTTGTTTGCACTTCTAGCATTAAGACCCATGGATAAATCAAAAGAGCTTGCATGTGAATATTAGTCAGAACAGCTGATAGAACCTGGGAATCTTTGTACTTTATATACAATCTCTATTTTACTGTGTCACGCTGAACACACACACACACACACACACACACACACACACACACACACACCAGTGTCCAATGTCTCTTGCTTTACTTTTAGGATATATTGCAGAGAAAGTGCACTGGCATGATATCAACTATTAGTTTCCTGTTTTATGACGTTCAGGTGTCATCATTTGGCTTATTTGGAATGGGATCTTTACCCATGGCTAATCATTTGTACATACTTGGTCTCAACTATTGCGCAGCTCTTCTCTAAAAATTGCTGACTAAACGTTTACTATGGCTTCGTGGAACAGGTCCATGTTGTGCATTTGGTAGTGAAGGGAGAAAAAAATGGTAATCATATTTCATATTTATTAATCTCTTCGCTGACAGAGGCCCTTTAGGAGCTCAAAACCAAAGTCAAACAGGAAATACATTTGTAACAAATTAGACTGTAAACACCAAACATGCTTCTTCAGCAAATGTATGCTCAGCTCAGGGCAAGAAGCTACCGTACACACTGAAGCGCTGCTGGAGCAGAGCATATATTAAGGTCAGCCATCCCCGGCTCTGGAATATTAAATGGATTTGGATGATAAATTTGTTTTACATTTCAGAGAGTGAGAGCACAAATGATTAGATTAGAAATGATAGAGAAAGTCCTAACCTTTAGCTTTGTTGTTTCTCGGTACGCTTAGTATTCAGTGAGGTCCAAACATCTGAGAGCACACTGAAAATCTGGGATATTTTTTTTTTTCATTTATAACTGTAAGGATAGCAAAGAAAGGAAATGTTCAGTATATTGCATATTCAATATTGAAGATTCTCAACTATTCTAGTTCACTATATAATTAGAGCATTTTTTTTATATGGACCATGTTAAATTCTTTCTACTAAAGATCAGATTTTCCGTGAGTCTTATCCTCTCCAATGAAACACGTATTCAGATGACACTGTGATGGATTTGATCTAACACGTATCATTGAGTTTTACACAAACTTGTGGAGGCTGTGTCAGCTCGACTGCATGCTTTCATTATAGCAAGAGTACCAAGTCATTCTGAAATTCATATAAATCTTGCTACCATTCTTCTCTTCACTCTGCCTTTTGGATCCCCCATTAGCCTGTTATTGAATACGCCTAAGGATTATGGATTGTGTGACAGAAAGTAAAAAAATGGTTATGTAGTGTATGTTAGAGCAATAGTAGGATAATATGACAGTTTGATTTTTCCTTTCTGCATGCAATCTTTTGACTTCTTTCTTAGTTGTTTTGCTTCTGTTGAGTTTTTGGTGTTCATTTTAACCTCCTGGAATAATTTTTTTTAAACAATTATTATATGTATTTCTTAATGCATTCATTCATCTTTAGTAACTGCTTTATCCTGGTAAGTGTCATGGTGGATCCAGAGCCAGTCTGGGTAACACAGGGTGCAAAGCGGGAGAATTTACCCAGGATAACTGTAGTACATCGTAGAGCACCATACCTACACATGTGTGCACACACACACACTTTCACACACTCACTCACACTTCCCAGAGGAAACCCACACAAACACGGGTAGTACATGCACAGAAACTCCACACAGACAGTAACCCAGGCAGAATAGAACAAGGTATTTATTTGTTTGTTTGTTTGTTTGTTTGTTTGCTTGTTTGTTTGTTTGTTTGGCATACATGCATTCTACAACAGCATTATATTTTCATTTTTGTTCCATTCAAAATCCATGGAGGATGCATTTGTCATCAACTGCAATTTGTGAGTAAATCATAAACATTGTGCTGTTCCCAGTCAGCATCCAGAGAGACTCTTGTATAATTCAGAAGTATATACTCTTATAAAAAGAAAGAGAGAAAGATGTTCAAGGTGTCTTTAATTGGTTAAAATTTCAGAGCTTTCTGAAGGGGTAGTTGTGCTTGAAACCCTCTCTGGCAGAGAAACACAGTGTTGTAAATTTCTACATAGGACCATTTTAAGGGTTTCCTCAGAGGGACCGATTTGAAGTCCCTTAGGGGTTCTATATATATGTATATATATATATTTATTCTAAGAGTATATTTTCCCTTGTGATAGACAGACATATACACAGACAGATAGACAGATAGATTTGTTCATGCACCACTTGACTTGAGTTTTGTTTTACATATCAGTCAGTGTGTAATCTCTCTCCTGCTTGCTCATCATTCACTACAGTCTCGCAGCACTAAAACACTGACTATCTGGCTGACATAGCATACTGATCATGAACACCATGAACTGGCTTTGAGTTAATTAAATGCATGTTGGACGTTTGGGGGACAAAGTTAGGGAGGCCAGATTAAGATGGTTTGGACATGTTCAGAGGAGGGAGAGTGNAGGTATATGGAGGTAATAAATGAGGATATGAAGCTAGTGGATGCAAGTGTTGAGGATGCAGAAGATAGGGATAGGTGAAGAGTGATGATTCGCTCTGGAGACCCCTGAAGGGAAAAGCCGAAAGAAGAAGAAGAAGAAATGCACGAGTTCATTACTTCAAATGGCACCAAAAGACAGGTGTAACTGCTAAATGACAGACATATTGAATATGAGGTTAAAAAGGAAGAAATACTGTAATGTTTTCATTTGTAGCATGAATACATAGTCAATGACCTTCCTCTGCGAGTGTTAACTATTACCTAATGTAATCTGGATGAATGTGCATTGTGCCCTGCAAAGGCCTGGCATCACATCCGGGTTACACATATTCCTGCTTCATGCCCAGTGCTCCTGCGTTAGTCTCCACCATGCCTCTGACCAGCTGAAAGTGGTTATTGAAGATGAATGAATGAATTAAGGCAATTTTGTTGTAAAAATCTTGAATTACAAACAAAGTTTTTGTGAATGTTTCCATCCATCCCCACTCACGGCACTCCTGCCAGTTACACCGGCTTTGAAGCCTGTGTTATTTTTGTTCCCTGTGTTTAAGAATACAGGCAGATTTTCCCTTTATCCTACCACATTAGCATAAATAAATAGGTTAAACCTCACTTGCAGATCATTTTCAAAGTGAATATTAAAAATACAGATGCCTTTCCTTTTGTAAGTAAACAAGATGCCCTGTTTTCAGAAACCATATGGAGATAAGATTTCCCTGAGGAAGGCGTACATCATACACCAGTTAAAGGTACTGAAATAATAGCAGGCATATACTGTAGCTATACAGCTTAAAGATGTCATTGGGTTTTAATGAGGTTTATCTTTTTTTTTCCACATACATTCATCACATAAGATTGCAAAACTGATATAATGCATTGTGGGTGAAGATTTCTTTATCTATTTTTTCCTTTTCCTATTAAAAATTTTCAAGATACATAAGATACATTAGTTAATACTGTACTAATACTGTCCTACATCTCCTCTAAATGAAAAACAAAACTCCACTGGTCTCTTTAACCAAATGTGCAGCATTTAAAGATGCAGTATGCAATTTTACAAATTCTAGATCTGAAATAATCATACAGTTTTTAAAGATACTTCACAGATAAACCAGTGATTAGCAATATTGCCATGTGATGGATCTAGCTAATTTCTGCATTTCAGGCTTCTCCTTTGTTTTTTTCTTTTTATGACCCCAGCTGAACTAGAGCTGCTCATCCCAAACCACTTTCTCTAAGCGGATGCACACAAACCATGCATAGTTTCAATTAGGCAGCCTTTAAGAAGGCTCTAAAAATGACAAACTGTTGCTTTAATATGCTAGCAAATATTTCTTTGGAAATGAGGAAATAACTAGATGTGACAAAAACAGCCTTTTAGGATATGTTCCAGTTCTAAGCCAGAGGCAGTTCAGTATAAGTGCTGAGTTTCTTTATTACAGCTGTTCTAAAAGCCATAGTCATAAGCCATAGTGGGGGACAAAAAAGGCATAATCTAAAAGACAGGCAAAGACAAAGACCAGAAAATACTAAAATACACAGAGAACGAAGATAACTTGGTAATCTGGAAATTACACTAGGCAACCAGGAAAACTATGAGATGATTTAATACAAAGGGCCTGTGATGCCTGGATCCCAACACTGAAAATATTATGATTAAGCATTGCAAGATCTCAAAATATTTAACACGTGTGTCAGCAATGTAGAACTCAAACTAGGTGTGTAATCACCTGACACAACTGTCACTGATAAATCTACAGTCTGGGCTTGAAAGAAATTAGCCCCAGTCTCGCTTCTTCATACCATTCGGAGTATTTTTCTTACAATCATCTGTGATGCTGTTGCACTCGGTTCCGCAAATATGCAAAATAATCCGCCTTAAGACGTTTCCTAACAGCAAGGAATCTGACGTGGATGCCATAAATGAAAGCTTATACTGATGTCTTTGAAACTGTCTCTCTTTGGCCGTGGTGCATATAGTGGTGTGCTTACTTGGTGCATTGGCCATTCAGCAAAATGATGGTTCCACCTTATCCAATATAAAAAAGAGCACACATCATTTCCCATCACGTTTCATTCATCATCCAGGTATAAATAGTAAACTACAGTACCTTTGCTGAGCTTCTCAGTGTTATCACACTACTCTCGCTGAAATCAATGAGATATGCCGTGCTTACAGATCAATAAGAGACATGATGTTGGCATCCATTTCTTCTGTTTCAGCGTCATCAGCTGAAATAGAAGAAAGAGATGCCAATAATGAACAGAGGATTCGGAAAAAGTAGAGCTGGTTCAGGAGTAGAGAAAGCCAGGAAGGAAACCAGGAAGCTTCTATGACAGGTCTATGGAGTAAAAAAAAATCTATGTCCTAAAGTGCTGTAGTTAGAGATATCTCCAAAATTAGATTCTCCACTCCTGAGGCCTGTTTGGCCTTTTCTTGTTGTCTGTCTCTGGGGATGCCCAATCCCCCAACACTCACGCACAAGGCTAGCTCTGTTTTAGCATTTTTCTGTACTCTCTCACTCTCTCATACTCACTCACTCCCTTACTCACTCACACACAGCTGCTTTTGGGGGCTTCTGACCTTGCATTCCTAAAATACGTTCCAAAAAAAAAATCACTGCTCTAAACCATTGTCTTATTTTATGATGATGGCAGGAACCCAAAAGACATTAAAATGCATTTTTCAAATGTAGGCCTGGTTCCAAACCCCTGTCAGAGTAATTCAGTGTGAGGTGGAATGTGTCATAAGTAAGGAATAAAACATGACACGGTGTGCTGTAATAGGAAAATAATCAACACCACCCCGTAACTGATTATTTTCACATGTATTTATTCCATTCATGCCACAGTAACATGGCAACAATTACTACAAGAGCACTACATCATACTTTTTATGTCTTTAACATCTTTGAAGCCAGTTAGTTCCTGTTAGTCCTTACGTAAAAGCTGCTACAAACAGTTGGTCCCTCACCAGTCACGTTTTTCTCTCTCTTTTGAAGTTAATAACACAAAAACTGTTATAAAGCTCTGACACTGGGGACTCCTTCCATACATTTGAAATCAATGTCTCTTTCACCATATCAACTATTATATCGGACATTTTCTTTGTTAAACATCAATTTCTCCATGACATCCCAAAATAAACTGACTTATGGTAATGTAATGGGGAAAATGATTAGTTAATCATGTATGAGTCTGTGAGAGAGATTAATGTGAATTGTGTAAACTATTTTCACCAACATGTATATGTAAAATACCTTTTAAAATGTTCTAAATTTGTTCTTTGTTGTCTCTCATATTCTCCCTAAATCCCTCAAATAATTGCTAACTTCAATCTATCTTTTTTTTTTTATTATTTTAATATTGCATATTATTGGCTCACTGGTTGCCCTGCCAACTCATCACTCAAACAATGTAGACAAAATATTCCCTGCTTCCAGTTTCATCATTCGATGTTCTAAAATATTATTGATAGGATCTTTGTAGCAGCAGTACATTTTTTTATTTAAAAAATTAAAGAACTTGAAAAATCTTTACTTATTCCTTAGTTTAAAAAAAATGTTCTTGCTCGGTCTCTCTTTTGCTGCTATAGTTATGTTATATATCATATGGCACAATGAAGCAATCTTAGTCTGAAAATCTTGAATACTGTCAAAGTCAGCACTGAACCAGAGAAATTATAATTAGAGGATATGGAGGATATGCAAAAAAACCCCAGACAAATAAATAAATAAATGCCAAGCAAAAGGGTGTGTATTCTGTTGATTTTTGTATCATGGCAACTAAATTTTATTTTTTTTTTAGTAACCCAACAGTGTTCAGCTAAATACACATCTGGCTAAATGGCACTATATAAAACTGGCTACAGTTACAGTGCCTTCTCCATGCTAATCTCCCAGATAACTAACTGTAACCTTTGGATTGACTTAGCATTCTCAGATCTTACACAGGTCTTACTTAGGCTTACACCGACCAATCAGTGACAGTCATGTTGATGTGCTCAATAGATTATTTCTGTTTAAATAAAAAAAGGAAACTATGCTACACAGCAGCAGATAATTGCTTCTTCAGAAGATTGAAAATGTTCCTCAATAATATGGTCCATGTAGTAACATATTTGTACAAGAGCAGTCTTGTACATACATTTTTTTTTTTAGAAATATGTACATTTGTAATATGCTTCTTTAGCCTCCAGCTCCATCATAGAAAGATGAACAAAGTTCAAAGATCATCTCTCCTGAAAGCCTTAGGCGAATATCCAGTTGACATTACAATTTGGTTCCCAGTCAGCCTAAAGAGATTCCCCTGTATCATTTAGCTTGGTCTTTTATCAGAAGAAACCTCAAAATTAGGTGATTCAGATCAACCCATTTTACATGATCACAGCTACAGCTAAACATCCTCCAGCAGCACTTTCTGCACTTTCATACCAACATGATATTTTATATGAGTTTCTTTTAGGTCCATGGATTTTTATACCTTAAGTTTTTTTTTAGACAAATGGGAATCATTCCCGACCACAATTTGCTGTTATTAAAGTGCTTAAATTCTGAAACAAATGACAGAATGAGAAATGGGGATCTGCAATAGGTCTGTGTTCTCCATAAAGCTGCTGAACTGTGTTGTTGGTGGTCACAGCAGCTTTGGCTGAACTACCACTGAGCTCAGTTTTAATTCTTCGCTGAGTGGTGTGAATGGCCATCTTTAGCATTCATTTCTCTGGAGAACAGGGAACAGAAAAGTGTTTAAAAATGCATTGCCTTCCCCAGAGACTCGTGCTCTGTGCTCTGACTGAGCCTGGTTTGAAACCACGGTCAAGGAGAGGAGCAAAAATAGAAGCTTTAGAGAGCAACGTTAATGCGATGGGACAGAAGAGAGGGCCTGTCTCAATCAAGTGTCTCGGTGCATCCTAGCAATTACATAATGTTAATTTTAGTAATAAAACACACAAACACACAAACACACATCTAAGCTCCTGCGAAGCTTGCAGGAAAACCCACTTCTTATTGATTGCAATGAGCACAGCAAATGACCTCTGAAGTATTTTTAGATGGCTGCGATGTAACTGGGGAGGAAGAGGAGCTGATTTCTATGGATGAGAAATGAGCAGAACGTTAAAGGTTGAAGGCAGCTTGAGAGACGTAGCTAACAAAGGACTTAGTGGTGCGATTTGTAACTGATGAAATAACTCCTCTAGGCAGCAGTTAAAATAAATAAATAATTTCTAGCTCACCACATAGCATTACTTTTAGAAGTATACGAGCCATAAGGTGTACTCCTTTCTGACAGTAGCAGCCTTACTGGGCAGCAGGTAACACTTTAGAATAACTAATAGCATGCTTTAAAGAACCTAGCATCATTAATAGAAAGGAACAAATCATTAGTTAATACCAATTTAAAAATTAACAAATGTTTATAATCGATAGCTCATGCCATTGTTTTTAAGTCTATGCTCGATAGATAAATTGTTAAATGAAGAATTTATATATGAACCCTTTTACTTGTTTCTCTTATTTTCCATACTTCTTTATCCGTTTTATTTTTATTCCTGCTGTATGCTACTACTGTTATATGAAAGGCAAGCTAGGAGGACATTCTTAACTGAACGTTTACTTCCAGTGACATGTGTAATTAATTGATTTTGAGTCATTAAATTAAATGACATATCTGTCCCCCATTTACGTTTAAAATGATTGCTACACCCCTGACTTCATCATTAAAAGCCTCCCCCCTGCATGATGACAGACGTGCCACTGGTTGAGGAAGAAATCACTTGGGTCATTTTCCCCTATATATTTGCATTTAGGCTATCTCTTGCACTTATGGCTAAAAGCTTGCCACTATAAAAGCATCATCGTTTTAAAGCTGTCTAATCACACTGTGACTGCAGTGACCACATAAATCCATAACTGGTGTGGGTAATGTGGTATACAGAGGCTATGCCTTTCATAATGATTAACAGATGCTTTCATTGGAAGCATCGTTTTAATGGAACGTGCTGCACAGCCTACTTATATATTATGAATGGCAGTACATTTATTTATCTATTCATTTAGATATTACAATATGATAATAGTCTTGATAAACTTAATTAATTTGTTTCATGTTTACTTCATAGGGCTTATATTATATGCATTGTGTCTATGCATTTTACAAAATTATAGAACAAATTTGTGGTATGTCCATATGCAATTGCCTTCATGTTGTCCAGGGACAAATTACTTACGACGTTCATCACATAGGAAATATGGGTGTTATGAAGTTTAAAGAGTGCCAGTTTGCTTCACATTTGATGAGGATGGTTAATGTTCAACTATTTGGAATATCAACTGGTCCTCTCTTGTTAATAGTGAGTTAGCAGCATATGTTCCTGGCTTTTCTAACATTATTGTGCTTACCCTACATCTCCCTGTCAAATGCAGACTCATTCTGCACCACATGTTAATCTGTGCTTCCATGACAGACACTTGCTTAATTCTTTGACTCAGGCATGGGTGGCTTAAAAGGGAAAAGGTATATAGGAATTAAGAGTCTAAGGGTGTGGGCTTCACAATGGAAATTGGGCCTCAAGATAAATTCAATTTGGAGTAGAGAGTTGTGGGCCACACCAAGGCAGGACTAGGAACTAAAGGGAGTATTATATGCTTTAAGATGTCAGAAGCAATATGGGAGCAGGAGCTTGTAAACCTCAGAGTCCAGGTTGGGTAGGAATAGAGAACAGGAGCTCTGGGCCACAAAAGGAGGCGCTTGTAGAGCTTGTAGACCCCATGATTCATGTCAGGAAAGGAGTTTGTGGGCTTCAGGGTGGATATCGGGCCTCAGGATATATTTGTTTTGAAGCAGGGACCACAGGATGGTAGGAGTAGGTTCTACAGTGTCTCAATATGAAAGGAGTGGGATCAGTATAGAAACAGGAGCTTGGAGTTCTCAGGATCCACGTGTGCACAAGGGCATGTGGGCTTCAGGATGGAAATTGGGCTGCAGGATGGGTTTAATTAGGAGCAGTGATTTGTGGACCACAGGATGGCAGGAGTAAGATTTTATGGGATCAGAAGCTCTGGGCCTCAAAATAGCAGAAGGTTGAGGACCTCAGGGTCCTGGGGGGCAGGGGCTTGTGTGCTTTAGGATGGAAATTCGGCCTCATGGTAGATTCTACTGGAAACAGGGGCTTGTGGACCACAGGATAGCAGGAGAAGGATCTGAAGATAGCAGAAGTTCTAGGCCACAAAATTGCAACAGCAGAATCAAGATAGGAGCTTCAAGATAGGAATCGGCTTCAGGGTAAAAATTGGGCCTCAGGAAGGAGTCGATTGGAAGCAGAGACTTGTGGCGTACAGGAAGGTATGAGTAGGCTCTAGGACTTTGTAGACTTCAGGATCCAGGTGGGTGCAGGGACTTGCATGGAACTTCAAAATGGGCATCCTGTGGTAGGATCATTAACAGGGGAAAGGTTTAGGACAGTGGAATGACATAACATTTTTCATATGCAACATATTTGAGTGACCTAATTAGGTAATAGAAAACATAATTCGTGAGCTATGTTTTAATAACAGCAGCTCATGGAAACATATTAACGTGTCTCATTACACTCCCTCTTCTCAGTGTGGAATAGTGCTGGATGCTTGATTTAGATGAAAATCCTGTGCTGTCAGTCAAATAAAATGATGAGCCAACTTTGTGCTGCTTGTGAAGTAGAAGTGTGAGTGGCAGAAACGGGGAATGGTGCAGTGGGAATGGAAGGCTTTGGCTTTAGATTATGGCTTGCCAGTGTTGCATAAGCCCTGATTAACACATCTGTATATGTGTCTGTCCTGCCTCCAGTCTTCTTGCTGCACACAACAGAGTATGAAGTATTGCCTAAAGCTGTGTTCAGGTATTCATATTCTAGGAGACAATCAAACATGAGCCAGTGTACACACTCAAGCACAAGCGAGATGCTAAATGTACAGAGAGGAGTACTTGATGGATTTCTTATTGGTCTTTGATATTTGCCTTTTTTCATTCCCTCTCTCTCTCTCTCTCTCACACACACACACACACTTTCTCTGTATATGTGTGTGTGTTATACTGGTCTACATGGAGCCAGAGTAGCAGCGGAACAAAAGGATTTCTGCAGAGACTGTGACTCTGAGGCAGCAGTGCTAATGCCGAGGCACATATTGGCCTTCTTAAGGGATTTTTCTCCCCTCTCCCCACGCTGCACACACTCTGCCTTGCTCGAGAAAGCCTGCTTAAAGTGTTTAATTATATTATGTAAGCTGACTGATCAAGGAAACATATTGAGAGGCTCCTCTTGAGCACATCACTTTGTGTGGGGGGATTTCAGGCTCTTATCCTCAAGCCTCAGCGCTCACTCTCTCGCTAGCTTGTCTTTATTTTTTACTCTCTCTTTCTCTCTGATCACTCACTTGCATGTTCTCTCCCTCACTCTTTTATTTCTCCCACCTGCAGATCAATGAGTGTTAGTCCTCCATCATGGCCTTCGAACATACACAGCTACTTACAAGAATCCTTGATCTCTGTAAATCTTAAAGCAACATTTCTTGATAATTAAGATCACTAAAATGCTTTCCCCCATCATGAAATGAGAGTATACAGTACATTCCTTCAAATTATATTGCAAAATGTATGACTTATAATGAATATTTCATAACTTCTCTTTACATATAGTGCTTGTATTCATAGTAATATTGTACGAAGAGTCACATTAAAGTTGAATGGTGACTGCTAAGGCGAAACGTGTGTACATTTTCGGTTGGGCACATGAAAACCAAGAGAAGTCAAGGTATTATTCATGCCATGTCTCAGCAATCAGTGTTTTCCACCTCCAATATGAAGTGCATAGCACTGCTGCTTCCATAATGTATGTATATGTGAGGCAGAGAGAGAGAGAGAGAGAGTGAACACAAAGAAACAAAAAGAAAAGAATACAATTCTCTGTGCATAGATTTTTTTCTTAATATGAAGCATCTCACTAGTCAAGGTGGAACACCCCCATATGAGACTGATATATCTGGTTTGCTGACAGTTTATGTATTTTAAACAGTAAAACTGCCATGTTCTGATTCCGGATTTGAAATGCTGTCATCTTCTCAAACAACAAATGAAACATCAACAGATGGTGAGAGACCGCCATTTTGCATCTGAATTGACACACTCATTGCTGTAAAAAGACTGCTAGAACACCCATATGATGAAAAAACCTTAAATGTACATCTTCTGATTAAATAGTTGAACTGAAACCATTTTAATTAAGATATTGTCACAACAGCAGTGCTGAATTCTTAAATATGATTAGTCAAAAGATGATTAATTTTCTACAACAGCAGCTGATAGCAGTGTCTTGGGGCAGTCGTGGCCTAATGGTCTGAGAGT
>CM074952.1:7653882-7695373 GCA_037577455.1 Pangasius macronema | reverse complement strand
TTGGCCACAAGTCACTTCCACTACCCACTACCACTACCCACTATAATTCAAATCACAGGTTTATATTAATGCACTCATTATAATGCAGTATCGTATCTTTAGTAACAACTTTTTTCACATGGACTTTGGTAAGTTTTCCACCTCAAGAGATTCTGTAAGACAGGGGACTTGGAGCTTAGAGCCTTCCGTAACTCTGCTTCATGTTGGGCCGCATCACACCCCATTGTTTATTACTTCCCTAGAACAGTTGTTAATCCACTGCTTAAAGTGCCTTTAAAAGGAACTACAAACCAGAATACCCACCCTTGCCATCAAATGTTTTAAAAACTGGACATACGATTGCTTAAAAGGTTATCTCTAAAAGCCTGTGGATCAAGTTCTTATCACTGAAGAAGTAATGTAATATTAATGTATTCTGTGACGCATTAGATTTGTGAAACTTGTTTATGATGACATCATCGTGAGATAAAAGAAAAGGTGTATCATTGAATCACACAGCCATCAGCCCCACTCTGACTGGAACTGTTATGAATAATATAAGAAACGTCTGACACACAGGGAGGAACCAGTGCAAAAACGGGCCATGTATTCCCCAGTAAGCTAAGTCTTACAAGTCGACTGCACAATAATTGCATCTCTCGAGAATCCAGATGAAAAAAAAAGTTTCAAAAGCAAAGAACAAGCAGTTCGTGAGGGCACAAATTTCACGAGGAACAGATTTAATTCCTGCTCAGAAAAAGGAATAACTCGAAGGAGAAGAAAGGATCAGCTCCTTTGTCAACCTCATATCATGTTGCAGAGCCTGTTTTTCAAAAGTGTTAAAATCAAATAGAATATGCTGTGTGTAGCAGGTGTTAAATCATAATTAATATTAGCTACTGTCTGAAGTATTATCCAATTTCTGTTAAATATACCGCTGAACTCAGATACCAGGACTGGCAGTTAAACACTGCTAGTTCAATTCAATCCATAAACCAAAGTATTTACACTATTACAAGCAGGAACTATGACTATATTATTCAAAGTTGGATTCTAATTGTGACTATGGTAATTAAAATGTTTGAGGATGTTAATTATGGGTAGTTTATGCACCAGTGTTAATAATAATTATGTCAGTGGCCTAATTTAAATTGTGGATAATATAGTGTGCTATATAGAGATAGTAATTATGGCATTCATGATCATGTTCTTACTAGGCACTATGCTTCTCATGTAAGAGAATACACAAAGCAATTAGAAAATCCTTTGAAAAGTCATTATTCTTTGTGTTTGTAGTCACCTGTTGCTGTTTCCTGGATGACATGATGGGATTTGGTGGATGTTACGTTAAATTTGAGGAGCACGGCCTGTAATCTAAGTTCGAACAAAATTGCCCACAATAAGGACAAGTTGATTTTATCAATGTGTCATCATATCATACACAGCAGAGAAGTCAGACTGCAAATACGTACGTAAATTGTGAAGACAGTACCTGAAAGAAAGTTGAAGTCGAGGGCTTTTGTTGTTGCGTTTGCTTACACAGCTGAAACTTCATTGCTCAGGAATCTGACAGGCCTCCTGAAACTCGCATAGTATCAGTAGAGCACAAACACTTTGTAGTGAAGTTTCCTGCAAATATACTTCAAGCGCACTTTTCAGACTAACTCTGACTTTTTTGCTCCCCAGAAAAGCACATTATATATGTCGAGAAATTCCCACAATCTGCAGTGAAGACCTTAAAGGCATCTTAAAATAGGCATCTTAACATATATATTGTATATGTTCAAATAGATGTATTGCATTACATAAATAATAACATAATAAATTTCAATTATATTCATTATTAATTATTATTTACATTTAATTTTTAGATTTATTGTATATTTACACTGAAAATTAAAGCTGTTTTTTGACATATTTCTGACAAAACTACAATAGAGAAGAGAACTCAAGAGCTTGAGACTGCTAACAGTCTAAGAAACAGTCTGTTTCTTAGATTTTGATGCAGAAGTCACAGATTAAAAAAAAAAAGAATGATTCTGAAAATATAATATTTGTAGTTATGGCAGTAAAGTAGGTTTTTCTGGCACTCTTCAATGCACACATTTATTGATGCTTTTTCATATAGCATCAATAGGCACTGAGCTATAACTTGGTAAGAAACCTCCAGGTGACATAATGCCTTGGTCCTTTGTGATTTTACAGGAATATAGCAATAAAGAGCATGGGGTAAGCCAATTATGTACAAACATAGCCCTGTTTCTTTTGCACACGATTACCTGACTGAAGTGAAAATCTGAAATAATTAAAAACATTCTCAAGGTCAATGAAAATCGATTTCAGCCTCCAAAGCTGACCAGAATTTACTGGAATGATAATCTACAAAGAGATCAGCGCTTCGATCAATAATAATAATACCTCCAACAATTTCAGGGCTCACATCCTTGATTTGCATTTTAATACAAAGACATTAATGATAATGCTTATGCAAGAGTGTATGTGGGTGTCTTTGTTCTGAATCTGAACAGGAAAATGTTCTTAGTATACTTGAGTTGATGGCAAATTCGTCTTTTGTACAGTAAGGGACCTTTCTTATGCGTCTGTCTTGAGAGTCTGCGAGTCTAGACCTGTTATTACCATAGAGCTGGCCAGGCTCATTTCGCCATTGCGTATGCAGAGAGAGAGAGAGGATGAAATGGTGGCAGACCCAGGACCCACTAGAGAGATTGCCTGGGAATGCCCTGGGAATTGTACCATTTTATTGTACCATTTTGCTAAAATAAAAGGAACCCATTATTTCTCCAGTTGGTCAGTCATAATAAGCAGGACCTGTTGTAAATCAAGAAAGAAAATGAAGTTTCTCTGTTTGTAAATTTTCAGTGCAAACTGAGAATTACATGGCGATCTAGATCTGTATGCAGTTCTGCATCACACAATTCCCAGAAGCCAGCACTCTTCAAACGACTTGTTGGGAGTGTGTCCAAATGAGCTCGATCTTATTAAAAAGATTGAGATCAGGAAAAAAAAATGCTTATTGTTGTCTTGACATTATCACATGTAAGAGTGCATTGTTTGCAAATGTAATCCATCAGCTACTCAATTAGTCTCTGGCTTGATACAGGGTGTTATCAGTCATTAACTGCAGACAAGCCTGTTTGTGTATTCTTGTAAACCATTAAACCTTAGTTTGGTATATTGCCAGAAGAGCCTAACCTTCTGCATTTCCATTTTTATCTCCACAGAATTGTCTTCAAGCTCTCTTGCAACATAAAAATTCACCTCTGTTTAAACATTATGCAATAACATCAATGCCGGTTATGAGGAAATTGTTTACTGTAGACTGGAGAGGGGTTGTTTTATTGGTGGGAAGGCTTTTAATGTCTTTTCTGTCCTTGATTTTGCACCACCAGGTTCTACAAGGTTAAGGTTCTAGTAGCGTGAGTGGCAGCCATCTCTAAACACCTTTCCAGTCAGTCCTAAGGTGGGTCGGTTCCTCATGACATTGTGGCATATGTTATCCAGGTGATATTCACTACCCCCGGTGGTTAGGAGATGTGAAATATATACAGCATGGAACTGTGGTTCTGTGAACACCAGGGTTCAGCACTGACCCAGTGGGAACTTGATGAAAAGTTTTGAAGGAATAGATTGTCATTTTGTCAACTGTATTCATATGAAATAATGTCATACATGGTTACTTTGTGACTCTTTGGATGGTCTCAGCATGCATGTGTATGTGCACAAAGTGATACTCACTAATCCTGTTGGTTTTCTGGTGTTTGTTGAACCACAAAACTTCATCTCGACCACATTTACACTATTTTGTTGCCATTTAGAATGTTGGCCATTTTTAATCAAGATGATATTTTTTCTCTTGGTAAAATCATTTGTAGTTATATTTTCATCTTTGTGTCCAAATCACAGCTTTTTTTATTCTGAAACTCTTAGCAATGACTTCAAACCTCTCCTCATGATTATCGCAATCCACCTGCTCTCAGCCTCCCTCTTAAAATACCAAATAACATAAACTTAATCTTGTGGGATGAAAATGCCGCTGCTGACCTTTTAGCAAAACTGAAATTCTGTTCTCCAGTTGATGTTTTGTCAGGCTTAGTCTCAAAAGGAACATATAAAGAACCCTAAGGGGAAGCCTATGTTGGTATTGCCTATTGTTTTTTCTCCTCCCACCACCCCACTGGATAAATACCCAGACTGTTTGCCTTGTCACATTTTGCTCTTATAGTCAAGCTTACGATGCTATGAATTGTATATTTTTCAAAATGATAGAGTCTGGCTTTTTATTAAAAAAAGCCAGGATTACACACACGCATTCACTTGAGGTTTGTTTTTTGAATTAGTTGTACTATAAACAGCAGTACTACAGTTTGCAAACAAGACCTATCGACTAATAACAAGCTTTGTTAATTAGTCCTTACACCAGTCAGACACCTGATCATTCCACAGCTCTTGGTGTCTGTCATTTAGCTTTTCATACACTCACCTGACACACTCGAAACTGACACACGTCATGAATGCACACATTGCAGTTCTGTTTTCCATGTGCTTATGTTATTGATTTGGCTTTGTTTTGTCCCTCCAGTTAGTTCACTGTTTTTCATTAGTTCGGTCTATTATCTATGTTGCCCATGTCTTCTAATTACTTAATCACACTGTGTATAAATGTCCAGTTTATGTCCTTGGTCCTTACATGTTCTTGTTTCATGCTTTTTGCATNTAGTTAACTCATCCGTTTTCTTTTCCCAGTTTATATTACACTGACGTTTACTTTTATTTAAACCTTTGCGCACTTGTCTCCAGGTTCCGCTTAAGACATCTGCTTGCTTGAGACAGCACACCCAATCTGTGCTGAACGACATAAAACAACACATTTTAATGTGCAATATGGTCTTTTTTTATTGACTGTTAAACCTAGGTATTAAAGTAGGCATAGATGCTTAACTGGACTTCAAGTAGTGGCAAAATCTCAATCTTTTTCTGCATACCTACAACTATATGTAATAGCAGTGAAACCAAAATGACCCTGAGATAACTCAATTCCAGTCTACCGGAGAGATGTTTGCAAAGTGATTAAAACTTTAAATGTCTACTTTGGATATGAGGCCAAAAGAAAGGTCCCTCTTTCCCAAAGCCTCTCTCATGTATGTAATAAAAGAACCTAGGCTAAATGAAAGCAGAGAAATTCTCTCCAAGGCTAAACAGGAGGGCTTTTTTCCTTATCTGCTTTCTCCTTCATTAGAGCTGTCTCTCCTTGGAACTACAGAGGTGGTTCTGATCGTTCCACTTTCTCCCGCACAATATTAACGTCCTCAGGTGTGCCATTCACTGTAATGGAAACCACACAGTCATTAATATCCAATTAGCCAGCTAATGATACAGTGTTAAGAGCCAGCAGACCAAGCAATCTGTCTCCTTCACGCTTTCCTCTGTTCTCAGAGCTGTGAATAGCGTCATGGTTAGCAGGGCAAAATGCTGGAATAACACAGGGAATCATGTGTTCAAATTATCATATCCCTAATGCTCGTTGCTCATCTATTTGTGTTTTGCTGAAGCAAAAGCAAACCAGGGAATACACCCGGGAATATATTACATGGTTAGGGTCCTAGCAGCCATGCAGATATAACAGAATGCTGGTGGTTTGTTGTAACTAAAGGGGCACATACTTTATATAAGGGCAGCTTCTTAAAGGAACAGCCTTAGTCCCATGTACTTGTGAAACTCAAAGCATAATTTTTCCAACATTTTTTCCAAGCAGAAAAAAATTTGACTTCCTGAAAAAAGAACAAGAACAATAAGAACAATAAACAATGCATAAAATATCAGCTTAATTCATAAGGCAAGTATCAATATAATATCAACATAAGATTTCATTTGGAATTTAAATGATAAATTAAATGTACCCAAATAATCAGTTCTAGAAAACTTATAACATATATTCAGTGGCATGTAAATTATTTTTTTAACAATAACAATAAAATTCCAAGACCTTATTTCAAGGTATTGCAGATATCCTGGTGAGTTGGTCAGCATTGTGTTATGAATAAAGCAGAGGGCTCATCCTGGGGAGGGACACATGGGAATGCTATCCCCTGTATGAAAAAAAATCCCCACTTCTATAGAAATTAAGGTTATTTGATTGGAATGCTTGTTTCTAGTCTAATCAAATTACATCAAAAGTCAATGATATCTGTAGATGTTTGAGATTAATTAGGATTAAGAATATATCATTTTGTGGGACATTATTGGACAGTGCTCGTAGATTTTTTTTTCTTAATCTGTAACACTAAAGGCCATGTGCCATGGTTTCAACAATCACAAAAATCAGAAGTCAAAACTCAAAGGAAATGGGCCTATAGATACTGTACACCTACCCCAACCCCAACACCCCAACACCCCAACACCCCAACCCTTCAACCCCCTATTATTCATCAATTTGTCTAGTTGTCCCATATCCTGTGAGAGATGCCAACACACCCAAAGCATTATTTCAAACCGCTGCTCATGCTAAGTAACAGCGTATCTGAACACGCTTGGAGGAAAGCAAGTGCTAACTACCAATTCCACTAGATCACAGACACCCACCATTGGTTAATCTCACTCTGATTAACAGGAGAGTAATAATCGCGCCAACCACAAAGCAGATCCTATTATGCTCTCTTGGACTCCTGTAGCACTGTTTGCAGTATGCATTATTTAGTTATTTATTTACCATTAGCAACACCACCCAATGATTCAGACAGACAAAAAATAACCATCAAAGTGGGATCTTACAATAAAAAAAAAATCTGTCGGCTTTGAAGATTTCTGTACTTTCTCAAAGGCGCTATAAGCCTATACACACATATGCACACACACACACACACATACACACCTTTTTATCTGTTTGATGTATAAACCATAAACCACTGCACAGTTTTGAAAATCTAATGCAAAATAAATCCATCTAGGCTATAAGCCTATGTGTACATTAGTTTATTTCTCAACTCAGCCAGCAAATACAAGGAACGTAGAGAGTGAGTGGGAGAGAGCTCTAGTTTGGCCACTCCGTTAGCTTCAGACAAGCACGTCTCCTGTTCTTTTTACTGCCTCAATGTGCCAAATCTCTGCCAATTGTATTTGCAATAAAAATTATACAGCAACATAATTACAGTGGATATGAAAGGCCTTAGGACAGGACCGCTCTGCTTCTCTTCTGCTTGTAGGGCTGCTGTGCCCCTACACAATCGGTCTCATCTAACAGATATGGCGGAGGATGTTAGAGACCTCTCATCAAACTGCGACCACCAACAGTCCATATTTGTTTCCGAAATCTCCTGGTTAGGCTGCTGGCAGGTAACTTTCTATGCTTTATATGCTTTGTAATTTCTGGAAGAGTCTAGAATATTTCAATGTTTTAAACATTAGCCCAAAGGCCATTGCATCAGAAAGTTAACAACTCTTGCATCAGTATTTTCTGCAGCATATTAGAGCATTTCTCTCCAGTGTCTCGAAAACCTAGACATATAATTAGACCGTATACATAAGTGAAACAGACATCTTCAGGACTGGAACCGAAATACAGCAGTGTCAACCTGATCTCATCACAAGAAGGCATATGCTAAATTGAATAAAACATTTGAAAGACATGTATTTTTTTTCCTTACAACCAACTTTAGCCTTATTTATTTAAAAAAAAAAAATGGCATGTGGAAGGATTTTGATGTAATTTTATACAAATAATGTAATAAAGTAATTATTTAAAATATTCATCTGTAAACCAGCTTCATCCGGGTTAGGATTGCTGTCATTCTGGAGCCAATCCCAGGAAAACTGGGTGTAAGGTGGGAATACACCTTGGATGTGATGCCAGTCCTTCAGTGGACCCTGTGTACACACACATTCACACCTAAGGGCAAGTTAACATAGTCAGTCCAGCTTCGTGCATGTTTCTCGGAAGGTGGGAGGAACCCAGAGAACCCAGAGGGAACCCACATAGGGTGAAACTCCAGACAGACAGTAACTCCATCTCAGGACTGAACTCTGGATCTGTGAGACAGCATTACTACCCGCTTCACCACCATGCCACCACAATAAGAAAAAAATTAATCCTTCCATGACTAAAAAGCTATGTAAATTAGCATAAATTAAATTAGAACATTTTACTAAACACTGATAATCAGCTGAACTCAGGTCACTAAGTGTAAACCTTTGAACTCACCATTGAGCCTCTACATTTTGCCAATCAATTACCGCAAACACATAGTGGGAGAAAAGCATTCGTTCTACTGTTACTGTCCAGGAGTTCAAGAGAGGAAAACTGGCTGAGCTCTCAGGGTGTGAGGGGTGGCATACTCTCTCCTCTATCCATCACAGCGACACTAGCCAATTGGCATCTGTGCGCTCATGCATGCAGAAGGGGGCGTATAGGTGCAATTGGCTGGCATCACATGTCTCTGAGGAAGCAGCTGGTAACCTTCACCCTCCCAGATTGGTAAGTGTCATATGATGGGGAGACACATAAGTAGTGAGTGCGAATTGGTGCAGTTAGGGATAAAATCAGGGAAAATTAAATACATTTTAGAAAATAAAAAAAGGAATAAATAAATAAATAAGATAGAGTATACATTCAGAAAATAATCAGAAACCACCTCTGAGTTCCCTTGACTAAACTTCTTCTCCTTTTTTTGGTGAGTAGGGCCGGATGGTCAGCTCTCGAAAGACTCTCAATAGTTCACAAGGTATGTTTTTGGGACCTTCAGTTTTTTTCTTCTTCTTTTTTCGAAAAAAGAAATCCACAATTCAAATATCAGTCGATAAACCGTCTGTGGTCAAAATATCAGCAATCACTGTAGTCATGGGTCAAGTTTCAAGTTTATTGTCAGTTTGTTGAAATTCTTGTGATACAGTTGTACACTCCTACGAAGCCAGCTGTCATACACAGCAAACACATCACTACATGTTGCTGTTGTTGTTCTTCATCTTTCGGCTGCTCCCATTGGGGGTCACCACAGCAGATCGTTGGTCTGCATATTTCATCACAGTTTTTATGCCGGACGGCCTTCCTGACACAACCCTCCCCAATTTCATCTGGCCATACACCAATTTTGTATAGCCACAATGTAATGAGAAAAAAGTTTAAGCGACTTTCAAAATTCACTTCAACCACCAATTTCTCTACGTGTACAGACATATTACTCATCCTTCTAAAAAAGACAGACAGATTTCAGGTTAATAGTCTATCTAACCCTAGGTGCTAACCAAAATCTTACTTTTTTTTTAAAGCAAAGAACATTTTGTAAGATTGTTCACAGCAATTGATAGTAGATTGAGCTTTGAATGAAACAGAAAAAGTGATACTTTGGATCCAGATGGTGATAATGGAATAATTTACACTCAGATTATTCAGCTACCTATCTGGAGAAGCCAAAATCCATCGGAAGTGGAGGTGATCACTGACCTAATGAAATTTAAAAAAAAAAAAAAAAAAAAAAAGAAAGATTTCCCTTTGTTTCTGTTTGAGAGTGGGTGCATATGTTCTGTTGGCGTAACACTTTCATAATTGTAGCAACTGAAAGCGGATCCTCAGCTGTGAATAGGTTGTTGATTAGCACACTGTTTACTGCCAAGAGAGACGTCACTATGACGTTTTGCTTGCGGGATGATAGCTGGGTGGCAGGCTTGACGTTCATCCTCTCAATGATGGCAGCATTTTCCAAGAAGGTTAATCCTGGAAAGGATCCTGAAATTGTGGCACGACATCTAATTTCCAATTTCCAATTATGGAAAATTTAAAACATTATTGTTTAAAAGCATCTAGACAGTATAGAAGTATAGAGACCAGATGTAATTCAAGGGACTGTGGCAATAGCAGTATTTTTAATTTATTTTTTTCAACAAAGTTCTATTGTCATTCATTCATTCATTCATTCATTATGAAGTGACAGATATGCAAACAAGATGTATGTCTTGAGTTGTCAGGGACACCTCGGGATGTTCTACTACATGATAATACAGGTCTCAGAAAAGTAGCTGACAATTGGACTTGTTCAGTAGAATCGAGAGACGTGGACTCACACAGTGTCTGCTGCCTAAAAACATTCATGTAAACATCAGAGAATTTCCCAGGAGGAGCAAGGGGCATGAACAGACCAGAAGAAGGCATTTATTTTACACAGAAGATGCTGCTACAATCTATTGAGCACACTGAATATAGCTTCCAGGGCAGAGTTTAATTGCTAGCACCTCAATTAAACTGCAACGACCCGAGAACATTAGGAGCAATTAGGATTCTTTCAGCCACATTATTTGCATAATGTTTATCTGGATCTTATTCTCACAAAGTATTCATTAGAATGCATGATATCAGTGACAATATTGAAAACTGCCAAATGTCAATCACATACCCAGCTTTAAAATTAACTCAGTAGTTTAACTGAATATAACAACATTTGGCAACAGACACTGTCACAAAGCAGCTTTAAAGAAATATGGATGTAGATTTAGCTCCCTAATGAGCAAGCCTGAGACTACAGTGGCAAAAGAAAAAAACAAAAAACATCCCTGAGATGACCTGAGGAAGAATCCTTGAGAGGAACCAAACTCAAAAGTGAACCCATCCTCTCCTGGGTGTCACCGGATAATGGGATTATAACTCACTACAAATCAAGGGTGAGGCTTGAGCATAAATTGGTTTTGGGAAGTGTTTTGGGGCAACAGCATCAATTTAGCATAACTCTAATATAATGTATTAGATAAGATGTAAAACTGACTATCAAGACAACTTGGTGATGATTTGACAAAGTGTAGTATGCCATGTGAGGAAAATTGAACATTTTATTTTAGAAATAATATGGAAGTATGATAACTGATTAGACAGACAGACAGTTATGTGTCTCTAACATGTGCTAAGCTAAGTTATTGTTATCCCATTCTAACCCATGTCACCCTGGAAAGGGTCAGAAACTTGTTGATGCCTGTCAGAGTGAAATGTGTAGGATGTCTTTATATACTGTAACATTATGATTAAATGGGTCCAAACCTGTTCCAGCATGACAATGCTCCTGTGCACAAAGCACGGTCCATGAAGACATGGTTTACCTCGGTTGGAGTGGAAGAAATCAAGTGGCCTGTGCAGATCACTGACCTCAACCCCACTGAACACCGTTGGGTTGAACTAGAACACTAACTTCACAGTGTTCACTTCATCGTCTTGGTGGCCCCCAACCACCATCCAAAGTCTAGTGGAAAACCTTCTCAGAGGAGTGGAGGCTATTATAGTGTCAAATGCCCATGGTATTGGAATGGGATGATCAGTGGTCAGGTGTCCACATAATTTTGGGTATGTAGTGTAGGATTAATGAAGCCTTATAAACACTACCCTTAAGTAAGGTGTTACAATAAAGACTTATTAGCAGTTATAGCTGCTTTTGGAATTAGCTTTATGTCAGAAAGTGTTAAGTAGGTGGCATATACCCTTATGAACCCTCTCCTTAAATAGCATTACAATAATGTATTATGATTTTGCAATAGTGATGGTTGTTAGCTAACACTTTTTAAATTTTAAATATAAATTTATAACATTTAAGTAAAGTGTTATAAAGGTTTACACAAACCAACTCATTAAATGTTATGAATGGGTATGTTTAGGTTGTGCTAGCTGTGAAGGTTTGCTTTTATAGCTTTTCTTATTTATTCATTTGTAAAATCCAAATAAATTGTAGATCTTTTTGTGAGAATTGAGGAATAGGTGTGAGACAATAAACAAGACACAAGAGTTCAACCTTTCCATGTTCCCAAAGCGGTGAGGAACCAGGTCAGCTGGAACAGAGCTATAGCATTAGCCACAAAAGAGAAATACATTCACGATGAACATGGCATGCATCAATGCCAAGCCAGGATGTTTAATTAGCATCACAGATTGCATATGTTGAACATACACTGAGGGCCAGTTAGAGACAGAGACAGAAAGAGAGCAAGGGAGTGACTGAGACTGATGAAGCAAGTGGAAGATGGAGAGAGAGGAGTAGGGGGCTGTACAGCAACTCGGCCATTGCCACTGTGTGGACATTAGAGAGAAGAGAGGAACATGTAGGACAGGCCAAGAATGTTGAACAGATGGTCTAAAGTAAGAATGAGGGAAGGGTGATTCCACAATTGGTGTGCCATTTAGCTCTTGTGATTCTTAAATTTTTCTACATTATATTATATTTTACTTTTAACAATTAAAAATGTTAACTCACCTCAGCCAACAGTCTCATTATTTACAAGGTTTCTTTGATTACCACGGGAACAGGGTTGATTTATTTAGCATGCGGTTAGCAAATACACAAAATGTGGTTAACTAGCATCCATGCTAATGGCATAAGGAAATTAATAACATTCTAAAGATTAACATATAATTTTGTTTTTTACATTAATAATTCATGTTATGATTTGGGAACCAGGGTTGTATTATCATACTTTTCTTCTTTCCTTGAATCTCAGGAAACCCAGATGATGCCAATTCCTGTTGAACATGTGACTTCTGGATTGTTCCAAATATTTCATAGTGCTGAATGTTTTAGAGTGAATGAACTAAAATGTACCTTTTTTTCTAACCTATAATTGACATAGAAAAAGCATGAGATCAATAAATGGATAAATGGATTCAGTGTATTGTAATGATTATATAAGTGTAGTGGGAGGGGGTTGGAATAGACAAATATGCTGTTTTATAAGTGCTGTAGATAGAAAATAAGTTTTATTCATATATTTTTTAAAAGTTATTTATAAGAAACTTGCACATAGGTTGTTGTAAAGAACACTTTACCTGTGTTTAAAATGAATTTTATCTTTACTTTACATTTACTATCTGTAAATGTAAAGTCAATGTAACACAAATGGCACCACAGTCATGGAAACATGGTATGGTGGGGAAACACTGTGTTTTTTTATTATTATTTTTTCCTCACATCAGAGAATAACACTATTATTTGATTTTGGTGTTAAAATCCTGAACGTGTAAAACTCCACACTTAAAAAAGCCAAGATTTCTTTTTTTTTTGGCAGAAATAGTGTGTTTTGGCATCTGAGCTCTAAAAATGTAGCCATTGGATCACTGTTGTTTAATCAGAAGTGAAAAGTGAACACTGCCCCTGAATGTCATTCATCTCATCATATAGAGCTTTGTATTATTACACTAACACTACAATACTCATTATGTATTGCATTTACTCGCATCACCGTTGCACTGGGAGTCGAAGCCAAATGCAATGAACTTTATTGCCGGTGCATTTAAAATGATTTGTCGCCAGGTGATGTCATGATTTACATATCAAAACAGGTTTCATGAAAATGGAAGACTTTCTGGACATAGAATCAAAATAGAAAATAATAGATAGTAGTTGGTAACTCAATAAAAACTAACTTATTCTTATAGAATGAGTTATGGTCATTGCAACATAAATGATTTACATTAAAAATAAATACTAAAATTTCTATCAATAACACAGAAAAAAGAAACAGTGGTAGTGAGGAGTCAGGAAATAGACAGAAGAAATGGTTACAATTGGAATAATTTGGTTTTATTGTTTATAAGTATAGCCGAGAAGAGAGTTTAAAATGAAGAACAAAGTGTGTATGTGGGACAAACTGGTCAGTGATTGGTCATTGGGGAAAATGGCGATCAGTGATTGGTCATTGGGAAAAATGGTGATCAGTGATTGGTCATTGGGAAAAATGGTGAACAGTGATTGGTCATTTGGGAAAATGGCGATCAGTGATTGGTCATTGGGGAAAATGGTGATCAGTGATTGGTCAATGGGAAAAATGGCGATCAGTGATTGGTCATTGGGGAAAATGGTGATCAGTGATTGGTCATTGGGGAAAATGGTGATCAGTGATTGGTCATTGGGAAAAATGGCGATCAGTGATTGGTCATTGGGAACGTCAGGTGGAACTCAATGCAACTAAGCTAGGCTTTGCCCATTGGTGGTGAGTTGAGCAGTTTTTGAAATAAAGTTGCTAAAGTGGTCTGAAAAGTTGACAAATCTGCTGATAAACTTGCTAAAAAACTGCATGAAGTGATATCCAATAGTTAATTATTCTGTAAATCAGAGTTTTAAATCTGAGAACAAATAAATCAAAACACCCTCTAGAGATTGTTGTCCTGAGAAATCTAGTTCACCGCTGCCCTAAATCCACACTTTCCCCAGGTCTCTTCAGACATCCTGTACAGTCACTGCATTATCAAGGCCTGACACACTCACAGAAATCATAGCTTAAGTGCGCCAAAATTTATCTGATACATTAAGACAAATGCAGCTCTAAGGCAACCCTGGCCCTGGGGTATAAAATGGAATACAACATGGAATCAAGCAGATAAAAGGCTGGAGCAGAGAGCATAGTTACAGTCATATTTCACCTTACAATATTTGTATTTATCAAATAAAGCCTGTATTTTAAGAAAGGAAATATGTGAGTACTATATAACAACTGTAAACAGAAATGAGTCATCTGATTAGAAGTGAGTTTTCCTGCCCAGTGTTTTTCATTCAGCATTTGTTTATTTCTGTGGTTCCTGAATGGTAATATAATTTTTTTGCTGTTGTTTTGCCTTTATGTTCTGTAAATGAATTCAAGTACACAGGTATTTATGGATAAATTTATTCTTTGAGACATTTGGCCAATGTGTCAATTATGTTGCTCTAGGCTTGATGGGATAGCAAGGCAAGTTGTAGCCCAGTTTTATTGTTCTGAAATGATGGAACATTAACAATATTCATTTGAAACATAATTTTCTGCCATGCAGAAAATAGAAGCTATTTCATTTTTGTTCTCTCTGCATAATATTAATTTATTTTCCTGGGCTAATGTGATTGGCAGTTGTTGCAACAGTTCCGGGGAGGAAATAGCTGGAAATTTTCGGGACATTACAGTCTAAGGAAAGAAAATAACACACACACACACACACACACACACACACACACAGTGACAATGTTCTTTTTGTTAAATATTCTAGGCACTTTGGTGGACAGGTTTTTAACTTAATCCATGTAATCTGCTAATAATATCCTATAATCCTCATGGTTCTTATCAAAGTATGGCAGAGCACAGAGAGAAAAACTAATGAAGGAAAATAAGAAAAAAAATAACAGTGTTCTTTTCTTCTTCTTTACTTTTAATTCTGTGGGCGATTAGTGGAGCAGGCTGATATAGTGTACACATATGTTGCCTATAAGTCTTCTTATTATTTTGTCAAAATTTGGCAGTATATAATATATTAGTATTTCTAATCTTGTTTACATCCACTTACTGCAGTGCTCCAATAAAAAAAAAAAGAAAAAAAAGTGGTGGACACTGAATCAGCGTGTAGCCATTATGTGGCCTAATGGTATTTTTGGTCCATAGCTTGTGAATGAAGAGACATGGCATATAAATATAAAGCTGTGTTTATTTATTTACAGGATATCATTTATTAATTTCTCTTCGCTGCCTGGCTAGCAGGACAGAGGAGGCCATTTCAGTGCACTGCTGGTCGAAAGTTAAAGCAAGGTTTGATTGTTTTGTTTACAGTGCTGTGAAAATACAAATGAATGTAATGAATTGATACACAGAGAAAGCATTCATGGAGAAATGAAACCAATAGAGACCAGCAGAGAAACTGACGTGCACACTTCAGTTGGCAGAAGGTGTCCAATGGTTTAGCTTCAAAACATTACAACGGTTAAGTGACAATGAATTTTTGGAATGAAAGCATTCAGCATGGTGACAAGCCAGGTAATGTTCCAGGGACCTGATGATTGATTCTGATGAGGTCTGGTTACTGACAATGTTAAATGTTCGCCTTGCGTTATCCACATGGGTTATTTCCAGGTACTCTTGTTTTCTCTCTTTGCCAAAATCATGTGATTAGATGGATTGGCTACTCTAACTTGTCTAGTAGGTCGACTGGTTATTCTTCATGAGCCAGAAGGCGAATTGTTTATGCTGTATTGGCCAGTAGCCAGACTGGTTACTCTAAATGGCCCGATAGGCAGACTGTTTACTTTAAATTGGCCAGTAGGTGGACTAGTTACTCTAAATTGTCCAGTAAGTGGATTGGTTACTCGTCATAGGCCAGTATGCGAATTGCCCACTGTACGTGATCCAGTAGGTTGATTGTCTATGCTATATTGGCCAATAGGTGGAAAGGTTACTCTAAATTAGCCAGTAGGTGCTTTGGTTGAATTCAGTTGTGCAAGAGGCAGATTAGTTACTTTCAATTGGACAGTTGGCAGACTGGTTACTAAATTCCAGTAAATTCCAGTAGGTGGATTGATTAGCCTTAGTGTGAATTGAAAAATGAAAGTCAATTTGACACCAAATTTCAGTGTAATATTACCATAAATTATTTTAATACAGCATAATCATCCACATTCCTCTTTATTGTACTGAGTCATTCATTCATTCATTCATTCATTTGGAATCTATCCTGGGATACTGAACATGAGATGGAATACACACTGGATGGGTACCATGATCATACACAAACACGCACTCATTCATACCACTTTAGAGACACCCATTCATCTACTGGTATGCTTTTGGGAGTTGGAAGAAATCCAGAGAAAAGGATGAAACGAATGCAGATACAGGGAGAACATGAACAAAAACTCCACACAGGCTGCAATATTACCCACTGCACCTCAGTGCCGCTGATATTGTTCATTATCATTTTATGCAGTGTACACATTCACATTACATCTGCACATTAGCCAGAAGATGTTTGCAGAAACTCAGACCCATAAGTATAAATCCACCCTCAGTCGCTCACATTGTACCACTGTGTAGACAGGTATTCATTTCATCATACGAAGCTTCAGCTTTTATACGTTCAATTGTTCAAATTCAAAAGTTTCCTGTACCTGAAGCAAAAGAGCATATGGAAGGCATGACTCCTGCTTTCCTGACTGTATTCATTACATTATTTTTGGAAAAAAATATATATATCTGCTCTCTGTTTCTCATGCTCTGTTGACCTCATGCTCTTTATCTGTCTGTCCTTCTCTCTCTCTCTCTCTCTCTCTCTCTATGCACAGTTGCCTTGGAAACTAAATTCCCTAACTGTTAAATGTCTAAAGCTGCCTCTGTTCCAATATGACTTTGCAGTTTTATGTTTTTTTTTAAATTATTATTTATTTCTATATTTTGTGGTGTACCGAAACAAATGCTGTACCCACGGTACTATAATATGCATTTTGTGAGTGTAGACCATGCGCTCAACTAAATTACATGAACAGCGATTGTGGAACTGTTAACAGTGGGGAGAATGTGTTAGACAAATCCAGAAACCCTCTCTAAAGACTCATGAGTAGGAGTTGTTGAGTAGCAAAGGACAGAGGGAGGTTCTGGGTGTGGAAAGTTCATCACTAGTAGATAAAGAGAGAGAAGTGTGGTTCTTAGTGTGTGTGCTTTCTCCCAAAATTCAGCTATTTCACAACTCCATAGTAGCATCATTCTTGATTTTAAATAAGTGTATATAGAACAATTCAGTTCTCTCAGTATACTCACAATGTTTATGCATTTTATGTTATGCGAAAGTTTATTTCATTGTCTGCTAATTTCCATGACAGCACGACTTTAATATTCTCCCATACTGATATGCTAAACAGTCATATTTTACTTTTATGTCTTTCATAACAATGCATTTACACAGGTAAAAGCAATCTAATTGAGAATATGATTAGTCTTGGTTGCTCTGCAGTGTCAGACACTTTAACAGTTTAGTGTGGAAATGAAGGATATGGATCACATGAGGGCAGTCTGAATATTTGTTCAACAAATCATTATAATGAGTCATTACCATGCTTATTCTAGCACACAGGTTCCTAGCCTTTTATAACTCCAATATACATGATTGACGTCAATAGCTCTTATGACCCAGTGTGTCTCTCTCTATATGTTAAATATGAAATTATAGTAAGGCAATAATAAACCTTCAATCTGAGAAAACTGACAAGTGCATGCATCAACATGCTTCACAAACACCTCACCTCAATCAGAGAGGATCATGGCCAAATATATTTATAAGCTATAGTACATTTAAACACAACTGCAGTACTGTATCCCTGAGAAACATTTGAGTAAAAAATAAAACTAAAGTAATAGACATAATCATAAAACCAAGAATTACATTAGTAATGAATCAAACCAGAAAAAAGGCCCACGATCCTAAATTTGCAGGAATTGTCTAGAATTAGTCCACAGTCGAGACAAAATCCTCACATTTTATCCATTAACTAGCCAAAAGTACAGTACTGACAGTACAGCAGTTATAAATGTAAAACATTACATCAAACAAGTTACTAGCCACATAGAAATAAGCATATCTGTAGGAAGAGATGAGTCTTAATGAAGGATTTAAACATTCTAATAGCTGAATCAAATCTTACATTAGCAAGTAAATTATTCCAAGGCATTAACAGAACATACACCTCAATCAGTGGCGTAGCCTGGCATTAAGTTCAGGCAAAGATAAGGAAATATACTAAATAAAATCACAGCATGAGCTGCTGATTATGTTAAGAGGTGAATTGTACTCGTGCATTTTGGGTGGATGCCAGACAGTAGCAGAAGTAATAATATTCACATTTTTAAAAATGTATTTAATCATTTAAGGCACAGTATACTGTCAACCGATCTTGCAATATTAACAACATTACCATAAAATACCTTTATGACGGTCCCACTGAAAATGATTTAAGATAAGACGCTAGTATTAGGGGAAATGACATTTAAGTTTATAAAACCATAATCACTTTCTATGAAGATCACATGTATAATAAACTATGAACATATTCATATCATGTTATAATGTGTTCATAAGGCAATATACATATTGTTAAAAGTATTACACTTCATAACTATCCTTATTAGGCAATTAATAAGGATAGCTATGAAGTGCGATACTTTTTACTCTGTTATATCATGTCATTAAACATATGGCCTTCAGAGAAGGTGTTAGCACCAGAATGACCCTTTTCTTCTCCTTTTGCAGTGAACCTAAAACAGCTTTCATATAGAAACAGGAAAAATGCACAATTCTGATTGATTCATCCTGTTTCACACCATAGCAGCTGGTAGACAATACATTTTATTAATTTATTTATGCATTTGCATTTGGTAGCTGTTCATTTGAACTCTCACTACACAGTCCAAAGAGGTGTTGTTACAAGTGGAGGAGGCCATCATTAGCCTAAAAAAACCAGCAGAAACTTTAGGAGTGGCCAAATCAACTTTAGGAGTGGCCAAATCAACAATTTGGTATATTCTTAAAAAGAATGAATGCATTGGCAAGCTCAGCAACACCAAAAGGCCTGGAAGGCCATGGAAGACAACTAAAGTGGATGATCACAGAAATCTTTCCTTGGTGAACATCTAGCCAAGTCAAGAACACTCTGGAGAAGGTAGGCGTATCATTGTCTAAGTCTACAATCAAGAGATTTGATGCCTTCATGAACACAGGTAAATACAGACGGTTTACCTTAAGATGCAAACCACTGGTAACACTCAAGAATGAAAAGGCCAGATTAGACTTTACTAAAAAAAAAAAAAAAAAAAAAGCTTGACTAATTCTGATGCAATATTAATTTGTACCAGAATGATGGGAAGAGAAGAGTATGGAGAAGGAAAGGAATTGCTCATGATCCAAAGCGTACCACATCATTTGTCAAGAATGTGAAGTGTTTTGGCATGGGCATGTATGGTTGAGAATGGAACTGGGTCACTGGTGGTGTTTGATGATGTGACTGCTGATAGAAGGAGCAGGATGAATTCTGATATGTATAGAGCTACACTTTCTGTTCACATTCAGTCAAATGCTGCAAAACTGATAGGACAGAACTTCAAAGTGCAGAAGGATAATGACCCAAAACATACCATGAAAGCAACCCAAGAGCTTGGAAATGTAATGTTCTTAAATAGCCGAGTCAGTCACCTGACCTCAACCCAACTGAGCAAGCAGCAACTGAAGGAGGCTGCAGTAACGGCCTGGCAAAGCATCTCAAGGGAGAAAACTCAGCAAGTGATGATGTCCATGGGTTCCAGACTTCAGGCAATCATTGACTGCAAAGGATTTGCATTCAAGTATTAAAAACAGTCCTAATATTTATGATTATGTTAGTTTGCCAATTACTTTTGAGCCTGTGAAAATGGAGGGACTGTAAAAAATGGATGTAATTCCAAAGCAGTTAATGCAATATTTTTTGTTAAACCCCTTGAATTAAAGCTGAAAGTCTACACTTCAATCACATCTTGATTTCTTCATTTCAAATCCATTGTGGTGGTGTACAGAGGCAAAATTGTGAAAATTGTGTCACTGTCCAAATACTTAAGGACCTGACTGCCTCAGTACAGGCCTACAGGTTAAAACCCCACTTCTATAGCCCACTTACAGCGTCATGGCAATTGACAGACTGCATGGTAATGTGTATGAAGTGTTGAGCCTCATTCTTCCAGGTCACATTTTATGAATGTGTCAGTGACCTTGTTTGCTAATTGAGAAGACTCTTTTTTTAATTATCCACTTTTATTTCAGTTACCCTTGAGTATGATGTGTGGATTATACTCATCTTCTTGGTGATGATTTATTTAATCTCCAAATTCTCAGCATGTGAGAAGGAGATTAAGCTCAAGTTCACTTTACTCAACATTCCTCTTGTGATTTATTGACATAATCTACTTCTTTGGCCGTTTTAGCCAGTTTCACACAAATAACTACACCCAGAAATGGACTAAATATTTCAACTTGTCTAAACCTATAAAACAGAAAATATTAAGAACATCCATTAACAGTCATCCAAATTTGTGCCAACATCTTCCTACTTAGCAAACAAGCTGCATGTGAGAAGTAATTTGTGCACATTCTGCTGACATTGGCTAGATGTGTGTTGTGCTATCTGGGCTGTTATCCTCACATGTCCTGGGGCACAGGAGACAAGCACATGAGTCTGACCATCTGACTGTGTTTCACTAAAGTCCAGTTTGTTTCAGTATCCTGCTCCACAGAGAGCTAATGCTCAAACAGTCATTGAGACATTGGGGAAAACTTGAGCAGATTGGTTAGCCCAGTCCAGGCTGTCTCAGGTCTGTGGACGTATGCTGCTTTTGGTCTAACTTTCTTTTGGAAAATACCGGGGACAAGAATAATGACGGTGGGGAAAAGTACATTTTAGTCATCCATATCCAATGGTTCTGACATAATAAGAAACCAGCATGAAAAATCCATACCACTTTTTTTTAAACACTTCCTACATGATTTATGTTTTTATTTTATTTTCTATTTTCTAAGTTAGAAGAACCTGGTTTTTTGTCACATATACATTACAGCACAGTGAAATTCTTTTCTTCCAGCTGGAGTCAGAATGCAGGCTCCGCAGAGAGGGTTAAGGGCACAACAGTGGCAGTTTGAACCCATGACCTTCTCAGCAGCAACCCAAGGTTTATCATCTACTTTGTGATCATTATGACTATGAAGAACTCAAGTGGTTTGCTCTGACCTCAACCCCACTGAACACCTTTGAGATGAATTGGAACGCTGACCTCTTCGCCTGACATCAGTGCCTGACCTCACTAATACTCTTGTGGCCAAATGAGCACAAATTCCCACAGCCATGCCCCAAAATGTAGTGGAATGCCTTCCCAGAAGAGTGGAGGTTATTCTAACAGCAAAGAGGGCACTAAATCTGGAATGGGATGTTCAAAAAGCACATATGGGTGTGATTGGTCAGATACTTTTAGCCATATAGTGTATGTTAGAAGCTTTGTAATAAAAGAAGTAAAAATGCTCCAAAATAGGATAGGGTTCTAAGGTTTAACATTACTTGTGATTTATTATTGTAGAATGTTAGTCTTTGATAGTGAGTGTAAAACACTTTCCATGCTCCTATATGATTTCTTATTAGTACCTTTAAAACTTAGAGCAACCATTTTATACTGTATATGCTATTGACTCCACCATGAGATGATAAAACTTCTTTAACTTGTCAAATGATTTTCATACTTATAAGATCTCTAACAACTGCTCCAAGGACGAAGTCTTACAAATGTTGTTGATTCCAAAGTGACGCATTCAACAGGAAATTCTTTCCATCCTGAAGAGTGATTGGAGGGAGATGAAGCCCCATCAGTCTGTGTTTTGCCCCTGTCCATGGCTGGGGAGCCACGATTGCACCGGACCGCTTTGATCACCCCGAAATTGCTCCTGGAATAGTGTGTGTCAGCTTGTGGCGTTTTGTCATATTCTCCCCTGACACTTTCATTAAATCTATGGAGGGATTGTTGACATTTCCATCATGGGCGGTGACACCTGCAGAAAACAAACTCGTTTGCGTTGACGGATGGGCGTGTAATTGAGATCATTATGACTTTCACAGGGAGAAGATACATGACGATCTCCACTCGGCATGTCGTTGACTACTGGTCTGACGAAAATGTGACTAAATTGACTTGTCTCTCATTTCAATTCATGCAACAGTTTAAAGATAACGTTTTTTTTTCTATTTCTCATTTCTCTCTCCCCCTCTCTAACACATTTCTACCTCCCCTCTCTACTCATATAACCTCCGACAATTTAATATTTTCCAGAAATGCATTAAGGAAACAACACTGAGGTTTAATCTAAATAAATTGCTCCCAGTTGGAAGGCAGTAATAATGGTAGGCAATAATCTAGCAGTCTGTGAGGAGAAATTGAAGGATGTAAATAACCTCTCTGCTTGGTGCTCTCTTCTTTGGTGTCATGAGGAAACATTCTCAACTTAAGCACCACCAAAAATTATACCTGAAGAGGCCATGCAACCACATTACTTCTATAAGGGAGGGTTATTCACTGTCACAACATGCTTATAGTACCAGTAATAATGGGTTCCCAGTCCCACTGAGCCTGCTAACATGACAAGCACGGCAAATGGCATCTTGTTACCCCCTAACACGCTGAAACACCACAATATCTACACATAATCACCAACAGAGCATCTCAATAATGTGACAGAGAGCTATTTCCAGTAGATCAGGGCTGAAATGTGATTTGAAAGGCAGCAGGTGACACAGTTTAATTGCTCTGATTAATTTGAGCTCATTTTTGGAAGATTCTTTGTTCAGGTTAGTTATTTTCATAGATAACACTTCAAAAGAAACAAAGAGGTGCTAATCTGAAAAGGTGTTCTAATTTTTAAGAAAAAGATTTCCCTTCTTATCGGTAAATTTGAAAATAGGAAAGCCTTGTTCTCAATGTCCTTGTGAAGATATATTTTATTCATCTGGGACTTGTTAAATTGACACCTGGTTACTGTGAATAAAATATCTCGATAGTTTAAATGAGGGGTTCTTGAACTTTTTATTTTTTGCAGCCAGGGTCCCTTTTAAGTGTAAAATAAATTCCATGGAGCCCCTTGGGTCGGATTTACTTCATAAAAATATTTATAAACTTTATAAACTATTTAAATATTAGGCTTTTCATTTTGTGTACATACTGTACATTCTAGGGCCAAACGTATGTGGACACCTGACCATCATACCCATATTTGGGAAGGCATTCCACTAGATTTTGGAGTGAGGCTATAAGGATTTGTGTTCATTCAGCCACAAGAGCATTAGTGAGGTCAGACACTGATGTCAGGTTAGGAGGCCTGGCACGTAGTTGGCATTTCAGTTCATTCCAAAGGTGTTCACTGGGGTTGAGGTCAGGGTTCTCTGCGGGCCATTCGTGTTCTTCCACACCAAACTTGACAAACCATGTCTTCACGGACCTCATTTTGTGCACAGGAGCATTGTCATGCTGGAACAGGTTTGGGCCCCTTAGTTCCAGTGAAGAGAATTTGTATTGCTACAACAGCATACAAAGACTATTGTGTCCTTCCAACTTCCAGTTTGAGGAAGGCCCACATCTGGATTTTCATGGTCAGGTTTCCACAAACTTTCAGCCATACTGCATAGTGTATGATAATCTGGCTATTTATTGAAACCATTAAGTTTTTATTCTTGAACTTTCCATTTATAGAACATAAGTGGACATTATTTAGATATGGATTAAACTCAAGGACCCATTCAAATATGCTAATAACTATGAGAACTCAATAATAAATATAACAAATTTGATGAACTTGGGTTGTAATTTACACCACTGTAATAAAATTCATATTGAAGATCCCTTGGTTATATTTCAGAGACCCCAAACCTCAGTTTGTGAACCATGGGTTTATATTATTATTGAAGTCACAAGTGAAAATGCTTCTATTTTTCATTCTTTAAATTTAAAACATTACGAATTATATTTTTGACAACAATGTGAATGAAAAGTAGAGTCTTTGAAATATTTACATGAGTTTCCACGTTTCTCAGCATTTGCTCTGTCCCCTTTTTACTTTAGTGTCAGTGTGCACTTGAGCTGGCATGGACATCACAAATTTGTGCCAAACCTTCTGATCTATTTTGGTTCAAACACATCAGAGTGTCATCTGAAAACATCCATGCATGGTATCTTGATTTGAACAATGACGATCCGGAGAGGGGTGTAAAAGAATTTCCAAAACATTAGATGTACCATGGACTGCCGTAAAGGCCATCATCAACAAATGGTGAAAATAGAGCTGACATCACCAAGAACAGGACATCACTCTAAAATTTATAAAAGGACAAGACAAAAACTTACCAGGGAGGCAGTCAAAAGACCTACGGCATCATTAAGGAAGCTGCAGGAACATCTGGCAAGTACTGATTACTCTCTGCATGTGACGACTATCTCTCATATTCTTCACATGCCTGGGCTATGGGGTAAGGTGGCTATATGGAAGCCCCTTCTCACAAAAAACATCCAAGCCCAACTAAATCACCCCAAACCATGTGACAAAATGTGTTACGGTCTGATGAGATCAATTCCAAAAGGTATAATCATTCCATAATTCCAAAAGGTATGTTTGGTGCAAAAACAAAAAAAAAAAAAACACCAAAAGAACACCATACCCACGGTGAAGCAAGGTGGTGGCAGCATGGTGTGTTAGGGCTGCTTTTCTTCAACCAGACCTGGTGCTTTTATCAAGGTGGAGGGAATCGTGAATAGTTATAAATACCAGTGGATTTTAGTGCAAAACCTTCAAGTGTCTGCTAGTAAGCTGAAGAGAAAAAAGGATTTCACCTTTCAGCACGACAGTGACCCAAAGCATACAACCAAATCAACAGAGCAATGGCTTAACCAAAAGGAGATCAATGTTTTTGAATGACCTAGCCAGAGCCCAGACCTGAATCCAACTAAAACTCTGTGGGGTGACCTGAAGCTGGCTGTGCACAGGACATGCTCTCACAATTTGATGGATCTGGAATGTTTTTCAAGAAAGAGTGGGGAAATATTGCCAAGCCAAGATGTGCCACGCTGATAGACTCTTCTCCAAAAAGACTGAGTGGTGTAATAAAATCAAAAGGTGCTTCAACAAAGTATTAGTTTAGGGATGTGCACACTTATGCAACCAGATTATTATAAGTTTTATATTTTTCCTTTTTTCACATTGAAAGTGTAATTTCACATTGGGGGGTGGAAACAATTCTGACATGATTTATCTTGGGTTCATTATTTACATCACAAAACCTTACCATTTTAACAGGTGTGTGTGGACTTTTTATATCCATTGAATATACAATTTGCTGATTAACTCCCATGCATTTAAAGATTGCAATTATTATTACAAATGAATTCCCAAGCCACTCCATTCTTCAAATTCAAATGCATAATTATATTTACGTCATACAAAACAAAGGGTGGTCATGTACAATTTAGTCTGTGTAATTTTTTTTATATATCTATTTCTGTTGTTGCATTGCATATTTGATTTGTCTAGGCTTCATAGACACCCACAGATAAATGGATGACGGTGGAAACATATCCGCTTGATAGCCAGGGTGTTTGCTGTCTTTCTTTCTCTGTGTCTCTCTCTCATAGGTCATTAGAATATCAGTAGCACATGCAGCTGCCTCTGACAGCTTTACAAATTAGGTCCAAAAGGCTTTCAGCTAAAATGTGGAGTCATGTGCTGCAAATGTGGACATGAAAAGACCCTTTGAATGCCAAACCACTTCCTGCTCCTATTACTTCTCTCTTGTGCCTATACCAGAGCTCTTCTTGTTTAAAAAGTCTTAAAGAACTAGCTTCCCTCATGTACGTCCAGAAAAAAAACCTCTCATGTACACACACTCTGTAATTTACATACCCATGTTGTTTTACATGAGGCAGGCCAGCATTTGTGTGGTTATGTATACATGGATGTTCTCTTCTCTATAGCCATAGGAAAAGACAGAATGAGATTCTCCTAGGGAGAGTGTGTTGGTTTAGCGCTCTGTTTTTCCTCCAGCCTGCTGAGTCCCCTGCTGGGACGACTACAGAAATTCTGCTCAGGTAGAAACATCCACGCAGCGCACTTGTCGCCCTCCGCCTCCTCCTGCCTGCTATTGACTTCACCCTGAGGAGTGAGGAGTGCCAGGCAGGGCTCGGGCACCAGACGCTCCACCAGGAAAGAAACAAATCAGCTGAAGGATACAGTATGGTACTGTGTTGCCAAGCAACTGCGTTAGAACTACATTCATTACTGGGAACATGAACACATTAACACCAGAGGGTTGCTCTGTCTGGATTTTTTTTTTCCCCCTTCAGTATCTTTCATCCTATCTCTTCTTCTCTTTCAGTTTCTTTATGTCTCTTTTTCCTGTCATTTTATAAGTCTTTTTTTTAGCTCTTTTCTTTTTTATTCCTCCCTCACGTAATTATCTACATATTCTCACAACTGCAAATTCATACAATCCAAGAATTCGTATAATGCAACTTGGTTGAAAGTTTGAATTGGGTCACTATCAAATTAAGTTTAAGGCCAAAAAAACAAAAATAAACAAAAGTGCTGCTTAAAATTCTTATGAATTTTGCATGAGAGTAGGTTATTTAAGGTGTGCCATAAGCAGGTTTAAAACTGAATTGCTTTACGTGACCAGAAAGTAGAGCTGTAGTACTGTATAATTTGATAAAAATGTAAACCATAGCATTGGAACAACAACAACAACAACAACAACAATAATAATAATAAAAGTACAATTGAACACTGCTTTAAGGAGAAGTGCTTTCATTATATAAAATTGTAGATTCAGTCAAGGTATTTATTAACTGCTTTGGATATAACTTTTATCATTAAAACAAAAAGTGCTCAACAGTTTAAATGGTTCACTTTGACATGTATCTTTGTCATTAAAAAAAAACACTAAATATATATTTGATCATGTTTTTATATACCACAGCCCTGTTGAATTCTCGGCTCTGATTGGTTAGAAGGTGTGGACAGTAACTCTGGCTTGTATTGGAGGATGCCACACATATGGCTAATAATAAACAGATTTAAAAATGTGTTGTTTTTAACAAGGAAATATGTCATAAATTCATCACTGACATGGTGACGCTTACTGTAAGGAGACATTTGTTTAACGTTTATAGAAGGAGTCAGTGTCAGCGCTTTTTAAAGGTCACTAAATTTTCCAGCTTGAGAGAGTCTTCAGAATAGAGCAGCGTTCGATGGCTTTCTGGTTTCACTAAAACATGACAAGCTGTGTTTTTTGGAGAGAGGGGGGGAAAGGCCGGTGAGGGAAAGATGTTTATAGCTGTATAAAGAATAAGTGATAACAGGGGCTGATCTGTTTTGTGGATGTTCCACATTAAAAAGAACTATGAACTGATCAAAAGTATGACGTTGTTCTTTACTTAATAAAACATTGTTTTGTGTTGACAAATTTCTTGTGGTATAAGAGGAATAAAACACTTCAGAACATGCTGGTATTGGAAAATAATGTTCTGTCAACATGTTCTGTCAACTTTTCAGAAGTGTTCATGTGGAAGAAAGAAACATGGATTGCAACATCTTGCCTTTTAGATAAATGTGAAACACTTAGTTTAGTTTGGTCATGACAGTAGGTCATATAGCTTTAGGAGGTGGGATTGAAGAGGTGAAGGGGCTCTACTTCTTTCAGTAGTAACAAAAGTGTAGGTGACTCTACATCACACCACTCGGTCATTGATTAGTTTCCCATAATCATTTGCCGCATCATATTTTATATCTTACATACATTCTTTTAATTCCAAATCTGAAAACCAACCAATTGAAGTTAGGCGGGAAATGATACATCAAAATCTGTCTTAATCATATTTTCGTTATATCCATGTTGAAAACTTCATATAGTAATGTAAATGTAATGGTTCTGATCCTACACTTTTGTTACTAATGAAAGAAGTAGAGCCCCTTCACCTCTTCAATCCCACCTCCTAAAACCCTGACCTACTGTCATGACCAAACTAAACTAAGTGTTTCACATTTATCTAAAAGGCAAGATGTTACAATCCATGTTTCTTTCTTCCACATGAACACTTCTGAAAAGTTGACAGAACATGTTGTTCAGAGACAGAGACAGAGACAGAGAGAGAGAGAGAGAGAGAGAGAGAGAGAGACGGAGAGAGAGAGAGAGAGAGAGACGGAGGAGGAAAGGGGCTTTTGGTGTACAGACACTGATACTGCTCTTTACTGCTTACACGCTCGATTTAGCCAGTAGCAAATTTTATCTGCCTTTTTAAGGCTGATGGGCTTCTGCACCATGCAAGCTGTGCTTCTCTGGTGTCTTCCTTAAAAAGGAAATAGAGCCACAATGACTGTTTTACAGTATATTTTGTACTATTCATTGCTTGCTTTATTTTCCCAATTAAATCCAAGTGATAGGATCTTTCTATTAAACCCCTGAGTGTTTTATAAGTGCTTCTTTTAATCATAAAGTCTGTCCTATACTCATCCCAGCATGCTTAATCACAATATTTTCACACTGAGCACTCATTCAGCACACTTAATACTGTTTCCCTTGGCTCTTTTACACCTGTTTACAGCATGATGTATATTCCTGCTCTCTGGTGTCACCCAGAAGAGGATGGGTAAGTCTGGTTTAAGTCTGGTTTCTCTCAAGGTTTCTCGTTCATGCTGCCTCATGATGATTTTTCTTGCCAGTCTGACCTCTGGCTTGCTCATTATGGATCTAAACCTACATCTGGGTTTCTGTAAAGCTTCTTTGGAACGATATCTATTGTAAAAAAAAAAAAGTGCATTGAATTTAATCTAACCGAACTGATAACATGATATAAAGCATTATGACAAGTAAATGACAGTTTCCTAGTTCAGGTCCTAGGTGTACTTTACCGCCATGATGTCAGACTCTAATAAGTCATGTGTGGCTGAAAAGAGCATTCACTCTGAACAGACAGCCAATGGTCGATTTATTTCTCAGTATTTCACAAAGGCGTGAGATAATAGTAATATTTCATAACCATTGTTAACATCCCTCATCCCTGACCACTTTTAACACAGCCATAAAAGTAAAAAGGAAAGAGTCAGCATCTCTTACATGATTAAAATCAAGATCTTTTTTTGTAATATCACACGTTTAACATCTTTTTTATCAAATAATGGAGCTTGCTAGATAAAATCTCAGAAGGCACAAAAGATCCCTGTCCTTTATTAAGATTTAAAAAAAAAAATTTTTCCCGTAACTCTTCGTTCTGTATCACGTAGATGTAGCCTTTACTCAAGACCATACTGCATGCATTGAGTATGAACCCTCGGTTTGATCATTCTGGCTTCAGATCAGATTCAGCTTTACAATGGACGAAGGGTGATAAAGAAGGCTAATCAGTAGTAAAAGCAGCTTGTTAAGTACGAACAAGAGAATAAAGATCACAACTGCAGTCTCCAATCCATTTAACATATTGAATACCACATTATTATACCATAATATCTACAAAGGGTCATATTGATCAATTTGGACGTTGTGCACATTGGACTTCAGACCTCAATATTATTAAATGTTATCAATATCATTAATCTAACTAACTGCTGCTCAGACAGTTACTTGCATCGTGCTTTTCTGATATTCAGGCCTTGAACTTAAACTAGAACTTGAACTGGAATGGCACTTAAGGTGCATATTAATGCTGCATTTGACTTGTGTCAAAACTCGGAAGTACACAATTTTCAACCTCGAGCTACAAAAGTGGGAAAAACTCATCTTGTGTTAGCAAACAAGCTAGCCAGCTAACTGTGATGTGATGTGATGTATATTTACCTACTCAAAACAGCAATCTGTATAGTCATTGATACAGATTTTGCAAGATATGTCCGTATGTTGATTGATGTAAAGTAAATACTTGTACATATAGTCCAACTCATTTAAAGGTAAGAAGTGCTACTTTGTTTACTGTTAAGCAGCCATGTTGATTTAAAGTCACTTGTTGAACTCAAGGTTGAGGAGACCATCATCCCATGTTTAAGAGAAAGAATTCCAAGTTTTCTGTGTTTTTTTTTCCTAGTCGAGTTTTAAAACAAATGATCTTTTATATACCTGTCCAAATTTTTGCTGCATTTTTTTTTCACCCCAATAAATACTTTTCACCTCTTTTTGTAGTTCATCCTATGTAAATGTAATTTTTCTTTAGTTTTTTTATCTGCTTCTCCATTTTTATTGGGAACTGCCATATATTACTGTGGTGTCAGACTCAGTCAATCTCTCCATACTAGATTACATTTAAATCCTGCCAATGTCTCATTTGCATATAATCATAATACTCTTGACATTATGTTTAATTGCATAATACATTACAGTGGCACAGAAGTTCAAAACACGTTAACAACAAACAAACAAACAAACAAACAAAAAAACGCAACAGCAAATCCGAAAGCACAATAGCATTAACTGCAAGCAGAAAAGATGGATCCTTATTGAACATCACATGTTGCTGATTGGACATGGCTTATTACAATAAAAAAAAAGAAGCTACTTATGTTACTATAGTGAAGAATATGTTTTGAATGAACATATTCAATGTCATATTACCTGTAATGGTGTGTAAAGTTGAGAGTTTTCCTAAAATATCATCATAAATGCATGAATGAATTAGGCTCATATTCCTGTAAAGGTCCTCCAGCTCTCAGACCAACACACCCTGTAGCCAATCAGCAACGAGCATGTGATATTCAAAAAGGTCTTACCCTTTCTGTTTTTGTTCTATTTGCCATCAGTGCATTCTGATTTGTCTTTGCGTTGTTGTTTGGTTTGTTTTCCACAAAAAAGCCAACATAAAAAATAGATAAAAGTCTATTTTTTATGCTTTTATTGCAATTAGTGGGTTATATTTAAAAAATATATATATATATTATTTTTTCAATAGGTTTACTCAAGAAAATCCTGCCAACATTGGAGGCGTGAACTATTTCAGTAATTTCAGTAATCTGAGTGTGCCACACAATGCCACAAATGAAGTTAATTGTGGATGGATATTTTGACATATCCTTTGAAACTGGCTGACTTAAGTTGCCAAATGTGAATGCTGTCTGAAATAAGTTATTAAAAGTTTCTGTTAATATGGCAGTACATATCACAGTTCTGTTAGTGAATTGGAACTGTATGAAATGTGCAGGGTTATACATGCCAAATGTGCAGAAAAGCTCAAGAGGTCCCTCATCTTCCATGCAGACTTTAAAAATCCAGAACATAGAAATATATCTGGAAGCCTTTATATTACCATGAAAATGTAAGCACATTAACTATGACTTTTAACGTACTTCTGAAGGATAGAGGAAATCAATTTTTTTCAACTCCTTCCTCCAAGTGTTTTTTCAGGCACATTGCTTAAACATAAAGGCATTACTTTTATTGGTAAGTTGTGATTAGAGGGAAGGAGAGAGAGAAAAAAAACAACAATTGCACAGCAATCCAAGTATATTTCTCCCTTTGTTTTATTATCTTCAATCTGTTGGCAGGCATAATTAGGAAGTAAGCCGCCCTTGACAGTTCATTTTTGCGCAGTTGTTATATTGTCGTTTAATCATTTTCGAGTGAAGATAGTGGACACTAATCACAGGAAATTATATAGGAGCAATGACCCAAGCTGTAATACCACATCATTGAAGGAAACCTGAGTCATTGCCACAATCTAGGGTTTATTGTGTGAATCTCCAGTGCTTCAAGCTGGGGAATTCAATGGCTGACATTTTCAAGTAATTTTCATGTAATTTTGATAAGCAAATAGCATAAGCAGCTTTTCAAAGCAACACATGTCAGATAAGAAAATAAATGCACTGCAGACAAGAGTCCACTAGACACTGCTTAGACTTACACACAATGTGATAAGCTTTGAAATAGCTGCTTGAAGTCATTTAATTTAAGTGCAGGCATTTATATTTGAATAAAGTTTAAGTATGTTTACATACATTACTAATACTTTATTAGTAATCACTTTTAATATAAACCATCATTACTTATTACTAACAATTTTGACCCAATGGTGGCACTAGAGCTTTGGTAGCACTTAGACCACATTTGGTCAGAATGTTCCTTAGACCCTCCTCAATCAGTGTGCCAATTTTTTTACCAAACGGATCTATGGGCTGCCACCCTAGCCAGAACAACATCCTAGGCGGCGGCAGAAGAAGAAGAAGAAGAAGAAGAAGAAGAAGAAGAAGAAGAAAAGGTAGAATAACCTTTCACACCTTCAGTGTTTGGCCCCCTAATAATGTCCACATTATCTCAATCTGCCATAACCTTTATTGTTCCATAATTCGTACAAAATGGCTCATGATTTTTCTTTTTTTTTTCAGATGTGGAACGAAAGAATTTGGAACGTGTAATTTTCAGTAAAGTTTAGTAAAACGTCATAAAAAATCTGAATAAAATACTGAACCTTTTATCTTATTTTAGTAGGCATTTTCATAAAAGCATATCATAGCAATGGTGGTACTTTTATGAAGCTATTTGGCAGTTTGGCAATTCAGAGAGAATCCAGGAAATGATGACTCAGACATTTAGAATAAAGATTTTAGTGGCTGTTGATTTGGAAGTATAGTAGCTGAGCTATCTACGTTACTTATTTGTTTATATCATGGACACGTACAAAGAAAATTAGCTGTGAGAACAAATGTGATTGGCCTGACTTTCACTAAGAGTGGGTGGGAGTGGGATTTAAAATACAATCCCTCACACACCTCTAGTTTATATGATAAAAAAGGGAGAATTGTTTTGCGTGAAAGGTCAGTCCTAACGTTTGACACTTGTTTATTCGTCAGTTTGATTACTCAATTATTGAAGCAGCATCCCACACACTTTATAACCCAATCCTGGCAGTGAAAGGGCCGCAGGATGATTAGTACATCTGCTGTGTTCTCCGTGGAAATTCATCACTGCACAGGAAGTCTTTAAGCTTGTCATTTAGATAAAGGGGAAATATGGGCCAAGAAATATGAAGGAAAATGATTATGCACACCCAAATGTCTCATATTCGCCAGACAAAATTATTAAAAATCTCAGTCACTCTGGAGTAGTGATTGACTGAACGATGTCATATCACCTCCAGAGAGCTGCAAAAGAAGCCTTATTAAGAAACAATTTCCTTGTCACTGTCAATTAACATTACCTGACCTCCTTTAACTGCACTTTACAATCATTTGCAGTACTTTCTCTCTCTCTCTCTTTTACGTTCTTTTTGTCTCTTTCTCTGAGAGGTCAGTGACTAAGGCTTTGAGTATGACATCACTAATATATATATATATATATATATATATATATATATATATATATATATATACACTGCTGTCTCTACCACACCTTTATTGTCTACCTGTCACATGATCTACAAAAAAAAATCGTATCATCACTTATCTCTCAGAGCAGTGGCATTTTGATTGGCAGTTCATGACTGCATGTAAGAGGGTGAGAGAGGGTGACAGAGGGGAGGAGAGAGGTGGAGAGAGACAAGGGTGTGGGCTGACTCACAGGAAAGATCTCATGTGGCCTGTCAGGGTTGTCTCACTGAGAAGTGAGATGGCAGCCCTCAGACACAGACACAGAGGGTGCCTCCTCAACCAGAATACTGATCATATACACAGATACACACATCACACAACCGACCTACCGACACACACCACACATACACAAACACACTCCGGCATTGTGTCAAAAAAAAATCTGCCAGGTTGCTAAATTGACAGAATGATGCAAGTTTCAGCCTGTAGCATTGTAATAATATTACTAAGCTAGATTTCATTCTTTGGCTGATACTGGATTTTCTTTGCTATCACAACCTGTCATATGCGGTGTAGTAATGCTGTACATCATACCCATTGTGTAAGGATAATATCTTACAGAATGCTACACCTTACATACCCATGTACTTCTTCTTCATCAGCCCGTTATAGTTTTTGTTAGGGGGAATGATGATTATTTTTGCAATAGCAAGCTAATAATATTGCAAAGTGCAAATGTTACATATTGCACTACTGGATTAAAGGGATATCCTCATAATATATTGGTGCGCATGCATTAACAAAACATTGTCTTCTACATTTTTTTTTTTTTTTTGGACAGGCTAGTCTTTAAATAAAGATTCCTTCTGATTATCATCAAAGAGAGACTGAGGAGATGATAAAACGAGGAGGTGAAAGAAGTCATGATTAAGCTATGAAGAAGTGCAGGATCAAAGTCGGGATGTGCTAATGTGATAAAAGCAGCTTTTAACACACGCTCTAAAGATGAAATGCATTATCTTTCTCTCACACAGAATAGAAAGTCATATTCTATAAACGCTATTTTGCTTGCGTACTTGTATGTCCCTACTGAAATTGCCACATTGTTCTCTTTGAAATGTGTGTGACAGTTTGGGAAAAAAGCCATCAGGATTCTGGAAAACAGACAAAAAAGACAAAAACATCTAGTTTTCACCAAGTTTGAGTTCTTCTGCCAATTATATACTTTGACACAGCAGTACAAACAGCCTGCCTAAAGATATCTAAAATCTTGCTATTAGAATATAGAAATCTTGATATAAATCTTGATTTGATCAGGACTTGGGATGGTTACACCGTGTAGCCAAACTGAATTAATTCAATTAAATCAGATACTCGGTGTCTAAATGTTTCCCCTGCTGGTCACATCATCATCAAAACACTGAAGAGCACTTACACACTCTGTGCAGGACAGCAGACACAGATTTCAAATGTTTCAATGACTTAAATAAAAGGGAAATGACAAGAAATTTAGACAACAGTATAGAAGTGTGTGAATAAATCAGCAATTATTTCCACACCACAAACAGAGATCAATCGAGTGAAGAAATGGAGATGAGGCTCTGGTTAATTAAACGCCGTGAGTGAATTTACCTCAGGTGATGAGACCGAGACTGATGTAGATGATGCTGGTAATCATCAAAGTGACAACTCAGTTATCATTGTAAACTTTACAATTAATTAAAATATGGCAGTAATGTTGTTTTTCCATAGGTAGATTAGGTTATACATATAGACTGAGACACTGAGACAGGACATCTTTCAGTGGAACTGGAACGAAATCTTTAATTGTTGGGTTTTTTTTTTATATATATATATATATTTTTTTTTAATAATAATTTAATAATGACAAAATAAGGGCAGGGTACGACACTGATCCATGTAGATGACAGTGTTTCGAAATTGGTTAAAAAGCCATTACGGTTGTCAGCATAATTTTATATTCCTTACTAAACTGTTACACATTAGTTAAGATAGTAGTAGTTATAACAGTGATTAGTAATTATTGAGGAACCACTAGGGTAACATTTGATTATTTACTGCTAAGTTAGTATTAATTAAGGAACCATATCATTACTGTTGACATCACTGTAGATTGGAACAGGGCTCCAAAAAATACATTTGTACATGTACAATAATATATAACCCAATAATCCAGCACAACAGCACTCCTACTCAAAGGGAAAATCTATTTGTGATTTGTTCTTAATGCATCCTACTTGGATATCTGCTTAAACAAGCACTCGGACACTTAAAATGAATATAATACGTATAATATTGGTGGCTTTTAGATGAGTGTAGAAGCAGAAGTTTGTCATTGTCGGTGTTTGGTTGCAATGACACTAAATCAGCCACCAGTGAAACATCACATTATGCATTCGAAAACCTTCAATTTCAACTCATGACCAAAGAATTGTGTGTGCAAGTTTTGTCTGGAACAACAAAATTACATCGAAAATTCTACAGTGTAAAGCCATCTCAGGAGATATGCAATGGATTTAAACCAATATTGGTTTAAACTAACATCAGTATGCCTAACTGCTTAGACTCCGTGTTAGTAATCTCTCACAAGTTAGGTAAACATTGACCTCAGAAAGTACTTTGCTGCACTGGTGGAACCTTAAAGAAACCTGCAGGAATTTATTATTTTGCTGTAAAATGAGTGGGAATTCGAATGTTGTGTGCGCACTTGGTGTGAGAACCTAAACGATTTTACATTGAAGTGTCTAGGAGTCTACAGGAAAGCATCAGGAAAAAACTTCAAGAGAAAAGATTCACCCAGAACTGGATCTTGCACCACAACAATGCACCTGAACACACTGCATGTTCATATAGACTTTAAGAAGACCTTTGATAAAAGAACAACATATTGAAATCATTCTCATGGCTGGATCGCGAAGCTGTCGCAAGGTCGAGATGGACTTTAACAGGAAGCATGGCAAGCACATCACACACGACACTGCTGCCAAAATTATTAACTATAAAATGTTCTTCTCATGCCAGAAAATGTTTTTGTTCCAGCTATTGTCCCTCCATCAACACTAAATTATTTGAACTAATATTTTATTCTGGTATAGAAAAATAAAAATACATAAAAGAGGATTTAGGCTGCTTTGATCTACAGCCTATGATCACTGCATTCTATTTGATTTCATTCTATTTTTTTTTTTACTCAGCTTATACAAATGTGACAGAGAAGGGAGGTTTATTTATAATGGAAATGTGTCAACTTACTTTCATCGACATGTAGCAGATTATTTCTTATGCATAAAATTTGGACAGTCTAATATGTACAATAAACTGGGCTTCATCACATGTGGGACTAATATGAAGTTATCGTGCATTTGAGATGAGCAAAGCAGCTTAATAAATACCAGCTGTTCATGGCCACTGTGTGTGCAGGTCACTGCTCATGTAAATACAGACATGCACACAATTATCCATTATTAGGCATTCTTCAAATGATATGGCACAATACGTTATGATATCGTCCTACAAGAAAGTGAGATAAGCCATGCTGCATTCATTAAAACAATGATTCTTTAAGCTTTTTATGGGATTTCAATTCAATTCAATTTGTATAGCGCTTTTAACAATGGACATTGTCACAAAGCAGCTTTACAGAAATAAATGGATTCACAAAAAATATATTGTAAATATTTGAATTTATCACTGTGATTTTATCCCTAATAATCAAGCCGGTGGTGACGGTGGCAAGGAAAAACTCCCTGGGATGATATGAGGAAAAATCCTTGAGAGGAACCAGGCTCAAAAGTGAACCCATTCTCATCTGGGTGCAATTGATAGTGCGATTATAAATAAACCCCTTCTATTATTGTGTACTATAAGGACAAATAGTGCACTTGTGCAACCAATAAATTCATCACAGTTTTTGCAAGAAGTCCGGTTGGTTAAAATCTATCCATCGTCCACTGATGGAGTCCTGAGTACGAAAGTGCTCGTGGCAACTGCAGCCCCAAGCCATTACAGTACAGCTCCCCATATGTGATCCCCAAGCCATCGCCACAGCCCCAGGTGGCACCATCCCAGCAATCCAAATGGTACTTCAGGCCGTCCATATGGGGCGACCCCCCAGCAGCAGCGAGCAAACTCAGGATCACTGGCCTCTCAGAAGTAGCATGTGTAGCTCGACAGAGAGTGAGGAAGAGAGAGAGATGGCGAGAGAGGAAGAGATTGTTAGGAAAGCTTTTGTCCTCTAATGGTTAAGGACAATGCACTTTGCATGCAGAGTGCAAGCAGGGACTCTGGCAAGACTAGCTATGACAGCATAACTAAAAGGGAGAACCAGAAGCTAACACAGACATGAGGGCACCCTGGGACATAAGGCAGCCAGACACTCCACTGTCGACAAACCTGAGTGAACACGTGAGAGTGGGGGGGGCGACAGCATCCAAACATCCCAGTTCACCACAACACTCTATGCCTGTGAACCTTCCAGACCTGCCCCTGTACCTAAGAAAAAACTATTCACAAAAGGCTTGACTAAACAAATGTGTTTTCAGTCTAGACTTAAACACTGAGACTGTCTGAGCCCCGAACACTAAGTGGAAGGCTGTTCCACAACTGTGGGGCTTTGTAAGAGAAAGCTCTACCCCTTTTGTAGCCCGCACTATTTGAGGTACCAACAAATAGCCTGCATCTTTTGATCTAAGTAGACGTGGCAGATCATAAAAGACCAAAAATTCACCCAGGTTATGTGGTGCGAGACATTTTAGTGCTTTATAGGTCAATAGTAGTATTTTATAATCAATACACAATTTGATTGGGAGCCAATAAAGTGTGGATAAGACAGGGGTGATGTGGTCATTTCTTCTGGTTCTAGTAAGGATTCTTGCTGCTGCATTCTGGACTAACTGGAGCTTGTTTATGCATCTACTGGAACATCNAGTGAGGCAATCAGAGGGCTTATAAAGAGGCGCGGCCAGGTGCTGCGCGTTTATGCTGATTACCTTCCTGAGATCGCTGTGTTATAAAAGCCCGTGCGGGTGGCCGCGGATCTGCCTTAGAAGGCACCTGTCGCTTTACACAGAGTTCAAATACCCCTTTTCCAACACCAGTTAGTTAGACCTAGCTAGCACAATCTACTTAAGAGCAGCCACCAAATAAAGGACATAGTTTTCAATGAACTTCAAACACACCAACATATCCCTCACACTTGAATGCTGCTAAGTATATTTTTAAATACATACCTGATTTATAATTTAGCTGGTAATTAGATCAGCCAGCTGATTCTTGTCTTTTCAGTTCAATGGTAACAAGACATAAACTAGACTACTTAAAACCAGCTAGATTATTAATGAGGTCATTCAGCTAGTTAACTACCATTCTTGCTGAGCTAACAGGAACATTTTATTACTAGACTCTGATAACCATTCAGTTTCATATGGAATTACAAATGTTCCTCATTTATTGTATTCAGGCAGCATATTCAACTGGTAGTCTTTTGAATCATCAATTTTGAATTGTTTTATATGTTAATGTTCTGTTTTTTATGTCATCGATTTAGGTTCAAGCAATGAAAGATTTTTCTTGTTTAACTGTGTAATTGTGTTGTAGGTTTTTTCCAACATGTTATTTACATATTCATATTTTTGTGACTTTTATGGGGAAAAAAGATTTTGTTACTATCTTTTTGACAAACTGTTTGGCAGGACCAGAGCAGGATAACAAACCCAGGATCTCTGGGTGCAGGTCTAATGCTCTACTGATGGAAGCAGAAGAGCAGGGAAGAGACTTACACAAGGCAAACACTGAGCAAAGACTCTAACAATAGGGCAACTCAAGTACACAGAGAAATGAGGCACAGCTGAAACACGTTAACTGGAGCTCTAATAGAAGGTCCTCAGGGTCGCCATCAGGTGGCCAAAAGGCAGAATACAGTCTGAAACCTGACACTGTTGTTGAAGTTGCAATTTGGTCTTGTTTCTCTATATAATTATAATGTTATTTTGCTAATAAAAGTTTAAGTTTTAAATAAAGAAATGAAATCACTTTTCTGCTGAAAGCATTGCCTTTTTGTTGGTCACATTTTGGGATGGGACATTTTGCTGTAAGCATTAAAACTTCTTGTGTCTGATTATAATAGGCCTATTATAAAGCCTGAACAAGCAATTTAAAGTTGACTCAATTTTAGCTGCATCTGTTCAGTGTATATTTCTTATCTATTCCATGTAACTCTGAGGTAGTTTTGGCTGAACAAGTTATTATTAGTTAGGACAATTTTAATTTATTCAACACAACAGTGCATCTTGTTCAGCAAAGTAAGATTTAGTGACTAGTAGAATGTATCAGGAATAAGGTTGAGTAAACTAAGAAGTGTTACTGTAATCAGATATTTGAGTTTTTTAATCAAGATTTTTTAAACTTATATTTTACAATGTAGTACTGATTTTTGGATGAAATGAACAAGAATCTAGTGGTCACATTGTTTCTAGTTAAAGTTTCTAGTACAACAGTCATTCACTCACCGCGACTACTTAAGCATAGACATATAAAATACCTAGACATCTCATTGGCCGCTGGATCGAACGTCAACGTCGCCGCTGTCTTGGTGCAAGCAACTTTTCCATCATTCTCATAAGTGGACTCGAGAAAATGCCTCTTTTTATTGTCTATATCATTTTGTAATTGATATTACATACTATTTGATATTACAATCTAATGTATTATTATTATTATACAATTTGCTATTATCAATCTATTATTATGCTGTTATATTAGGGTAATACTCATTACACACTATTAATTTTATTGTTATTGTCTATTCTGCAAATTATATTTCATATTCTACTTGTTATTATTCATCTATTATTATTAGTATTGTTGTTCTTGTTTTTGTTGTATTTTACATACTATAATTATAGTATTATACAAACATGTCATTCTATATCATACAATATGCTATACCCTATTATCAATCTATAATTATTATGCTATTATATTATTGTACTACTTATTAATTTTTTTATTGAATGTTATTCTTAATTATTCCTATAGTTATACTACTGTACATTTACATCTATTACATCTTACTTTATACTATATTACAAATATATTTGCTGAACTTTCAGAAAGAAGCTATCAGTTGTCTTATAGTTACAGTTATTGTCTGTTTTGGAGTATGTACCTGTAAATAATTGCATCATTTTAGTTCTTTAAAATATAGACAGGAGTCTGCCAGTGTGATTTTTATTTGTCAGTTTGTTCCATTTCTCAATTTTGGTAAATTATTACTTAAGATGGGCATTTGTTTTTCCCCAGTATTTCAAAGGGAACGAGGTAGCTGACCTGAAGCACAAGAAAAGCTAAAATGGTGAGGATAAACACAGAAAAGACTTTTTGAGTAGATTTAATTTACACAAGTGTGAGCTTTTGCAATTCCTTATTAAATAAATTTAACTATCTAGTTTAACTATCGAGGTTTTAAGTAACTGGAGATTAAGTAACACCACGTAGATCATAAACCACTGATATCAGTTGATAAAAACAAACGTTATCATATTTTTATCCAGAAAAACCGCAGCTCTCCCTTTTCATTGCATTTGTTTACAGGGAACTCTTGCCCGCACCAATATGGCGGACGCGTTGACGTATCGTAGCAACGGACCGAAGCGGCAAATGAGGCGTCTAGGTATTTAATATGTCTATGTACTTAAGCCTCTGTCTCACACTCACTCTTCGCGAAGTCTTGTTTTGCCCCGGCTGACATTTCTGAGCGTCCCTATTGGAGCTGCCGGTGTTCCAGATGCCCACCGCCCAAACACCACCACTCTGGACCTATCCACCGGCGGCGTCTCATTTTGCCTTGAAGATGCCTCAGCTGTTTTCTATGGACTACACAAATACACATTTACACACACACAC